>OW240913.1:374622734-374784684 GCA_933207985.1 Pelobates cultripes | reverse complement strand
TTGCCACAAGTTCATGGATCTTATTCCTAAACTGCGAGCATTTGTAGACATGACTCTAAGCTTATTATTTTTAACACACTTGCTACAGGCACCTTCTGTCCTTGTTTTGGGGGGCAATTGGATGGATGTTTTATCACCCTTTTACCCCCCCCCCCTCCTAGTTTAAATACATCCTAGCAAAACCTCTAAACTGCTCACTGAGAACATTTGTTCCCTTTTGAAAAAGATGCAAACCATCTTTTTTGTACAGTTTATTTCCATTCCAAACAGAGCTACCATGAGAAATAAAGCCAAATCCTTGCTCCCGACACCATTCACCAAGCCACAAGTTAAAGTCCCTAATACGCATCCGCCTGTAGTTCTGAGTGTTATGCACAGGCAGAACTTCAGAGAATGACAGTGTGGAAGCAACCTGCTGTATATCATTGGCAAAAACACAAAAAACGTCCTTTACCTCTGAAACCTCATTGCAAGCCAAGTCATTTGTCCCTAGATGGACAAGTACATCCAATTCCCTTTCCTGCTTTGCTTGCTTAACAATATTACAGATTCGTCTCCTGTCTCTGTGAGCAGTAGCTCTGGGAAGACACCTCACAAGACCACCATTGTCCATCTCCACACCTCTTATAATGGAATCACCCAACAACAACTGCTTTCTATTAGGCTTCACCATACTCTCCAAGCCGGTCTCCACAACACCACTAGTCTCAGTGCCTCTCTCCACAACACCACTAGCCTCAGTGCCTCTCACCACAACACCACTAGCCTCAGTGCCTCTCTCCACAACACCACTAGCCTCAGTGCCTCTCTCCACAACACCACTAGCCTCAGTGCCTCTGTCTACAACACCACTAGCCTCAGTGTCTCTCTCTACAACACCACTAGTCTCAGTGCCTCTCTCCACAACACCACTAGTCTCAGTGCCTCTCTCCACAACACCACTAGCCTCAGTGCCTCTCTCCACAACACCATTACACTCTGAAAGTGCAGAAAATGAATTATGAAGAGCAACAGACTGTGCAAAATGCCTTTTTATCCACAACTCTAAGTCTACCAGATCCTACAGTAATCCATCTGCCTTTCCTAGCATGTCTCTGTGGCAGTGGCTTTGCAGCAGTTCCAGTCTGAGTTTCTTCACCAGATAATTTACAAATCTCAGACTTCAAAAATACAATCTCCTGCCGCAAGATAGAGAACTGTCTACAGATTAGACAACAACCAAACCTCCAAAAACTGGAACGTGAAACAAATGCATAGCAATTGTTACACTGAACTAAACCTGCCATTCCAATTATAAGAATAATATAAATCGAACAAATCTTAACTTTTGTATTTATCCTCCTGAATACCTCAGATTACCTCCAGGTTATCTCCAGAATATCTCCAACGACACACTTAGAAACAGCACTCTCCAGAATATCTCCAACGACACACTTAGAAACAGCACTCTCCAGAATATCTCCAACGACACACTTAGAAACAGCACTCTCCAGAATATCTCCAACGACACACTTAGAAACAGCACTCTCCAGAATATCTCCAACGACACACTTAGAAACAGCACTTGGAAGTAGCACCAAGCTATATTAGACAAGCTAATGGAACCAGGCCTTATATAACTCCTAAAATCACCGCCCACTAGGAATGATTAACACCTGGGTAAGCCTCTGCTTATTTGCAAACAATAACTAATTAACCAGCAATCAACAGCAAGTAACTAGCTTAATCAAATCAAATGCCTTATAATTACCAACAGGAATTCAAACTTTGTGCAATCAGTAACCTTTTCCTACAGATGAATCTTACCTGTAACAGTAGAAAAGAAAGCTCTTAGCACAACTCTTAGACAGTTGAAGCTTCTGTAAAACTCTCCAGAATATCTCCAACGACACACTTAGAAACAGCACTTGGAAGTAGCACCAAGCTATATTAGACAAGCTAATGGAACCAGGCCTTATATAACTGTCTCCTCTACGTTAAGATGTACTGGATCTAGCCGGAGTGCTGGGCAGAGATACAGTGCTTTGCAAAAGTATTCACCCCCATTAGCATTTTTTGTGTTTTGTTGGCTCACAACCTGGAATTAACATGGATTGTTTGAGGATTTGCATCATAGTTACATAGCTGAAGAGACCTGCGTCCATCAAGTTCAGCCTTCCTCACATTTAATTTGCAGAATATGCCTACAACTTTGAAGATGTTTTTATATTTTTTTTTTTTTTTTTTTATTGTGAAGAAAACAACAAATAGGACAAAATAACAGAAAAGGTCAATGTGCATAGCTATTCATTCCCCTAAAGTCAATACTTTGTAGAGCCACCTGTGACGAGACCAATCTCACCACATTGCATTGGAGAAGCCTGGTTGCTCGCCTGCTGCCTTTGGACTATGGCCCCCTGTTAAAAGACATCTTTTTTACCTGCAGAAAAGCTTCATTCGTGCTTTTCTGCCTGGGGTTCGGTAGATTCAATCTACCGAACAACCATATGAATGACTGGACCACCTGGGAGCTGGAGTGTGCCGGCAATTAACCTCCCTGAAGCTGCGGTTAACCGCAGCTTAATTGACGAATGCTGGGTGGCCGCCATTCGTATCCTGAACACGAGGTCACGGCCATTTTAAACATACGAATGCACAGCGGTGTTCGCCCCTATTTTCATGGAACTAAAATCGGACACAGTTTTGCGCGAACACCGCTGAAGCCGCCGACCTCCCTTCTTGTTCGGTGGAAGTGCACGAACGGCCCGGTGTACGGTAGTTCTGTTTGAATAGGTTATACCCCAGATAGGAATCCCATGGAGCCCATTCGTATGAAACTAACTGTAAAGACTTTGGCTCCATGGCGATTAAACTGTATTCGTGTGGTCTGAGTGCTATTCACCTAATAATGTGCACTCAGACCTGAGCTATCTGGGGATATGTTACATGTCTGTGTTCTATGTAATAAATGTTACTTTATGTATTTTAAAGTATAATACTGGTTTTGTGTCCCCACATGTGTAATGGAGTTTTGCCTTTGTCTTGGGAGATAATGGAGTTACATCTCAATTATCTCCCAGGGCAGAGGGGAGGAAGCCAGGATGCATTGTGGGAATATACTGTGACTGTGTGTCCTATTTGTCTACTTGTCTGTCCCTTGTCACAGTCTCCCATTTGGTCCCCTAGGGGAGTGTCCACCAGGTGGGAGACCTGCATAAAAGCCGGGCAGGTAGCCTTCATTAAACAGACCACTGCTTGACCCTCAACACGGAGCCTTGTCTCGTCTTTGGGGGGATTTACTGTATGCTGCTAAGGACTGATTGCCAGGAGTGTAAGCCGCTTGGGAGCTTTTCCTGTTCGTCTGGTAGCAGCAATTCGTATGGTTCCTGTTCGTGTATTTGGAGTGCTACCTTATTCCCTTGTATGCCGTTCGGGAGTTTGGAGCATTCACTTGTATGCAGTTCGAGTGTTTGGACCATTCCCTTGTATGCAGTTCGAGTGTTTGGAGCATTCCCTTGTATGCCGTTCGGGAGTTTGGAGCATTCACTTGTATTCAGTTCGTGAGTTTTGGTGATTCTACAGTAGCTGTGCCTGTCTCTGAAAGGGGATTATCGTCTAAGCGTTTTTTTTCCCTTTTGTGCAAAACGGTCCGTTACACCACCTTTTGCGGCAATCACAGCTCCAAGTCACTTTGAATAAGTCACTATGAGCTTGCCACTTTTTACCACTGGGATTTCTGCCCATTCCTCCTTGCAAAACTGCTCCAACTCCTTCAAGTTGGATGGTTTGCGCCTGTCAGCAGCAATCTTTAAGTCGGACCACAGATTTTATATTGGACTGAGGTCTTTGCTTTAACTAGGCCATTCCAACACATTTACAGGTTTCCCCTTAAACCACTCAAGTGTTGCTTTAGCAGTGTGTTTGGGGTCATTGTCCTGCTGGAAGGTGAACCTCCATCCTAGCCTCAAATCACGCACAGAGTGATACAGGTTTTGCTAAAAAATATCCCTGTATTTAGCACCATTCATCTTTCCCTCAACTCTGACCAGTTTCCCAGTCCCAGCTGCTGACAAATATCCCCACAGCATGATGCTGCCACCACCACGTCTCACTGTGGGGATGGTGTTCTTTGGGTGATGTGATGTGTTCGGTTTGTGCCAGACATAGCGTTTTCTTTGATGGCAGAAAAGTTCAATTTTAGTCGCATCAGACCAGAGCACCTTCCTCCATACCTTTTGGGAGTCTCCAACATGCCTTTTTGCAAACTCAAAACGTGCCATTTTGTTTTTTTGCTGGAAGTAATGGCTTTCTTCTGGCCACTCTGCCATAAAGCCCAACTCTATGGAGCGTACGGCTTATTGTGGTCCTATGTACAGATACTCCAGTCTCTGCTGTGGAACTCTGCAGCTCCTCCAGGGTTACCTTAGGTCTCTGTGCTGCCTCTCTGATTAATGCCCTCCTTGTCCGGTCACTGAGTTTTGGTGGGCGGCCATCTCTTGGCAGGTTTGCTGTTGTGCCATGTTCTTTCCATTTGGCTATGATAGATTTGATAGTGCTCCTGGGGATCATCAAAGGTTTGGATATTTTTTTATAACCTAACCCTGACTTGTACGTCTCAGCAACATTGTCCCTTACTTGTTTGGAGAGTTCCTTGGTCTACATGGCAGTGTTTGGTTAGTGGTGCCTCTTGCTTAGATGTTGCAGCCTCTGGGGCCTTTCAAAAAAAGGTGTGTGTATATGTAATGACAGATCATGTGACACTTAGATTGCACACAGGTGGACATCATTTCACTAATTATGTGACTTCTGAAGGTAATTGGTTGCACCAGAGCTTTTTTATGGGATTCATAACAAAGGGGGTGAATACATACGCACATGCCAATTTTCTGTTTTCTATTTCTAAAAAATAGTTTTATGTATATATTTTTCTCATTTCACTTCACCAACTTAGACTATTGTGTTCTGATCCATCACATAAAATTCAGATTAATAAAACATTGAACTTAAGGCTGTAATGTAACAAAATAGGTAAGTCAAGGGGGTGAATACTTTTGCAAGGCACTGTAGCTCTTTGCCACCTTCTTGAGACATACAAAATAACAAAGATTACCATTAGTACATGTACATCTTATAGTAGTAATGGCTTGCAAGCTAATGCCAAGTGGTGAAACAATTATACTAGGTTGGTGACTGGTGAGGCCCTGCTAGATGCCCAGCGGCTTGAGAGACTCTATGCATAGGCGCGAGAGGACTTCGTGGCCACCAAAACGTTGTGTCCCACAGGGACTTCATCTACCCACACAAAGATGGCGGCGCCCTGAATATAGATCGGGGCAGAAAATAAAGATTAAAAAATAGGTAATGTGGGGGGCTTAGGGGCATTTGGGGGTGACTAGGGTATTAGTTAGAGATAGTGGAGGCCGGAGGGGGGTTAAAAAAAAAACAGGATTCGGCATGACTGCTGCTTTAACACGAAACCTTGTTCAGCAGATTTTAAACAAATTAAACAGCCAAACCAGTACACCGTAAGAGTTATGTGAAATTAAAGCATAGAGATAGACCCAGGGCCGGTGCTACCATTAAGGCGAATTAGGCATTCGCCTGGGGCGCCGACCTGAAGGGGGCGTCCACCTGGAGGTTTCTGGGTGGGCTGCTCCTGTGGGTGGGCAGCGGGATTCTCCTGCCTGGGGTCGGAGCGTTGGGTAAGTGGCTGTTTAGCCAAACCCCAGCGCAGCCATATCCTGTGCTCCCTCTGCCTCCCCGATGCTGCAAAGCCGATCATCTGCTCAGGGAGAGGGGATCTGTTGAATCCCCAGCACCCGAGCAGAGCACTGTGCTTCCTGCAGGCAGGGGGAGCCGGGATGTGACCTGGTATCCCGGCTGCCCCCTGCCTGTGAACACAGGGAGCAGGAAGCAGCCTGTGCTCACTGTGCACGGCTCTCCTGCTCCACCAGGAACCAGGGCAGATACCTGCAGGCTGAAAGATGGTCCCCTTCTCCTCCAATCACATCACTAGCACAGGTATGGCATCACTGGAGGATAAGGGGAGATGGTTATTATTGTGTGTATGTTTGAACATTGGTGTGTTAAGTTTGTTTGTGGGTGTGTGTTTTAATAAACTGACTATATGTAAACTGGTGTGAGTGACATTGTGTGTGTGTTAGTGAGAATGTGACATAGTGTTTGTTTCTGTGTATGTGTGTTTGTCAGTAAGAGTGTGTGTGTGTGTGTGTGAGAGAGAGATGGTGTAACTGACGTGTGTGTGTGTGTGTGCCAGTGAGTGTGTGACCAGTTATATTTCTAATACATTAATATAATTATATATATTATATTTAAAAAAAACATTTTACTTACAGTGTGCCTTTCAGACAAGTTCCCTGTTGCACACATTAAATACCACCATTATCATAAACTAAATGCACAATAGTATAAGTTAAATCCCACCAAATGAATTGAATAAATTTGTTATAACAACCATAAATGTATACAATGTAAAATGTATATGTATTAGGCAGTATGTGCATATGGATGTATGTGTTGGGCAGTATGTTCGTATAAATGTATGTGTTGGGCAGTATGTACGTATGGATGTATGTGTTGGGCAGTATGTGCACATGGATGTATGTGTTGGGCAGTATGTGCGTATGGATGTATGTGTTGGGCAGTATGTACGTATGGATGTATGTGTTGGGCAGTATGTGCACATGGATGTATGTGTTGGGCAGTATGTACGTATGGATGTATGTGTTGGGCAGTATGTGCGTATGGATGTATGTGTTGGGCAGTATGTGCACATGGATGTATGTGTTGGGCAGTATGTGCACATGGATGTATGTGTTGGGCAGTATGTGCACATGGATGTATGTGTTGGGCAGTATGTGCACATGGATGTATGTGTTGGGCAGTATGTGCACATGGATGTATGTGCTGGGCAGTATGTACGTATGGATGTATGTGGTGGGCAGTATGTGCATATGGATGAATGTATTAGGAAGTGTGTGTATAATGGCCAGTGAGTGTGTATGGTTAAATGTATATATTAGGCAGCGTGCGTGTATGGTTGTATGTATTGGCAGTCTGTGTGTGTATGGATGGATGTATTGGCAGGGTGTGTGTGTAGGGATGTATGTATGTATTGGCAGTGTGTGTATGTATTGGCAGTGTGTGTGTGTTCATATTGGACAGTTTATTTTTCCCCCCCTAAATGTCTGCTCACTGTGTCTCTCCTAAAATGTCTTGTAGTCTGTATTGGTTTCCTAAAAACCTCAACAATCTCTCTATCCCTTTCCTAATTGCCTTCCCGGTCTGTTCCCTTTCCCTAAATTTATCACTGGTATCTCTGCTTTCCCTTAGACACTTACTAAACAGTGATTTGAAAAAGTTGAGATGACTTTATTCAACTCTTTTTTTTTTTTGGCCTAAATGTTTCAAGTTATATTTCAACTCACTGTTTAATGAATAGACAGGGAAAAGAAAAGAAGAGAAATTGACATAAGATAATTACCGGATTATTCACTAAAGTGAGAATTGTAAGTGTAAGGGCAGAGTAGTCAAATCTGGAGAATGTTAACGGGTGTTTTGACCATAAATTAGAAGTTCAATTAGAATTCCCAACAACTCTCACTTTATTGAATAACCCTATTGGAATAAAGAGAAACAGGCTGGAGAGAATCAGTTGCATAGAGTGAGCAGATAAATCGTGAACATAGAGACTGCAAGCTTTGGGAAACAGAAACAAAGGAGAAAGCTGGGGATAAACGCTAATGGGAGAGATTGGGCACTATGGAGGAAAGGGACAGCTGATCAGACCTAATTAAAAACCAAATGGCAAAATTTATACCATTTAGAAGAATTCGCCAACTCCGCTACAGTCACAGTTCAGCTGTTTTTGCTTAAACTATGCTTTTCGATTTCCAATTCCCTGAATTCATAGTTTAGTGAATAAACTTCTGAGAGAGTGTAGTTGTATTCAAGAGGGGGCGGCAAAATGGATCTTTGCCTAGGGTGGCAAGAATCCTTGCACCGGCCCTGACCCGTGATGACACTGTGGGACCGTGACCATGGCGTGACGGGCAGGTCAGTAGCTTACGGTTTTGCTGAGTTCCTGGCTCTGTCCTTGGAGTTGCCTGCTTGCAAGGGAGCTGTTTGTACGCCAAAATCCATGGCCCGTGACAGGAACAGCAGGAACAAGTGAACCAGGTGGAAACAGGTAAGTTTTACAAGATGGCGACCTGCACGTGACCATCTACTTCCAGTTCAAAGGTCATTAACACAAATTGCCTAAACTCCAAACAAGCTGGTCTTGGCCTACTGTGGCCCACGCAAGTATTTGTTTTACCTCACTCTAGTAAACAGCCGTCTCACAAGAAGCTCAGAGGGCACTGCCTACGTCCAGCCCAGACTTGACTTCTATAACTGTTGTTTTTACGACAAGACCAAAAAAAGTCTCTATAGACTGAAACGTTGACTATTGTGTTTATCACTGTGTTTCCCCCAAGAAGAAGAATGGTCGCCAGCGGGGGAACGGCGGCGATCAGTGAGTATATGGGGAGAGTGGGTAAGGGTTAACTGTTTTTCTAAAATGTATTTATTTTTTAAATTCTTTATTTTAATTTAACCCCTCAAGGCCTGAAGGCTTCCAAAACTCTGCTCTACACTGCCGGGCTCCACATGGAGCAACCCGGAAGTGATCGCTCCAGGGGGAGCGATCACTTGGGTGCCTGGCAGTGAGGGGGGGTATTTCACGATGACTCAACATCGAAGCATCGTGCAATACCGTTATAGTGGCTGGAAGGGATCACGATCGTTTCCAGTACTCATATTAGCCGCGGACGCCAGCGGTCGTTATTGACCGTTTTTGGTCTGGCATACCCTGTATGTCCGCGGTCATTAAGGGGTTAAGAAAGATCTTTAGTTTAAAGACTGTGTCTTTTCAAATCTCTGCATACTGAGCTCATTCACCCGAAACCCGTGACATATACTTCAAAATGTCCCCGGTCCTCACCTTGTCTTTGATCTTTCTCCAGGGTAATTGTCCCACCGCAAACTCCACCAGCATGTAGAAGAGAGACCACAAATCGTCATGCCGACCCATTTCCTGTAACACAAAGCAGAAAACTGGAATCTACATGATACACAGCAACAAGAAATACAGGAGACATGATGGGAATCTAATCAAAGAAGATATAGGCTAGACAGTTGCCTGGTTGCAGGGTGGCTGTAAGGTAGGTAACATGGCTGCAGGGAGGGGTAAGGTGGGTAGATGGCTGTAAGGTAGGTAACATGGCTGCAGGGAGGGGTCAGGTGGGTAACATGGCTGCAGGGAGGGGTAAGGTGGGTAACATGGCGGCAGGGAGGGGTAAGGTAGGTAACATGGCGGCAGGGAGGGGTAAGGTAGGTAACATGGCGGCAGGGAGGGGTAAGGTGGGTAACATGGCGGCAGGGAGGGGTGAGGTAGTTAACATGGCGGCAGGGAGGGGTAAGGTCAGATATATGGGGGTATTTCCAGAACTCTCTCTCCGCTGGTTGATGGTATCGCCACAATATGGAAGTCCGGGCTCAGGAAATGGTTAAGAAATCTGCTTTATTTAGTAAGTATAAAAAGTAAAAAAAATCATCACGTAATATATTTATTGCAGTGCCCGTGTGGCAAGCAATATGTTGGTAAAACAAAAAGAAAATTAAAATTGCGGATCTTAGAACACTTTGGAAACATCAGAAGGAATCCTGTTCATATTTTAGTTGGAATCAATTCTCTTTTTTTTGGAATAGAACATGTTCCACCGCATTGGAGAGGGGGAAATAGAGAAGATAGATTCACACAAAGTGAGACTTTTTGGATCCACCAATTGGGCTCTTTGGAGCCAGGTGGTCTTAATGCAGATATATATACAGTGTGCTTCCTTTAGATATATTCTTTTCTATATAGAGGTGAATTTGCCAGTTAGACAACAGTTATGGCCGGATATCCCTCTCCAAGAATACCTCATTCTGGGTTATTAGGATTTTATATCGTTTTTATTTTTTACTGTCCTAATGGTTTATTACCTCCATTTTTAGATGGGACATCTATCATGCAAGCACTTTGTTCTATTGAATAAATAGGTCCCTTTGGCTGATTAATAAGTTTCTCTAATATTTAATACACCAACATATCCATATAGAGGAGGTATCTAAGGTTTGTAAATATATGCTTTTCATGTATCTATTTGTTTGTATATTCCACATGAGTTGGATAAATATGAGGCAGCACTGCCTTCCAATATATAAAGGTATTACAACACAATATAGAAGTCATAAACATTTGGAATCTCAATAAAAATGTAGATTTCCATATCATAAAAAATGTAGATAAAAATATTTTCAATAATCATAATTTTTAATTATAAATTTTTACATTCTAAGTCCAATTTATTCAACTAATTGGTGTTGTTTACCTATATACTGGATAAGTGCAGCCTCATTGAATGTTTGTGTCCCATCTGGATTCCCTTCTATCTTTTTAACCCCTTAAGGACTGAGCCAAATGTACACGTTGTGATCAAAACAAAATGTAAACAAAAACTGGAATTTGCGCTATATGTCTGTTCAGGAGTAATTCGCCTCTTTCATATTATGTGCACCCACACTTATATATCATTTTATTCAGGGGAAACAGGGCTTTAATTTAACATCAAATATTTACGTATGAAACATAATTTAATATGAATACAATATAAAAAAATTGGGAAAAATAAGAAGTTTTTAAAAAAATGTTTAGTTCTATGTGACATTCTAACTGTGAATGTCATATTACTGTTTGCTTTTACGGCAATAAAATACACATATTCGTATTCAGCGATGTCTCACGTGTAAAACAGTACCCCCTAAGTACAGGTTTTATAGTGTTTTGGGAAGTTACAGGGTCAAATATAGTAGCCCACGAATAAGAATTACCCCCATGATGGCATACCATTTGCAAAAGTAGACATCCCAAGGTATTGCAAATGGGGTATGTCCAGTCTTTTTTAGTAGCCACTTGGTCACAAACACTGGCCAAAGTTAGTGTTAATATTTGAAAATGCAAAAAAATTATTTTAACACCAAAAAGAAATTCATAGGGCAACACCATACAATGAAGAAGTGGCCCCTTGATAGTGATAATGCACTCACAAGATGTACGAATTATTCAAGCCCATCAATATCTCTTTAAATGTTCAGCTGCAGAAATTCTCAATATCCAGGGATACATGCCAAAAGAAAAAACTGGACATAGTACAGCAAAGTTTTAAAATATGAAATGACACACTTTAATTAAACACACTTACAAGAAGTGAGCAGTAAGAATGCTCATCAATAAATCACTGAATCCTCTAATCCCAGATGATACAAAGGTAGAAGACAGGAATAACGAGCAACAATAAAAAAGCTCAACGCGTTTCGTCTACTTCAATGTAGACTTCCTCAGGAGCAAATAAATGGTAAAAGCAGATACAGCATTCAAAAATCATACATTACAATATATCAAGTGTCCGTTATGGCTTTTAAATATCGCCCTCTTCATGCCTCCATTCGTTCCGCCTATCAGTTGCGTTGGGGTCACCTGTTCTGCATTATTCATCAGTCCATGACCATATTTGGACTTCCGTTAATCTTCGTGGAACGCATATGCGAGCCACCTGTCGGCGGTTCAGGAGGACGTCATCCATCTGCGCGTGGAACGCACATGCGTTCCATTTCCCCAGTTCCGTTGGTTGGGAAGAATAAAGAGGTTTAAGAGATCAAAAATGTATACAACTGAACATATGAAGTGGAATTATATTCAGCAAAGTTCACTTCATAGAGACTATACCTATAACAATAAATTAAACACCTCATTCAATGAAGTAAAGGAACAGTCAATATATAAAAAGAAAAAAGAAACAAGCCATAATATGCACAAATGGATGTCATCTTAAATTACTTCCTCCAAAGGGGGTGATTCTGGAAAGTACAAACTTATAAATGGATAATAAGTAATTGATAAACAATAATAAAAAATAAGTGATGAATGAGTATATAAATGAAAATAATAAACAAATAAATAAACTAGATCTATAAAAATAAATAGAAATAAAAATAATGATAAATAAATGAAAATAATAAACATCAAAAATAAAAATAAAAATAAATAAATAAAAATAAAATAATAAATAAATAAAAATTAAATAAATAATAAAAATAAATAAAAAAATACAAATAAAAATGAGTGATAATAACTCAAAGAAAACAAATCAAATCAAAATCCACATTCAACCCAAATGGTTGAATTGTTTTAAGTTTGTGGATCCAGAATCCCTCCCTTTGTCTGAGTCTCATCACAATATCTCCTCCTCTCACACCCAGTGATATTTGTTCGATCACCACCCACGAGAATTTATGAGTGTCAAAAAGTGGGCACCGATTACAATGAACCGGAACAGAATGATTAAACACCCCTTTGTTAATGTTGTTCTTATGTTCCAGGAATCGTGTCTTAGCTTTTCTCACTGTCCTCTGAAAAAGACTTGGTGCAAGGAAACTTGAAAGATTCCTTCCTTTTCTATAGATGATCTTAGGATGTTCCGGCAGTTGAGGGCCTATATATTCGTCATATTTAAGTATGCTCCAATATTTTCTAAATATTTTATTTATAGCGAAGGTTTTAGAGTTATATTGAGTGTATGGCTTGTTTCTTTTTTCTTTTTATATATTGACTGTTCCTTTACTTCATTGAATGAGGTGTTTAATTTATTGTTATAGGTATAGTCTCTATGAAGTGAACTTTGCTGAATATAATTCCACTTCATATGTTCAGTTGTATACATTTTTGATCTCTTAAACCTCTTTATTCTTCCCGACCAACGGAACTGGGGAAATGGAACGCATGTGCGTTCCACGCGCAGATGGATGACGTCCTCCTGAACCGCCGACAGGTGGCACGCATATGCGTTCCACGAAGATTAACGGAAGTCCAAATATGGTCATGGACTGAAGAATAATGCAGAACAGGTGACTCCAACGCAACTGATAGGCGGAACGAATGGAGGCATGAAGAGGGCGATATTTAAAAGCCATAACGGACACTTGATATATTGTAATGTATGATTTTTGGATGCTGTATCTGCTTTTACCATTTATTTGCTCCTGAGGAAGTCTACATTGAAGTAGACGAAACGCGTTGAGCTTTTTTATTGTTGCTCGTTATTCCTGTCTTCTACCTTTGTATCATCTGGGATTAGAGGATTCAGTGATTTATTGATGAGCATTCTTACTGCTCACTTCTTGTAAGTGTGTTTAATTAAAGTGTGTCATTTCATATTTTAAAACTTTGCTGTACTATGTCCAGTTTTTTCTTTTGGCATGTATCCCTGGATATTGAGAATTTCTGCAGCTGAACATTTAAAGAGATATTGATGGGCTTGAATAATTTGTATATCTTGTGAGTGCATTATCACTATCAAGGGGCCACTTCTTTATTGTATGGTGTTGCCCTATGAATTTCTTTTTGCCTCTGTTTTTTAAGGTGTATCTTGTATTTGATATTTTGTCCTTATGTTAGGATATTTTTATTTATTTGTTTTTATTATTGAGTCCCTGAAGAAGTCTATTTGTTAGACGAAACATGTTGGACCATATTTGTTTTTTTACTTTTTATACTTACTAAATAAAGCAGATTTCTTAACCATTTCCTGAGTCCGGACTTCCATATTGTGGCGATACCATCAACCAGCTGAGAGGGAGTTCTGGAAATACCCCCATATATCCAAGGGGAGGCACCCTAAGGCGATCTTACTTTCTACATCTTGTGAGTTCCACTTGTATTTGTGCAGTTCTTATGTTTATTTACAGTATCACACTATTGTGTTGTGTTTTGTTTCTGTAGATTATCAGCTATACTCCTCTGCCATCTATATACATTTTCCATTTTGTATGGGATAAAGTCTGGAATATCCAGAGAGGAAGCTACTTTCATTACTACGATAAGTGATTGTTTTAGTACAATTGTCTTATAGAGGTGTGGGTTTTACACATTCTGTTGCCTTTCTGTCACATAGGGAGAGGGAAGGAGGCTGTTATTCTGGCAGGGAGGAGGAAGGAAGGAGGCGGTTATTCTGGCAGGGAGGAGGAAAGAAGGAGGCTGTTATTCTGGCAGGGAGGAGGAAGAAGGAAGGAGGCGGTTATTCTGGCAGGGAGGAGGAAGGAAGGAGGCTGTTATTCTGGCAGGGAGAGGGAAGGAGGCTGTTTTTCTGGCAGGGAGAGGGAAGGAGGCGGTTATTCTGGCAGGGAGGAGGAAGGAAGGAGGCGGTTATTCTGGCAGGAAGGAAGGAGGCGGTTATTCTGGCAGGGAGGAGGAAGGAAGGAGGCGGTTATTCTGGCAGGGAGGAGGAAGGAAGGAAGCTGTTATTCTGGCAGGGAGGAGGAAGGAAGGTGGCTGTTATTCTGGCAGGGAGGAGGAAGGAAGGAAGGAGGCTGGCATTTTGTGTCATGGAGGAGAAAGTGATCTAGCTTTTCTCAGGATGTGGAATGAAGATACTCACTCTGTTTTTGTGAGCATTTACTGATGCATAACGGACAGTCCCCCGGAAACCTGCAACATTGCGAGGCTGTAACAGAAAATATACACACATTACCAAGAATTGCCTCTTTCTCCATCATAATTAGGACAGAGAGTAATATACTGTATTCCCAATGTGTAGGAAAAAAATTGCAAAAAATAATTTTATCAGCCCATGTTTAATAAATCATCCAAAACGTTTAAAAAACTAGCCCAGTTAATACAAAGTAGCCCTTAAGTGATAGGCCAACCCCAAAACGCGATCAACCCCAAAAGATCTTTTAGTACATAAATTCTAAAGAACAAACGTTTTAAAAAAATGAAAGTGTAGGTACACTGAAATCAGAGATGGGTGTGTTAGTAAATGAAGATCAGGAAAAGGAAGATATATATATTGTTTCAGTATATGTTAAGGAGGAACCTATGGAAAAAGATATGTAAATGATTGCTGCTAAAAACTTGCAGGAAAAAAATTCTTTAACTCCCTGCAGCGTATCTGACTGTAACTTCCTGTTCCATGTCTCACAAGTGTCTGACTGTAACTCCCTGCATCATATCTGACTGTAACTTCCTGTACTGTGGCTAACTCTAACTTCCTGTTCCTTGGATAACTGTAACGTTCTGTGTCGTGGCTATCTATAACTTCCTGCGCCTTGGCTAACGGTTTGTCCTGCGCCATGGCTTACTGTAACATCCTTGCATTGTGTTGGACTGTAACTTCCTGTGTTGTATCTGATCATGACTTTCTGAATGATATCTGATTTTCCAATGATGTTTCATGGGTGCACACCCAGCAATATGCCACTCTACGGGTGAACTAAACAGAAAACTTGATCCATGTCTTAGAATAATTAGTAGTATCCTGTCAGAGTATTCTTACAGGCTGTGGCAAGCTCCTCACTATCACTGTATCAATGCTGTTTTACGTGCACAAGGTTATCCCAAGGCCTGCAGCAGGGAAAAGTGTGCATGGGGCTATAAAGAGAATCGTCCAATAAAACACATTATTCAAGATAGCAGTGACTTTCCTGGTACAAGATGACCTCTTGATCTCCCAGGGTGTAATAATGTTCCCACCTAGCCTGGCATTCAACGTTAGTCCGTTCAAGGATACTTACCTTATAATATCCTCAAACAAGCAGCTCCTGATGGATGCATGTTACAGTCAGTGCATCAGCAGGACAGACATACAGATTAGGATTCCACTAAGCAACACAACAGGAAATACACAATACATGGTCACACAAACAATGATCAAACCTTTCTAACCACCCCATACCACCTATCCATACACTACATGCACCCAGGTTATACACAGCAACTACACACTGGTACACACAGAAATTACACACTGACACACTACATGCACACAGGATACACACAGCAACTACACACTGACACACAACATGCACCCAAGATACACACAGCAACTAAACAATGACACACAGCATGCACCCAGGATACACACAGCAACTACACACTGACACACAACATGCAACCAAGATACACACAGCAACTACACAATGACACACAACATGCACCCAAGATACACACAGCAACTACACAATGACACACAACATGCACCCAGGATACACACAGCAACTACCCAATGACACACTACATGCACCCTGGTTACACACAGCAACTACACACCGACACACTACATGCACCCAGGATACACACAGCAACTACACACTGACACACAACATGCACCCAAGTTACACACAGCAACTACACAATGACACACAACATGCACCCAAGATACACACAGCAACTACACAATGACACACAACATGCACCCAGGATACACACAGCAACTACACACTGACACACAACATGCACCCAAGATACACACAGCAACTACACAATGACACACAACATGCACCCAGCAACTACACACTGACACACTACATACACCCAGGATAAATACAGCAACTACACACTGACACACAACATGCACCCAAGATACACACAGCAACTAAACAATGACACACAACATGCACCCAAGATACACACAGCAACTACACAATGACACACAACATGCACCCAAGATACACACAGCAACTACACAATGACACACAACATGCACCCAGGATACACACAGCAACTACACAATGACACACAACATGCACCCAGGATACACACAGCAACTACACACTGACACACTACATGCACCCAGGATACACACAGCAACTACCCAATGACACACAACATGCACCCAAGATACACACAGCAACTAAACAATGACACACAGCATGCACCCAGGATACACACAGCAACTACACAATGACACACTACATGCACCCAGCTTACACACAGCAACTACACACTGACACACTACATGCACCCAGGATACACACAGCAACTACACACTGACACACAACATGCACCCAAGTTACACACAGCAACTACACAATGACACACAACATGCACCCAAGTTACACACAGCAACTACACAATGACACACAACATGCACCCAAGATACACACAGCAACTACACAATGACACACAACATGCACCCAAGATACAAACAGCAACTACACACTGACACACTACATGACCCAGGATACAAACAGAAACTACACACTGACACACTACATGACCCAGGATACACACAGCATGCACCCAGGATACACAGCAACTACACACTGACACGCAACATGACCCAGGATAAACACTAACACACAACATGACCCAGGATACACACAGCAACTATATACTGACACACAACATGCACCCAGGATAAACACAGCAACTCCATACTGACACACAACATGCACATAGTATACAAACAGCAACTACACACTGACACACAACATGCACATAGTATACAAACAGCAACTACACACTGACACACAACATGCACATAGTATACAAACAGCAACTACACACTGACACACAACATGCACCCAGGATACACACAGCAACTACACACTGACACACAACATGCACTCAGGATAAATACAGCAACTACACACTGACACACTGCATGCACCCAGGATACAAACAGAAAATACACACTGACACACAACATGCACCCAGGATACACACAGTAACTACACACTGACACACAACATGCACTCAGGATAAATACAGCAACTACACACTGACACACTACATGCACCCAGGATACAAAAAGCAACTAAACACTGACACACTACATGCACCCAGGATACAAACAGCATGCACCCAGGATTCAAACAGCAACTACACACTGACACACAACATGCACCCAGGATACACACAGCAACTACACACTGACACACAACATGACCCAGAATGCACACGGCAACTACACACTGACACACAACATGCACTCAGGATACACACAGCAACTACACACTGACACACAACATTCACCCAGGATACAAACTGCAACTACACACTGACACACAACATGCACCCAGGATACACACAGCAACTACACACTGACACACAACATGACCCAGGATGCACACATCAACTACACAATGACACACAACATGCACTCAGGATACATACAGCAACTAAACACTGACACACTACATGCACCCAGGATACAAACAGCAACTAAACACTGACACGCAACATGCACCCAGGATACAAACAGCAACTACACACTGACACACAACATGCACCCAGGATACAAACAGCAACTACACACTGACACACAACATGCACCCAGGATACACACAGCAACTAAATACTGACACACAGCATGCACCCAGGATACAAACAGCAACTAAACACTGACACACTACATGCACCCAGGATAAATACAGCAACTACACACTGACACACAACATGCACCCAGGATACACACAGCAACTACACACTGACACACAACATGACCCAGAATGCACACAGCAACTACACACTGACACACAACATGCACTCAGGATACACACAGCAACTACACACTGACACACAACATGCACCCAGGATACAAACTGCAACTACACACAGACACACAACATGCACCCAGGATACACACAGCAACTACACACTGACACACAACATGACCCAGGATGCACACATCAACTACACAATGACACACAACATGCACTCAGGATACATACAGCAACTAAACACTGACACACTACATGCACCCAGGATACAAACAGCAACTAAACACTGACACGCAACATGCACCCAGGATACAAACAGCAACTACACACTGACACACAACATGCACCCAGGATACAAACAGCAACTACACACTGACACACAACATGCACCCAGGATACACACAGCAACTAAACACTGACACACAGCATGCACCCAGGATACAAACAGCAACTAAACACTGACACACTACATGCACCCAGGATACAAACAGCAACTAAACACTGACACACACATGCACCCAGGATACAAACAGCAACTAAACACTGACACACAACATGCACCCAGGATACAAACAGCAACTACACACTGACACACAACATGCACCCAGGATACACACAGCAACTAAACACTGACACACAGCATGCACCCAGGATACACACAGCAACTAAACACTGACACACAGCATGCACCCAGGATACACACAGCAACTAAACACTGACACACAGCATGCACCCAGGATACACACAGCAACTACACACTGACACACAACAAGCACCCAGGATACAAACAGCAACTAAACACTGACACACAACATGCACCCAAGATACAAACAGCAACTAAACACTGACACACAACATGCACCCAAGATACAAACAGCAACTACACACTGACACACAACATGCACCCAGGATACAAACAGAAACTACAGCTACAGGTTGTCAAGCTGCAAATGAAAATATTTATTAAGAAGCAAAATAAAATGATGATGGATGGAGACTCACACAGCATGTTTCCAGCGGCAAAAATAAACTGCAACAGCTCGAAAAACAAACTGAAAAACAGAAAGAAAAACAATGAAGGAACAAAAGGAAAATGATAACTCAAAACGATATCTTGAAATAAAACAATAACTCGAAATAAAATACCTCAAATTAAAAGGAAAATGAATAAATGCAGATGGCAACCCCAGTGATCCTATCTGCTCCCACATACACGGACCGTAATAATGATTGCAGTGTTCTGTACCTCATTTACTCTCTAAATGCTGCATTTGCCATCCTCCACACTCACTGCAGCATTCTGCCCACACTCACTTTAATGTTGAAAAATGCAAAGTTATGCACTTCGGTGTAAAGAATGCACAAGCAACGTATACCCTTAATGGAAGCGAATTAGGGATAGCAACACACGAAAAGGACTTGGGAATTGTTATAGACAACAAACTATGCAACAATGTGCAATGTCAATCAGCAGTGGCTAAGGCCAGTAAGGTATTGTCATGCATGAAAAAGGGCATTCATTCTCGGGATGAGAATATCATTTTGCTTCTTTATAAATCGCTGGTGAGACCACTGTGACAGACCTCTCTGTCTTTAAACTACTTTTATTCCCTCTTGGTTCGTCTGTTTGTTCGGCTATTTCCTTGTCCGTACAGCCCCTACGTTATTCCCCGTTTTACCGAATGAACTGCTGAACGGCCAGCCACCCAGCATGGAAGTGTGCTGCTTGTTAACCTCTTGGCCTCATTCGAACGTTGTGGTTAACCGCAGACACTTCCTAATTGTCAAATGTCGGCTGGGTGGTCGTCTTTCGTATGAGCGAACACGTGGCGGCAGCCATCTTGGACATATGAATGCCCAGCGGTGTTCGCCGACGATTTCATGGATCTAAAAACGGACACTATTTTCTAACGAACACTGCTGAAGCCGCCGACCTCCCTTCTTCTATTCTTCAGTTCATACGAACACTGTACCATTCGGTACTTTATAATATGAACAGAGTCACCAAAGATAGCTATCCCATGGAGCCCATTCGTATAATGAAAGACTATGTGAAAGACTTTGGCTCCATGGCGATTGAACTGTATGTATGTGATCTGAGCACCATTCGGTAATAATGTGCGCTCAGATCTAAGCTATCTGGGGATACGTTAAATGTACTGTGATGAGACTAATCTCTGTATTTTCCCCTGCAAAGACACAAAAGCCGGGTCATTCGGTACTTGCCCTATTTGAACAGTGATACCCCAGATAGCCATGCCATGGAGCCCATTCGTATCACGTAAGACTACATGAAAGACTTTGGCTCCATGGCAATTGAACTGTATGTATGTGATCTGAGCGCCAGATCTAAGCTATCTGGGGATATGTTGAATGTACCTGTTTTATGCAATAGCTGCACAGTTATATATTTTTATGTATTTTATTGTGTTTTGCTACCATGTGTTCAATGGAGTTTTGCCTCTGTCCTGGGAACAGGTTTTGGGCAGAAAAGCCATGCTTCATTTGGTCACAAAGGACTTTAATCTATCTTTTGAACCACTGGACCAATTTGGATGATTTTGACATATGTTTGTATTTGGAGTATGCTGATTCTGATGTGAATGTGATGTATACTTTTAAAGTTATGAATAATGTGGAAAAACTGTATTTATCTGCCTGTGATAATTACATTAACCCATTGTGTAAGGTAATTATATCACAGGCAGAGGGGAGGATTTTGTGTGGGAGTGTCGGAGTGTATTGTACGTGTTTATTAGTTGTTTTACAAAACCCTGTGGGTGGTACTAATGTGTAAGAATGTGTATATAAGAACAATAAACCCCCATCTCTGTCAGTTAACTGCTTGATCCTTAACACGGAGCTTTGTCTCGTTCTTGGGGGGATTTATTGTATGCTGCTCCAGTTCGATTGCTAGGAGTGTAAGCCGCCTGGGTGCTTTTCCTGTTCGTCTGCTAGCAGCTATTTGTGAGGTTCCAGTTCGGGAGTTTGGAGCATTCCCTTGTATCCAGTTCGGGGGTTTGGTGTTTTGCAGTAGCTGCCTGTGTCTCTGAAAGGGGAAGATCTTCTAAACGGCGGTTTAACCCTATTTTATGCCTGGGGGTGCCGTTACATGTACCTATTTCATTCAGTAGTTTTTATATTGTATATTTTTGTGTTTTTATTACCATGTGTAAAATGGAGTTTTGCCTCTATCCTTGGAGATAATTGAGTTACTTCCCAGTTATCTCCAGGATAGAGAGGAGGGTTTACAATGTGCCTGTGGGAGTGTTTATCTCTGTAATGCTCTGATTGGTTACTGTAGTATTTTGTCCCAGTTTTCCATCAGGTCCCCTAGGGGAGTGTCCACCTGGTGGAAGACCTGCAAAAATACCAGGCAGATAGCCCCATTAAACCAGATTCCAGCTTGACCTCTCAATACGAAGCCTCGTACTTGGGGAGATTTATTCGTATGGTTTTCCTGTTCGGCTGTTTGGAGTGTGGATTTCGTATGATTGCTTGTTTGGCTGATCGGAGTGTTCGGTAGCTGCCTTTGTGTTCGGGAAGGGAATATCCTAAATGGCTTTAACTCCTTCTATACCCGGGGTGCCGTTACAACCACATATTGAATATGCTGTGCAATTTGGGGCATCTAAATAAGGATATTATGGCAAAAGAAAAAGTGCAGAGGCGTGCTACAAAATTAAAAAAAGGAATGGAACATATCAGCTATGAAGAAAGGTTAACAAATTTAAACCTCTTTAGTTTAGAAAAATGTCGCCTTAGAGGGGATATGATAACATTATACAAATATATTCGGGGCCAATACAAACCATTGTGTGGAAATCTAATCACAAACCGGACTTTACATAGGACACAAGGTCATGCGTTTAGACTGGAAGAAAGAAGATTTCATCTAAGGAAAAGGAGCTGCAGCATTCTATTCACCACTCACTCACCGGCCGCAGCATTCTATCCCTCACTCACTCCCTAACCGCAGCATTCTATCCCCACTCACTCACTAGATGCAGAATTCTATACCCACTCACTCACTAGATGCAGCATTCTATCCACCACTCACTCACCAGCCGCAGCATTCTATCCCTCACTCACTCCCTAACCGCAGCATTCTATCCCCACTCACTCACTAGATGCAGCATTCTATACCCACTCACTCACTAGACGCAGCATTCTATCCCCCACTCACTTCCTAGCCACAGCATTGTATCCCTCACTCACCAGCCGCAGCATTCTATCCCTCACTCACCAGCCGCAGCATTCTATCCGCCACTCACTCACTCAGCCGCAGCATTCGCCACTCACTCACTAGTCGCAGCATTCTATCCCCCACTCACTTCCTAGCCACAGCATTGTATCCCTCACTCACCAGCCGCAGCATTCTATCCCTCACTCACCAGCCGCAGCATTCTATCCCCCACTCACTCACTAGTCGCAGCATTCTATCCCCCACTCATTCACTAGCCGCAGCATTCTATTCCCCACTCACTCACTCACTCGACGAAGTAATGGGATGAGTTATATGGAGCTCTATATTGAGTAATAGGAGGAGTTATAGGGAGGGTTATAGAAAGTATTGGGAGGAGTTACAGGGATGAATACATTAAGTAATAGGATGAGTTACAGGGAGGGATACATGGAGTAATAGGAGGGGTTACAGGGAGGGATACATGGAGTAATAGGAGGGGTTACAGGGAGGGATACATGGAGTAATAGGAGGGGTTACAGGGAGGGATACGTGGAGTAATAGGAGGAGTTACAGGGAGGGACACGTGAAGTAATAGGAGGAGTTATAGGGAGGGTTATATGGAGTAATAGGAGGACTTATAGGGAGGGTTATATGGAGTAATAGGAGGAGTTATAGGGAGGGTTTTATGGAGTAATAGGAGGAGTTACAGGGAGGGTTATATGTAGTAATAGGAAGAGTTACATGGAGGGATACATGGAGTAAAAGGAAGAGTTACAGAGAGGGACACGTGGAGTAATAGGAGGAGTTGCAGTGAGGGACACATGAAGTAATAGGAGGAGTTACAGGGAAGGACACATGGAGTAATAGGAGGAGTTACAGGGAGGGATACATGGAGTTATAGGGAGGGTTATAAAGAGATATAGGAGGAGTTATAGAGTGGGTTACACATAGATATAGGAGGAGTTATAGAGTGGGTTATACAGAGATATAGGAGGTGTTATAGGGAGGGATACATGGAGTAAAAGGAGGAGTTACAGGGAGGGATACATGGAGTTATAGGGAGGGTTATAAAGAGATATAGGAGGAGTTATAGAGTGGGTTACACATAGATATAGGAGGAGTTATAGAGTGGGTTATACAGAGATATAGGAGGTGTTATAGGGAGGGATACATGGAGTAAAAGGAGGAGTTACAGGGAGGGATACATGGAATAATAGGAGGAGTTACAGCGAGGGACACATGAAGTAATAGGAGGAGTTACAGAGAAGGACACATGGAGTAATAGGAGGAGTTACAGGGAAGGATACATGGAGTAATAGGAGGAGTTACAGGGAAGGACACATTGAGTAATAGGAAGAGTTACAAGGAGGGATACATGGAGTTATAGGAGGAGTTATAGGGAGGGTTATACTGAGATATAGTAGGAGTTATAGGGAGGGATACATGGAGTAATAGGAGGAGTTACATGGAGGGATACATGGAGTAAAAGGAGGAGTTACAGTGAGGGACACATGAAGTAATAGGAGGAGTTACAGTGAGGGACACATGAAGTAATAGGAGGAGTTACAGGGAGGGACACATTAAGTAATAGGAGGAGTTACAGGGAAGGACACATGGAGGTATAGGAGGAGTTACAAGGAGGGTTATACAGAGATATAGGAGGAGTTATAGAATGGGTTATACAGAGATATAGGAGGAGTTATATATTGTAGGGAGCTTGATGTTAATTTATAAATTGCATTATTAAATACAGAATTTAATGCAAAGCCTGTTATTTCGGACATGTTCCAAAGGCTAGTTGTTGAAAACCAATAAAATACATTGATTTATACTCTAGCTACCTCCCATCATCTGATTTCAATTTTAGCGATTGTATCCCTGAGTGCTGCACATTTCACAATGAATGTCACCCTATTGGCTATTCACTATAAACCACACACTATCCAACGGTTGCCATGTGCTCAGTGGGATCACAGCGTTTACCCTGAACCATCACACTCTGGGCACTCACCGGTCGTACTTCTCCAGTAGTGTTGGTGTATTGCCGTGCCAAGCCAAAGTCCAACATGTAGCATTTCCGGTATGTGGAGGGCAGTCGTCCCATGGCAAAGTTGGACTGAGGAAAGGACCAACAGAAGAAAGTCATCAAGTTCTATGTTCGACCTCGAATTCTCTACAACAAAATCTTTTTTTTTTTCCTCAACCACCTGCTAATCATGTCTGTATAATAACATTTATAATCATGTCTGTATAATAACATTTATAATCATGCTCTTCACTCTTAGTTTTAAAAGTTTAAAGTGACTGATTGCATTGAATAAATCCACACAGTGACCACAGCTGTGATAAATGAAAGGGTAACACCAACCACCATAACCACTGTATGGTAGCCAGCTGTAGAGGTTATGATGCTAGAAGTAGCCAGGCACTTTTATCGTTTTGTATTGGTTTCCATTTAGTTGGCTCCAATGATGGCAGACGCTGGAAGCCAATCCCTCCAGTTATATATTGGCTGAGAGCATCAGCTGAGCGCGGTCAACAAATGAATGAACACATACAAACTCCAAGAACCATGACCACTTCAAAGCAAATTAAGGTAAATATGAGAAAAAATACAATTCCATGTGGTTACTCTATATTCAAAAAATCCCTTTCTAAGACTTTATGTAAAGGCAGGATTCATACACAAAACCAATCCGTCTTGGACACGAATGGGACACGTGGCGTGTTCTTGTGTTAAAGGGAACTGCTACATCTCTGGGATTTACACCACTGAATTAAACGTTGAAAACCTTTTCCAAGTCATGCCCAATACTTCTAATTTAACATATAACAGATTAAACATCATAATCCAGTTCAGGACAGGCACAGCCAGGGCACAAATTGTTCCATTTCTCCTCCTCTCTGTCACCTCCCTGAAAAATTTGTATTTTCCAATTCCTTGCCCCAAATTCTGTTCCTGTGACATATATATTGCACAGATGTAATCATATAATAAGGAAATAAGACATTTTCAATAGGGCCCCTCCATACACAGATCTCCAAAGATGGTGAGGGTATGAATACATAATCAGTAGACTCTTCAAGGATAGGAGTTTATGGGATAAAAAACCAACCCCAAAGACCAGCAGAGGAAGCTACTGATTGGCTTTTCCAGGTGCAGAGGGGTCTGCCAGCTGTATCAGTTTTCTACTTTCACGATATGTAAAAGTAGTTTTTCTTTTCACTTTACTTATTTGTTTGCATATTTTAATGCATTCTGTACATTGCATTAACAGGAAAGGGGTCAGTTCCTGTCTTTAACATGACAGCAGGTCTAGGACTGTACATGTACGTTTTCCAATATCTAACAATACAAAGCAGAGTCGGACAGGAACAAGATGGTCATCCTGAGGGTTTTCACCAAACTTCAATCTATAACAGCTCAGACGGTGCAGGGAGTGAACACTCACAGGTTTGATATCCCGGTGCAGAAAGCCCACGGAGTGAATGGATTCAATGGATTCCAGGATCTGTTTGCCAAGCCGCAACGTGGTGCTCATGGTGAACGTGCCCCGAGGTTGGCTTCTCCGCAAGTCTGCTAGATTCCGACCCTAAAAACAATGGGAGTTTATCATGAATAGCACGTGGTCTGCATGTAGGATGGGAGACGCATACACATCACTTACTTAGTAAGTGCTTGCTGTGAATTTGGACTGTGGAATACCAGTTAGAAAGTTTTTATACTTGTCTGAAATAAATGTTACTCACTTTTACCTTAACTGCTTTTTATCATTGAGGACCAAGTTATTCCTAACACTTCAGTGGAAGCTCCAATATCACACCAAAGCTGAATTACCTGAGCCAGTGATATAGACAGGCTCAGAGAAATGTGAGTGTGATAACTATAGGACTCAAACTGTGATTGCTTTTTATGTTACAAAAACCATATGCCCTATGAGAGTGTCTGGTTTTATCCCTGCAGTGATACCTGCCACAGAATATAGGGTATAAACATTTTTTATATATACCTTTGGGCCACTGTGATGCACTTTATGGTTAAGGATATGGACTTACTATATACTCCATTTTATGCGCTATACACAATTGTGTATTTATTGTTTCTAACTTTTGGTGGGGTGATTAATCCCACAGTGTATTCTAGCTGCAATTTTAGCCTTTATTAGCGCCATTTTACTACACATCAATATTGTATTTTTTTTTTGTTTATATGCACTAGCATGACTGTCAGACACACCGTACATACAGACTAGCATGACTGTCATAGACACCGTACATACAGACTAGCAAAAGTGGCAGAGACACGCTACATACAGACTAGCATGACTGACAGAAAAACACGCTACATACATACTAGCATGACTGACAGAAAAACACGCTACATACATACTAGCATGACTGACAGAAAAACACGCTACATACAGACCAGCATGGCTGGCAGAAACACACAGAGACACACTACATACAGACTAGCATGGCTGGCAGAGACACACAGACACGCTACATACAGCCTAGCATGGCTAGCAGAAACACACAGAGACACCCTACATACAGACTAGCATTGCTGGCAGAGACACACAGAGACACACTACATACAGACTAGCATGGCTGGCAGAGACACACAGAGACACCCTACATACAGACTAGCATGGCTGCCAAAGACACACAGACATCCTACATAAAGACTAGCATGCCTGGCAGAAACACACAGAGACACCCTACATCAGGGCTTGCCAAATTTGCTTGGAATTTAGGAGCCAGCTAGAAAAGTTAGGAGCCAGAGAAATCAACGCCAAAAATACAATTCTTAAAGGAATACTATAGTCACCAGAACCATTACAGCTTTTTTTTTCCATATATAATTTTTATTGGTTTTAACAAGTATTCCGGTGCTGATACATAATCATGATACTGATGGTGATACAGACGATAATGGTAACAGTAGTAATAGTGATAATCATAATACTTTGCTGGCGCAGCAGCTCATTAATCAATTACAGCATACATTGTTACATTAGTTTCGTCTTTTTGTTGACAACATTTTCAGCTTTATAGAATAGCCCTTCTAATATTTGTATATCACATCTTAATGTCGTTCATGTTGCGCTCGTTTCAGAGTTGTCGCCTGCGTAGGGGCTAGGTGAGAGTGACTATGGTTTAGGGCACTGGTTTACTGTGCTCCTTGAATTAGTGAGTCTGTGGCTTTAGGTGTTTCTATCATATCATGCAACCGGGGATAGGGGGAAGGGGTTGAGGGGGGGGAAACCTTTAACTTTAACTGTATTTATAACTTGACTGTACCTATGGCCCACCCGGCCTAGAAATTGAATGCATGCAGTGTGTGTAGCTTGGGT
Organism: Pelobates cultripes; assembly: GCA_933207985.1. NCBI lineage: Eukaryota > Metazoa > Chordata > Amphibia > Anura > Pelobatidae > Pelobates > Pelobates cultripes. The sequence goes on along the minus strand of OW240913.1, from coordinate 374,756,784 downwards.
CCTTTACAGGGCCGTCTAGTCGTCAGTCGTCATGTGTTGCGCTCTCCATGAGATGCAATCTCTCCCGATTCCAGCTGTCTTAACTTTGATATTTTAGGTTAGTGATTGTCTACCTGTACCGGTCTCTTTTTGGGCGTCCAGCCATCCCCCCCAGTAGGTGTTGTGTTTCTCAGGCGTTCCCTGCATTTTGTGTGCCATCTGTTCGTATAAGCATATACTATCCACTCTGTGTGTTACTTCCTCCTGAGTTGGGGGCATGTTGTGTTTCCATTTTGATGCTATCGCGACTTTGGCCGCGGTTAGTATAATTATGGCAATTGTGCTTGATGGGTTTCTTGTTGGATTTGTCGTAGGTAGTATGTGAAGTAGGTAGTGGAATTGTCAGGTTAGTGGTTTCCCGTATGATATTTTGGATCGCGGTCCAAAATGGTTTTATGGCTGGGCAGTCCCAGAATATATGTAGTAGAGACCCTTGCTGTTGTTCGCATCTCCAGCACAGTGGGGAGGTGTTGGGGAATATCTTTGCCAATCTGAGGGGGACTAAATACCAACGCATTGCTATTTTACTATATGCTTCCCACAGAGATAGGCTTTTGGATGCTCGTTTAGTGGCGTGAAAGGCTTCATACCATTGTTGTATAGGGATTGGCTCCCCTATGTCTTCCTCCCACCTTTCCATATAGGAGTGTTTGTGCATTGATTTTCCCCTTTCTAGTGCGTTATAGTATAAGGCTAGCGGTTTGATGGAGCGGGATGTTAGGATATACCGGGCTGAGGGTACTTCTAAATGTGGTGTGGGTGCTGCCGGCTTAACGCGTGTTTGTAGTATATTCTTAACCCTTAGGTATTTAAAAATGTCCCTTGGATTGAGGGAGAATTCGCTTTGCAGAGTGGGAAACGTTTTCAGTTCGTTTTGGGTGTATAAATCTCTTACATTAAGTATTCCTAGGTTTGACCATGTGTGGAGTGAGAGGTCGGGTGAACTGGCCTGCAGTGCTGTTAGCGGTGCTTCCTTAAGTAGTGTCTGTGCGTCTATTACCTCTGGGCCCCAATGTTCCCAAGTGTGTAATGTAGTTTGCGTGCACCATAGTCCCTTTTTACCTAAGGTCTTAGGCTCGTGGGACCAGAGAACATTTGGGATGGTGGCTGGGTGTATGCAAGCATTTTCGAGGGTCAGCCATAGTGGAGTCTGGCCAGCGCCCGTGGTTCGGATTATACGCAGGCCTTGCGCTAGGAGAGATGCTCGGTAGTAGTTGCGGATGTCTGGCACTCCTAGGCCTCCTCTTGTGTATGAAAGGCTTAATTTGGCAGCAGCCAGTCTGGGTGGTTTACGTTTCCATATGTGGGCATTGATTATAGTTTGGAACCTTTTTAGCAGTTTGGCTGACAAAGGTATGGGAAGTGTACGAAAGAGATAGAGCACATGTGGCAGGATCATCATTTTGATGGTGTTAATGCGCCCCAACCATGATACCTCCAATCCCTCCCACTTGTTCATTTGGGCCATTAGTTTATGAATCATAGGTGTGTGATTTTCCGTGGTTAGTGAATGCACATTTTTCGTCAGTTTTATCCCCAAGTATTGGATCGATTTTGTCCGCCAGTCGAATTTATGTGCCTCCTCCAATGCTTTTATTATGTTACTTGGTAAGCCTATGGGGAGGGCTTGGGTTTTGGCTGCATTATTTTTATAGTATGATACCGACCCATACGAGTTCAGTGTTCTAGTGAGAGCCGGGATAGATTGTATCGGTTTTGTCATGAACACTATTATGTCGTCCGCAAAAAGGGCCAGTTTATGCTCCCCCGCAGGGGTGTTAAGCCCTTGGATTGAGGGGTTGTTTTTTATATTATAGATCAGGGGTTCCAAGCATAGGATAAAAATGAGTGGGGAGAGTGGGCAACCCTGGCGTGTACCATTGCGGATATGAAGGGTTTTTGAGAGGAATCATCATAGAAGAATATAGAGACCCCTGTGGATTTAGTTGGGGAGAGGGCGTGAAAGGCCTGTGTATACTGTTTCACTGAGAATTTCGGTGGGTTGCGTTTACAAAAATGGGTTTCCTGCAGACAGGCAATTGCTGCCTTGGATGAGCGCAGTTCCTGCGCAGCTAATCTCCGTTTGTGGGGACTGTTAAGGCCTTTAACGTTAAGAGAGAGTAATTGTAGTGTGTTAGCCATCAGGTTTGTGGTTCGGGGATTTGGGTGTAGTCAGTGCTAGGCATCCAACGGGGGAGAGCCCACTACGCCTTGTTTTAGTTCTGCGTGTATCAGGTTGCGCCTCTAAGGATTGGCTCAGTGCCCTCATGGTGCGGGTGTGTTTGCATGGTTTCAGGTGGTATAGTCGGGTATTGGACAGTGGTAGGTACATGAACATATGCATAAACATTAATAAAAACGAAAAAACATAAACAAAGTATATACATGATGCCCCTTAGGGTGCGGGCATTGTACTTGGTTGGTCTACGGGCCGCTCCTGGACCGGGCCGCGGATCAACCTGGGGGGCGTGAGCTGAGGTATGCTGCCGTGTCAACGGCCCTTTAAACAAATGTGAGAAGTAAGGCGTCTCGTTGTGTAGAAGGTTGTTAATTTTGTGTCGCCCTGCCAGGGCCTATGTGTTAACTCCTATGGAGTTGGTATCTGAAATGTGCAATGTCAGTACATACATACATACATATTGGTTTCTCTTCAGTTGAGGGATGTCACACATAGTCCTGGTCTTTCTTGTGCTGCTTACGCTTAGTCCCGTTATACATTTTGTTGTGGTTGCTGTGGCTTAGGCGAGCCCGCCATGTGCCATTCCGTCGGCAATCGTTGGTGCGTGTGGCGAAACCAACCTCGCCACTATGCACTGGAGAAGCCTGGTTGCCAGCCTCCTGCCATCTGACTATGGCCCCCTTGTGAATTCATACTTTTGTATGCAATATTTGGGCATGTGACATTTTTATATTGCTGCTACTGGCCCTTTAAGGGCCATCCGTGGACATATTCTGCCTGTTAGGAATAATGCCTTTTTAAGACTGTGTAGCAAATTGCATTCAGGCTGTATTTAATATTATGTGTTCGGTATAAAGTGTTATGTGAATGCAGCATTCCCTGATTGTTCGGTAGAATCACTTCATTCATTATATTGGGTGAAACTACCGAACAACCAGACCACCCGGGAGTAAGTGTGCCTCCAATTACCGTTTGCAACAATGTTGCAAACGGGTAATTGGCAATCAATGTAATATGTGTTGTGTCCTCTGGGTGGCCGCCATTCGGGAAACGAACACGTGGCGGCGGCCATCTTAAACTCCCGAACAGCGGTGTTTTGCCGTCGAGTGTCTGGAACTAAAATCGGACACTCAGCTAAGCAAACACCGCTGAGACCTCCAGACTTCCAGCAATTCGTGCAGAAACTACCGAACGGCCCGCCGTTCGGTAGAAAGGATCCCACGAACAGGGGGATTCATACGAATCCTCCCCAAGCTCTGTAACACAGGCAATTCGTGTGTTTGATTCCCTTTTCTGTGACCGACTGCAGGGCCAAAATACATGGAACTATTTTCGGATACTTTTGCCATGCAGTCGGTCAAAACTTTAACCCGTTATAATTCCTGAACCCCTGGTCCGATCTGGGTGATTTTTGGATATGTGTCTCACCCAGATCAGGGCTACCAGGGGATGTAACATTTAAAGGGGTACCCCTATGTTTAGGGGTACATCCAGTATCCCAGGGAATTTGTGTTTGCACTAATGGGATTATGTGTCACACTAAGGGGAGGAGATGTGTGGGAGGTAACTGGTACATTATTGGCTGGGGTACTAATTGTTGTGGATCCCTCCCTTGCATGGGAGAATGTCTTAAAAGGAGGCTGTGTGAATAAATCTGCTGATTCTGCTTAACCCTCAAAACGAAGTGTCGTCTCGTTATTGGGGGAATGGGATTGGGTGCTGACTGCCAGGAGTGTAAGCCGTTTGTATTGCTTTTCCTGTTCGGCTGCTTCCAGGGTTCCTGTGTCTGCTATTCGAGAGTTGGTGAATACGTGCAGTTTGGAGTTCAGGAGGTTGGTGATTGCAGTAGCTGCTGGTCTATGGGAAAGGGGATTATCGCCTAAACGGAGTTTATCCCCTTGTGAGAGAAACGGTCCGTTACAATTGGTGGCAGCGGTGGGATCGTTCCTACAACCAGAAGGACAGCTACAAGACAACACCAGTGCCTGGATTACAATTGAGGTCAACGTTAGTACCCGTACAGCGACCCTATTTACAAAGGAACCAACTTCGGCAGAGCAAACATGGCGCCCAGCTACACTCAGGAGGAGTTTGACAGAGAGCTTAAATTGCGGCTGGCTCTCGTTACATTTGTCCCCTCTGAGGAATTCGTGCAGCGCGTGAGGAGACATGTAGAAGAGTACCTGCAGGTCGTGGCAGATTGCGCCAAAGGTGTCGTCCTTCCTCCCCAGCGGCAGTGTGTATCCCAGGGAGCTGAAGGTGTCGTCCTTCCTCCCCAGCGGCAGTGTGTATCCCAGGGAGCTGAAGGTGTCGTCCTTCCTCCCCAGCGGCAGTGTGTATCCCAGGGAGCCAAAGGTGTCGTCCTTCCTCCCCAGCGGCAGTGTGTACCCCAGGGAGCTGAAGGTGCCCTTCCTCCCCAGCGGCAGTGTATCCCAGGGAGCGGAAGGTGCCGTCCTTCCTCCCCAGCGGCAGTGTGTGTCCCAGGGAGCTGAAGGTGCCATCCTTCCTCCCCAGCGGCAGTGTGTATCCCAGGGAGCTGAAGGTGTCGTCCTTCCTCCCCAGCGGCAGTGTGTATCCCAGGGAGCGGAAGGGCTGAGCTACTCAATCTCAGCCATGACATTCCCCTAGCAGAACATCTAGGGTCCGGAAGACTAAACACCGGCTGACGCAGATCCTTCCTCCCCAGCGGCAGTGTGAGTCCCAGGGAGCCAAAGGTGTCGTCCTTCCTCCCCAGCGGCAGTGTGTGTCCCAGGGAGCCAAAGGTGTCGTCCTTCCTCCCCAGCGGCAGTATGTAACCCAGGGAGCTGAAGGTGCCGTCCTTCCTCCCCAGCGGCAGTGTGTACCCCAGGGAGCTGAAGGTGTCGTCCTCCCTCCCCAGCGGCAGTGGGTACCCCAGGGAGCTGAAGGTGTCGTCCTCCCTCCCCAGCGGCAGTGTGTTCTGCAGGAAGCGGAGACAGTCGGTCTCGCTCCCCAGCAGCAGGACAATATATTAAAAGGGGAGACAGTTGGTCCCCCCCTCCAACAGCAGAGAGTGTTCCAGGGAGAGGAACCAGTGATCACCTCTCCCCAGCAACAGGACGAATTATTGAAAGGGGAGACAGTCGGTCTCCCCCTTCAACAGCAGAGAGAGTGTCAGGGAGAGGAGCTTGTTATCCCCTCTCCCCAGCGGCTGAAAATATGTAGGGGAGAAGAGCTTGTTACACCCTCTCCCCAGCGGCAGCTTAGCCCACCAAGGGGAGACAGTAATCTCCACAACAGTGCAGATGGGACAGTAGTCGCTGCACATGCACCACCGGGGGTAGGGACTGATCTGGTGTGGTATAGCAGCCCATGCTGTCGTCGCCATCTTGCAGAGGCCTGCTTTTGTCTTTTCTGGTGGGTTTTATTTGGTCCGTCATTTTTAATTGTTTGGACGGTGCCATGTTGCTATATCAAGTGCCGGGTGAGTTATTACCGGGTATTGACCTCCGGATTCGCCTAATCGCTGTGTTTGGGTCCGTTGTAGCCGGGAGCTCCTACTCCATGCGACCGCTCGCGCCGGCTGTCGGACACGCCCCCAGAACCATTACAGCTTAATGTAGTTGTTCTGAAGTCTATATCCTGTCCCTGAACGCTTTTCAGACAAAAGGCAGTGTTTACATTGCTGCGGGGTAACACCTCTAGCGACAGGCACTCAGACGACCTCTAGAGGTGCTTCCTGGGTCAGTTTCCTATACATATGCCTAATAATTATTTAGGCATATTAACACTCTAAATGTATTTAACGGTTACAATGGTGGTTCGTGAAATCAGGTCATTCGAATGGCGTTCGTCTGAATGTGTAGGGATCCTGGTGCACTCAGATCCCAGCTATTCAATGAAAGGTCATTCGGTTAATTTACTCTAATACTTTTTAAGTTATAGAATTTAATGTGAAACTGTAATTTAGGCTGTATGGAGAGATCGAGTGATTATCAGTATATTCTTATCACTCATCTCTCCAGTGTAACAATGCATGCTGGGAAATTGTCTTGTAACTTAAGTTTCCCATGTAGTCCACTGTTGTAAAACCCTTGCAAGGGCACTTTGGAAACCCCGTATATGGGGAACTATATAAATGCTGTGACCAGTAATTAAAACCTCAGTTGACCTCCAAGCTATGTGTCGTCTAGTTCTTGGGAGAAAGGGATTATTACTACGCTACCTGTGTTTTACCTGTTTATCCTGACTACCAGCGGAGATTAACCCCTACTACTTCGCTACATCTGGTATCCCTGACCCTTTGACTTTGTTCTTTCCGTATTTGTTCCTTTTCTGTATTCCTAGCCTGTTTATTCTATTACGTTAATTCCAGCCATTCTAAGGCCCGGTAATACTGTTTGTATTTGACCTTTTTCCTTAATTCTCCGTGTTGGGCCACTGGTTCGTCCTGACATTACGACAGGGTCATGGACCCTGCAGAGTTAAGTCAACAAATGTTGGCTTGCGAAAGAAGGCTGGAAGATAATGATCACTGTATGGATCAAGCTGTTGGAGTAACCAGCGGGGGGGAAGCCCTGCTACCACTAGCTCTCCGCTACAACTACCGAACATCCCCTGGCTCATTAACTACAAAGCAAACTGCAGATTAAGGGCTCTCCCTGTGTCGCACGAAAAGAGGCAACGGGACTTGGTCGCCGAGTGTCTGTAACTAAAATCGGACACTCGACTTGCCGGTCAACTTTGCAAACGCCTGCTTTTTTTCACTGACCAGCCAGGAGAGCGCTATTCTGTAGGTTTGTTCCCACTAACTTGTTCCCACTCAGCCTCTGGCAGTTCGGGAGGAACTGAAAGCGAACGGGTATCTGAAATACCAGCGTTCGTAACAACTGGTAGCAGCGGTGGGATAGCTAAAAGGCAGTTGCTAGTACCCTGTAAATTTAGGGCTGAGCTACTCAATCTCAGCCATGACATTCCCCTAGCAGAACATCTAGGGTCCGGAAGACTAAACACCGGCTGACGCAGATCTTTTTGTGGCCAAGGATTACATGGGACCTGCAGGATTACTGCAGGACATGTGACACCTGCTAAAGGATAGGGAAGAGGGGTGACCAACCGAAGGCCAAGTTACACCCTTTAGCCATCATCGAGGAACCGTTCCATAGGGTAGCGATGCACTTGATGGGGCCCCTCAGTAAGCCTAGCACCTCAGGAAAAAGCTATATCCTCACGGAAGTGGACTATGCTACTGAGGCAGTAGCTCTTTCTAATATAGAGGCAGAGACTGTGGCCGAGGCTCTAGTAAAGATTTTTACTAGGGTTGGTTTCCCTAGGGAGATTTTGTCTGATCAGGGGACTCAATTCAGCGCAACTGTGACCCAACAGTTATGGCAGAGTTGCGGAGTGAAACCCCTACCATCCCCAGACGAACAGACTCTGTGAGTGTTTTAACGGCACACTCAAGCAAATGCTTAAGACGTTCACAGCCTCCTGTCGGCACTGGGAAAGATTTCTTCCCCACCTCCTGTTTGCCTACCGCAAAGTGCCCCAGGCGTCTACAGGGTTCTCCCCCTTCGCACTCTGATAAAGTCCAAGAAATCCTAGTGTGGCAAAACCGACCTCGCCACGTGTCCTTGGAGGGGGCTGCTTGCCCGCCTCTTGCCTTTGGACTATGGCCCTGCAGGTTAAACTGTTTATTTTCCCTGCAGAAAGGCTTATTCGTGTGATCTGAGTGCCATTCATCTAATAATGTGCAGTCAGATCCAAGCTATCTGGGGATATGTAGAAATGTGTGTTTTATGTACTAAATGTGTCAGTATGTAATTTTATGTCTTTTACTGTCTTTTTGTCTGCCATGTGGGTAATGGAGTTTGGCTCTGTCTTTGGAGATAATTAGATTCCTTCTCCAATTATCTCCAGGGCAGAAGGGAGGAAGCCAGGATGCATTGTGGGGATGTTTTACTTTTACTGTTTGAGCCAGGGGGAACAAAAGATACTTTTACTAACTTTTGAACCCCTGGTCTGATTCATGCCATTTTTTAATATGTTGTTCCCCTGAATGGATTGATTGTGAATATGTATTTTTATGCGAATGTGATGTATATTTTGGGAGTTATGAATGTTGTGTAAAAACTGTATTTTCCCTACCTATGATAATTGTATTTCCCTGTGTGTACAGATAATTAGTTTACAGGTAGAGGGGAGGGCTATGTGTGGGATGTAACTATTGTGTGATTGGTTAATGTACGTTACTGTGTGTGTCCCTCCCCTTCATGGGAGCACCTAATAAAAAGGGCTGCAAGCTAGCAGCCAGAGAGTTCTATTTTTACCCTCAACTTGAGTCCTGTCTCTTATTGGGGGAATCTGCTACAAGGGATTGCTATGCTAGGCATATTCCCTTGCTATAATCACTGAGCTCTTGTAAGAGCTTGTTCCTGCTTCGTTCTGAAGGGAGATAGCTGCAGCCTGCGGTGCTTATGGTGTCTGGTGGAGTGCTTGGAGTCCTCTGGAAGCGCTAGGAGCATCTTTCAACGGAGGTACCCAGTCGGGGTGCCAGGCGATCCGTTACACCTAGACCTCATACATGAGCACTGGGAGGGTAACACAGGAGAGGGAAGAATACCTATTGTGCCCTATGTTCTGGAGTTGGTGGGACCGCTTGCAGATGCTCACTGATTCCGTTCGGGAGAATCTGCAGGCGGCCCAACGATGCCAGAAGAGGTGGTACGATAGGGGTGCCCGAAATAGAGTCCTAGAAATAGTATTGGTTCTGAAGCCATCTAAGAAGCTTCAGGCCACATGGCAGGGACCTTTCCGGGTAGTGGAGTGCATATCGACACTACCTACATCGTAGAAAAATGTTCAGATGAATGGGATAAAGGGAAATGTTTTCAGCCTTACCAGAATACACCTCTGCTGCGGTCCATCGCATTGAGACCCAGGGAGAAACTCCCCTACAGCAACAACCATACCGTATCCCTGAGGCTGTCAGAGAGAATATGCTGTCTGAGATTTACGAGATGTTAAAGCTAGCAGTTATAGAGCCCTCTCAGAGTCCTTGGACTTCTCCTGTAGTGCTGGTACCCATGCAAGACAGCACGACTCGCTTCTGTATTGACTACTGGAAGCTTAACGACAGGACAGTAACAGACGCCTACCTCATGCCCAGGATAGACGATCGTCTATGGCTTGACTACCCTAGATTTGTGCAACGGTTATTGGCAAACCCCTCTGGAGCCGGCGGCCATACCTAAGTCGGCATTCATTACCCCATTTGGGCTATACCAGTTTAAGGTTATGCAATTTAGGCAAACCCTCTAGGAGCCTATTGGCCATCCTCTGAAAGATTTCAGGACTTTGCACGTGTGTACTTGGATGATATTGCCATATACAGCCGCACATGGGAAGATCATCTGGAGCTCCTATCTAGGGTCTCACTCTGAAGCCTGACAAGTGCCATGTCAGTATGGCCGAGGTATAGTATCTCGCAATAGGGTAGGGCCGGGAAAACAGCTATGCCACGATGGAATGCCGGTCTCTCATATTGGCATTAAAGAAATTACAACCATACCTCTAGGCAGGTATGGAACGAAGGGGGAGCAATGTGACGAAACTACACCTTTTGTTTCAATAACTTTAATTTTCCTTGTTCGGTAGATAAAACTACCTAACACCGGCCATCCCCGGCTCATTAACTACAAAGCAAATTGCAGATTAAGGGCTCTCCCTGAGTGGCCGCCATTTGTATGGCCGAACGCCACGTGTAGGAGAAAATGATGGCCATCTTGTTGCACGAAAAGAGGCAGTGGGACTTGGTCGTTGAGTGTCTGGAACTAAAATCGGACACTCGACTTCCCGAACACCGGTCAACTTTGCAAACACCTGCTTCTTTTCACCGACCAGCCAGGAGAGCGCTATTCGGTAGCTTTGTTCCCATGAACTAGGGGAACAAACGCTACCCATGTCAGTGGAACAGCTCGTGGATTTGTTCGGTTTTAGAACTCCTCGAAATAGACCGATCGCTACCTCTGAAACTGTGGAACTGTTTTGGGCTTAAGACTTTGTGTGCGGGCGGTCAAATTATGACTTCCGTGGAAATCCCGAACCCCTGAACCGATCTGGATGATTTTTGGATATGTTGGTCCCCCAGATTTGGGCTATCGGGGATGTGACTATTGTGGGGTTTCCATGTGTTTTGGGGGTACTTGCGGGGTGTTGTAAAAATATGTTTTCTCTGCTTGAAGATAATTGAGTTTAGTACAGTTCCTGACTCAATTATCTCACAGGCACAGGGGAGGGGTTATCCTGTTTTGTATGGGACCTGGACCTGAGAGCCAATGTAATTACAGTGTGTACTTTGCCATAGTCCCCACTCAGGTCCAGTGGGGAATGCCCCTGGAATATGTCACGGTAAACCCTTTGCATGGGAACTTGCACTTGGATACTGCATTTGCTTCTGGGAGATATAATCACTCTAGCCTCTAGCAGTTTGGGAGGAACCGAAAGCAAATGGGTATCTGAAATACAAACATCCTAACAAACTATTCTGTTAGTTTTAAATCAAGTTTGGCGAAGCAAAAGGCATTATTTCCAGGTGTGAAAAAGAATACATGGTAAAATTCAATCCGACCAGGCCATTGTTCTACTATCTCCCAAAGATCCATAAATCAACGTTGGACCCTCCAGGCCCCCCGATTATTTCAGCCATTGGATCTTTGGGAGAGGGTCTGTCAGAATGGCTGGACTACCAGCTGCAACCATTAAAACAAAGAGCAAAATGTTTTTTTTGAAAGATACCAAGGATGTGTTGGCCCACTTATCACACGTCACACTGATTTCCCTGGAACTGTTTTGGGCATAGGACCATGTGCACGGTCGGTCAAAACTATGACTTCTAGGAAATTCTTGAACCCCTGTACAGATCTGGGTGATTTTTGAATATGTTGTTCACCCAGATCAGGGAATTTTATGGGGTTTTATGTGTTTTTAAGGTAATTTTTGGAGTTTCATCAAATTGTATGTTTTTCTGGGCTTTGAGATAATTGGGTTAGATTAGTACAGTTCCTGATTCAATTATCTCCCAAGCACAGAGTAGGGATTCTATTGTTTGTGTATGAGAGTGTCTCACTGTATGACTCTGTTTTTATTGGTTTATTCACTTTGTGTCCCTGTGCACAACAAGGTCCACCTGGGTGTCACCTTTGTTGGAAAACTTGCATAAAAGGCCAGTGTGCCTCCATTAAAATTCTGTTCCTGCTTACCCTCAACATAGAGTCTCATCTTATGTGTGGGAGAAACGGCTGTATCTTTCCTGGGGATTGCTATATCACTACACTCCCCAGGAATTATAATCACTAGCTCTTATAAGAGCTGTTCCTGCTACGCTCTCTGGAAATAGGAGAGGTCTACCCACTGGAAGATGGACCCGGCCTTGGGTCCAGGGTGGGTGAAGGACCGCGAGACCCCAGCACATAAATGGGGTCTGCAGTGCTTATGGTGTATGGTGGAGTGCTGGAATTCCTCGGTAAGCACTTGGAGCATCGATTGGCGGAGGCACTCGGTTGGAGTGCCAGGCGGTCCGTCACAGTGGGATCTGTGCCATGTCTTTGGAGGGAGTAATGCCTATTGCACCAACATTATTTAGTGCAGTAGGTATTGTGACAGAACCATCTGTCTGTCTATTGTGGTGGATTCGTCTATTTCTGCCCCTTTCGTGTAAATGGCTGTTTCTATAGCCCAACCATACGAATGACTGGTTTTCACCAAACAAATCTACCGAACGGATGACCACCCAGGATAGAAGTGTGCTGCTGGTTAACCTCTTGATCCCAATTAGAACGTTGTGGTTAACCGCAGACACTTCTCAATTAAACCGAATTCAGGGTGACCGTCGTTCGTATGTCGACCACGAGGCAGCGGCCATTTTTAAACACACGAAAGCCCAGCGGTGTTCGTCACTGATTTCATGGAACTAAAAATGGATACTTTTTCTGCCGAACACCGCTGAACCAACGGGTCACCTGGCTGCCTCGATGAAAGCGTACGAACACTGGCCGTTCGGGAGTTTTACAGCACACGAAAAGACTTAACCCAGATAGCCTTTCCATGGAGTCAATCGCATACCGAAAGACTGTAAGGACTTTGACTCCATGGCGATTGAACTATGTGTGTGGGATCTGAGCGCTATTCGCCAATAATATGCCCTCAGATCCAGGCTATCTGGGGATATGTGATACGAATGGGAAATGTTCGGTTGTTATAAAGTTATGTATTTTCATGTATTTTCTGGTCTTCACTTAAAATGGCGATGGGTCTTTGTCCTGGAGATAATATAATTACTTCCCAATTATCTCCAGCGCAGAGGAGAGGGAACCATACTGCATTGTGGGAAAAGCTGGTGACTGTATGTCTGATATGTCCTCCAGTACATCTGTAATTCCAGTCTCCCATTTGGTCCCCTAGGGGAGTGTCCACCAAGTGGGAGACCTGCATAAATACGGGCAGGTAGCCCACAGTAAAGCCAGATCCTGTTTGACCCTCAATGCGGAGCTTCTGGCTCGTTATTGGGGGGATTTATTATTTGCGCCTAGAGACTGATTATTGGAACCGAAAGCCGCTTGGTGGATATCGTTGTTCGGCGGCTAGCAGCAGTTCGTGGATTTCCGTTCGGGAGTTTGGAGCCTTTCATGGATCCCGGTCGGGAGATTACCGCTTCCCCTGATGGTGGTTCGTATACTACAGTTTATGTGAACTGAATTATTGATATTGCGAAAGGGGAAGGTTAACTAAACGGCGGTTTCTCTTAAAGTCTTAACAGGTATATATAAGATTTACTGTTCATATGGGATGAAGATGAGAGAACTTGTGGACAATGTGCCACTAGTCTAAACAACCCAGAACTGATTTTCTTTTTCACTAGCAATAGTGGTCAATATGAAATTTATTTTCTTGACTTAACCTTAACCAGCTAGTCCTATCAGGCATCAGGGCAGAGCGCAGCATGAGTTCTGGAACCGGATGACCCACTGTCCTACCCAGCTGTAACGCTGGCTACAGGGCATAGCGCCGCTGGCCTCTGCCCACCAAGTACCCACAACTCCATGCCTGGGAGCACAATGGGAGATCGGGGGTTATGGACGCCCACTCAGCAGCCTGGGACATACAGGACAGAGCCGGGCACCAGAGATCCACAGGTGGGCTGCCCGACAGCAGGTCAGGTACCTGGTTAGTCTTACCTTGGGCAGGGGGAGATATGTGACAAACGTAACCTCGCCACAGGCTCTTGGAGGAGCCTTCTGTGAAAGCAAATTCCCGAACAAGGGACACATGGCAAGCCCACATACGAACAGTTCTGTTCGGTATATTATTGTATTTTGTACTCCAAAAGAGACCAACTGCTCAGCCTAATTTCATGGAACTATTTGGGGCAGACGCCTTGTGTGTGGTCGGTCTAAACTATACCCCGGTGGCGTTTTGGCTACGTTCATGGGATCTGAGTGCTTTCGGGATATGTTGGGCGCTCAGATCCAGGCTATCCGGGGACAAAGGACTCAAGGGGGTATCTGTGACGAGACCAATCTCGCCACTGTGCATTGGAGGAGCCTGGTTGCCTACCTGCAGCCTTTTGACTATGGACCGGCATTTAAATACTTTTTTCCCTATGCAGAAAGGTCTATGCATGTATTTCTGCCCGGGCGTTATGTAGATTCTATCTACCGAACAAACAGCCGTCAATTGACCACCCAGTAGCTACGGTTAACCGCAGCTTAATTGACTATACCGGGTGGCCGTGGCTACGCATACTGAACACTGGATGGCAGCAGTCTGCAGTTCACACGCAGCCGGTTCATTCACGGATTTACTGAATTAACTCATTTAACTCAGATAGCTATGCTATGGAGCCTATTCGTGTAATAAAAGACTTTGGCTCCATGGTAATTGAACTGTATGTGTTTGGTCTGAGCGCCATTCAGTAATAATGCTATCTGGGGATATGTTGCATGTCTGTGTAGCGGATGGCACTGGACTGTCCTGAGAATTTCATGTATTTGAATGCATTCATGTGAAAACAGCAAAGTTCTATGTATTTAATGTATTGTATTCGTCTGAATGTTAGGTAGTTTCATTCCCTTAGTTTGTTTGAATGAAACTACCGAACAGTCAGACCTCCCATGTGTGAAGTGTGTCTTCAATTACCCGTTGCAACATTGTTGCCAACGGGTAATTGCCAAGCTAAATAGCAGTCCTTTGTTCTCAGGGGTGGCCGCCATTCGAAAACCGAACACGTGGCGGCGGCCATTTTAAAACTCCCGAACAGCGGTGTTTTGCCGTCGAGTGTCTGCAACTCAAATCGGACACTCGACTAGGCGAACACCGCTGAAACCTCCACAAGCCCGGTCCGTTCGGTTCCCAACTACCGAACGAGGGGATTCAGGCGAACCCTCCCTAGCCTCTGTAGCTAGAGGCTTTCGTGCCGTTTATTCCCTGACTCCAGGACCGACCGCAGGGCCCATTCACATGGAACCTCATTCGGCTGTTCTATCACGTGCGGTCAGTCATTTTATACCCTCCATAAATTTCCCGAACACCTGGTCTGATCTGGGTGATTTTTGGATATGTTGTTCACCCAGATCAGGGGTACCAGGGGATGTATGATTTAAAGTGGTACCCCTAAGTTTAGGGGTACATCCAGAAACAGGGGGAATTGGTGTGCTGGATAAGGGGATTATGATGCAGGCTGAGGGGAGGAGATGTGTGGGAGGTTACCAGAGCAGGATTGGCTACTGTACTAATGAATGAAAATCCCTCCCTTGCATGGGAGCAGGCTTTAAAAGGCCACTGTCTGAATAAATCTTTAGTTCTGCTCCTGAAACTGTGTGTCATCCAGTTATTGGGATTGCTGTTGGGATACTGCTGTTATTTTGCCTGCTGGATACTTTACCCTATGGATTTATAATTGCTTGTTCCTGAACCTCCCTGGGATCCAAAGTGGAGATAGGCTGCGTAATACCAGCTCTCCGCTACATTGGTTGGCAGAGCTGGGATCCAGACTCACAAGGGAACAAGGACTAATGGAATACGGATCCACGCTAAAAGATCTCCTGGAAGCGAAAGGTATTGCAGCAAGCAACAAAAGGAAAGTAACCCTCATTGCAGAAGTGATGGCTGAATACCAGAATGAGGACAGAGTAATCCCTGAGCAGCGGAGTTCAGCAGATGGATCTTGTGACAGACCCATCTGTCTGGATTACAAATGCTTTGTTCGCCTGTTCTGCCGGTTACATGAATTTCCCCATTCGTATGCTTTATTCAAGGGAATGTCGTTTTTTGTCGAACGGAACTACCGAACGGACGGCCACCCAGAAGAGAAGTGTGCTGCTGGTTAATCTATTGATCCCAATTAGAACGTTGCGGTTAACCACAGACACTTCTCAATAAAAACCGAATGCCGGGTGGTCGTCGTTCGTATGTCAACCACGAGGCGGCGGCCATTTTGTCCATGCGAAAGACCAGCGGTGTTCGACGATTATTTCATGGATCTGAAAACTGACACTTTTTCAGCCGAACACCGCTGAAGCCGTCGACCTCCCCTTCTCAATCGACAAAAGTATACGAATGCCAGCCGTTCGGGAGATTCAACCACACGAATGGACTTAACCCAGATAGCCGTCCCATGGAGTCAATCGCATACCGAAGAACTAAAAGAGACTTTGACTCCATGGCGATTGAACTGTGCGAATGGGATCTGAGCGCTATTCTCCAATAATGTGCACTCAGATCCAGGCTATCTGGGGATATGTAATACGAATGTAATATGTTCGGCAGTTATGAAGTTATAGATTTTAGTGTTTTTGTGACTTGTATTTAAAATGGCGATTGCCTCTGCTCGGGGAGATAATTGAGTTACTTCCCAATTATCCCACGAGCAGAGGGGAGGGAACTGTACTGCATGCTGGGAATATTGTGGGGATGTATGTCCAAAATGTCCCCATGTCCTTCTGTAATTTCAGTCTCCCATTTGGTCCCCTAGGGGAGTGTCCACCAGGTGGGAGACCTGCATAAATACCGGGCAGGTAGCCCACAGTAAATCAGTTCGTGTTTTACCCTCAAAGCGGAGCTTGGTCTCGTTATTGGGGGGATTTGGTTACCAGCGACTAGTGACTACTTATTTGGATTATTTGCCGCTTGGGAGATATTGACGTTCGGTTACTATTTGCCGTTCGTGGATTTGCAGCTCGTGAAGGGAATTAGCCGTACAGGTACCGTTCGGGAGTTTGGAGTGTTCCCTGGCTGGCGGTTCGCATGGTTTTATTATACCCGCTACCCGACCACATTATTGCGAACGGGGAATACTCGCTAAACGGCGGTTTGTGCATTTTATTACTGGAGGTACCGTAACAGATCTGAGCAAGAGGAGACAGCTGCAGTTTAGGCTGTCCTTTTATGGAGAGAATCCAACAGCGGATATTATAACCAGGACAATGACAGAGGTGCAGGAGTTTATACTGCGCCAAAGGCCACTACAGAATCTGGAGAGGAATGCTACCACCGCTACCATCACACAGGGTAAGACAAAAATACCTTCCCAAGCATTTAAAACATATGTAGAAGCAGAGGAGGATATAGATGCTTTTCTCCAAGACTTTGAGAGACTGTGTGCACTGCATAATATTAGTCCAGAGGAGTGGGTGCCTATTTTAGCAGGGAAGCTCACTGGAAAGGCTGCTGAAGCATATAGAACTGTACCAGATGAGGAAATTCAAAATTACCACAGGGTAAAAGAGGTGATCCTGGCCCGATATGCCATCACGCCAGAGGCATATCGGCGGCGATTTAGAGACTTAAAAAGGAATGATAAGGACTCTCATGTGGAATGGGCCTGCAAGTTACATCGGGCCGTCATGGGGTGGGTACAGTCCAATAAGGCTCGGTCCATGGAGGACTTATTACAAATGGTGTTATTAGAGCAATTCTATGAGGGCATCCAGAATGATATTCAGGAATGGGTGAGAGACCGTAATCCAAAATCCCTCACAGAAGCAGCGAAAAAGGCGGATGAGTACCTAGATGCCCGCCGACAGCAAAAAACAGCTCCCATAAAGACAGTTATCCGACCCCTAGGGGGGAACAACCCATATCCCAGTACCACACCGACACCACGACAACTACCCCCTTTCCCACCCGCTACTGTGCAACAGAAGCCTCGACCTACTAGCTCGGGACAGTGCCACCATTTCCAACGCTGGGGACATTATAAGAGGGAATGCCCGCAGCTAAAAGATCGCTCCACCTGGATCAGACCCGGACTACCCCCACCACCTCGACAGGCAGCCCACTGCTACCAAGAAGAGGCAACAAGTCCCTATGGCACCGCAATTCCCATAAACGCAATGGAACAATGGGAAGTATTACATGAAGCGGATCCTGTGCAGGCGAATGCTGACAACCGCCAGCATCATAGACAGACTGTGTACTTGGAGGGGAAAGCAGTCCAGGGGCTCCGTGATTCAGGAGCCACCATCACACTGGTTAAAAGTCACCTGGTACCTGACCAAGCCAAGACTAGCAGAACAGTAGCAGTCGGGGTAGCCGGGGGAGCAGTATACCGGCTACCCACAGCATGGGTACATTTACATTGGGGAGCGGGGTTTGGGAATGTGGAGGTGGGGTTGATGCCCCAGCTGCCAGCGGAGGTTTTGTTGGGGAACGATTTGGGCAAATTGACGTCTGCATTTGAACCTCAGGCCCCAACAACCGGAGAAGCACACCCAGTGGTTACACGACAACAGGCCCGCACCCAGGACTACAACACACTCCTGGAGGTCCAGGTAAGAGATCCTTCCCCTACCTTAGGCTCCCCCTACTGAATTTTTGGCTGAGGTAGCATCCCACCCCACCTTACAGGTCTACAGGGACAAAGTCACCTCAGATCAGCCGGGAGGGGAGGGCGAAAGATTTGTATGGGATAACCAGTTGCTATACAGGGGGTTTGACAAGCAGGTAGCTGGGTCAGACCCCATTGTAATGAGGCAGTTAGTGGTACCCCAACGGTATCGCACAGAGTTACTCCGGATAGCACATGATATTCCGCTATCCGGACATTTAGGCGTCAGTCGCACCGGGCACCGACTGACCCAAAGTTTCTTTTGGCCGGGGGTTAGTCAGGAAGTCCGCAGGTACTGCAACACGTGTGACACGTGCCAAAGGGTAGGGAAGAGAGGGGATCGGCGGAAGGCAAAATTACACCCGCTACCCATAATAGAGGAGCCCTTCAGCAGAGTGGCAGTAGATATAATAGGACCCCTGAAAACACCCAGCCCCTCTGGAAAAAAGTATATTTTAACTGTAGTGGATTATGCCACCCGATATCCAGAGGCAATTGGCCTGACTAATATACACGCGTGGCTGAGGCCCTGATGCGGATTTTCACTCAGATGGGGTTACCCAGAGAGATAATTTTGGATCAGGGTACCCAGTTCACTGCGGAAGTCACCCAGAGCCTCTGGAAATTTTGTGACATCAAATCGATTATCAGTGCCCCATACCACCCCCAGACCAATGGGCTATGCGAAAGGTTCAATGGGACCTTGAAAGAAATGCTGCGCACTTTTGCAGACACCCGTAGGGACTGGGAACGGTTTCTGCCGCATCTCCTGTTTGCCTATAGGGAGGTGCCGCAGGAATCGACAGGATTCTCCCCTTTTGAGCTACTATTTGGGCGGAGAGTAAGGGGACCCTTAGATCTTATATGGGAACACTGGGAGGGAGACCGGAGTACCGACGGTATCCCTGTCATATCATATGTGCTGGCGTTTCGAGAGTGTTTGGAAGCGTTGACCAAGTCAGTCCGAGAGAACCTCCAGGCAGCTCAAACGCACCAACGCACCTGGTATGATAGGGGCGCCAGGGACCGCAGCTTCCAGGTTGGGCAGAAAGTTCTAGTTTTGAAACCCGTCCAACATGACAAGCTGCAGGCCTCCTGGCAAGGCCCATATAAAGTGATGGAGCAGAGATGCGACACCACGTATATAATTGGCGCCTGTACAGGGACTGGGGGGCGACGCATGATCCACGTGAACATGCTGAAGCCCTACCAGGAACGTTCAGAGGAGGTAACCGCGATTTGCGCCCCTTCCAATGAGGAGTTCGACAGCCTGCCTCTGCCAGATCTTCTGGGGGACAGCAGACTGTCCGGGGATTTGGGGGAAGTTACTCTGGGGGATCGGCTGAGCCCACAGGAGCGTACGGAGGTACAACAGTTATTAAGGGAGAAACAGGAAACCTTCTCCAATATACCTGGGTACACTCCTTTGGCCACTCACCGGGTAGAGACCCCAGGGCAGCTTCCCATGCGCCAAACCCCGTATCGCATCCCTGAAGCGGTAAAGGAGAGCATGCGTAAGGAGATTGAGGAGATGCTCCACCTAGGGGTGATTGAACCGTCAGATAGCCCCTGGGCCTCCCCTGTAGTACTCGTACCCAAGCGAGATGGCACCACTCGCTTCTGCGTGGACTATAGGAGGTTAAACGAAAAGACGGTATCGGATGCATACCCTATGCCTCGGATAGAGGAATTACTAGACAGGATGGCCAGAGGTCACTACCTCACGACCATTGATCTATGTAAGGGGTATTGGCAAATTCCCCTGGCACCTGAGGCCATTCCTAAATCCGCTTTTGTCACCCCATTCGGTTTATACCAGTTTAAGGTAATGCCGTTTGGAATGAAAAACGCACCCGCTACCTTCCAGAGGATGGTGGACCGACTCCTAGATGGATTTCAGGATTATACTTGTGCGTATTTAGATGACATAGCCATCTTTAGCAACACTTGGGAGGAACATTTGGCCCATATAGGGGCAGTGTTAGATAGAATCCGAGAAGCCGGATTAACCCTGAAGCCAGCGAAATGCAGTATAGGGATGGCAGAGGTACAGTACCTCGGACACAGAGTTGGGTGTGGGAAGCAGAAACCTGAACCTGCTAAGGTAGAGGCAGTAGCCCAATGGCCCACCCCCAGGACAAAAACACAGGTCCTTGCTTTTCTAGGGACGGCCGGATACTACCGCAAGTTTGTCCCCAACTATAGTGCCCTGGCCAAACCCCTCACTGATCTTACCCGTAAAAATTTACCCTGCCAAGTAACCTGGACCCTGGAGTGTGAGAAGGCGTTCAACCTGTTGAAAGATGCACTTGTTAATGCCCCTGTCTTGGCCGCTCCCGATCCAACTAAACGTTTTCTTGTTCACACAGACGCTTCTATGTTTGGATTGGGAGCAGTTTTAAGCCAAGTCCGATGGCGGAGAACACCCCGTAGCCTACATCAGTCGGAAACTATTACCTAGAGAAGTGAGCTACGCCGCAATCGAAAAGGAGTGCCTGGCCGTGGTGTGGGCCTTGAAGAAATTGCAGCCATATTTGTATGGACAGCCCTTTTCCTTGCTCACGGATCACAACCCGTTGGTCTGGCTAAACCGGGTGGCTGGGGACAATGCCAGTTTAAGTTTAGGGGTACATCCAGAAACAGGGGGAATTGGTGTGCTGGATAAGGGGATTATGATGCAGGCTGAGGGGAGGAGATGTGTGGGAGGTTACCAGAGCAGGATTGGCTACTGTACTAATGAATGAAAATCCCTCCCTTGCATGGGAGCAGGCTTTAAAAGGCCACTGTCTGAATAAATCTTTAGTTCTGCTCCTGAAACTGTGTGTCATCCAGTTATTGGGATTGCTGTTGGGATACTGCTGTTATTTTGCCTGCTGGATACTTTACCCTATGGATTTATAATTGCTTGTTCCTGAACCTCCCTGGGATCCAAAGTGGAGATAGGCTGTGTAATACCAGCTCTCCGCTACAGTCTGTATTTTATGTAATAAATGTAACCTTGTGTATTTTATTGTATTTTACTGCCTTTTTACTGCCATGTGCTTAATGGAGTTTTGCCTCTGTCCTTACTTCAATTATCTCCAGGATAGAGAGGAGGGATTGTGATGTCATTGTGGGAGTGTTTATCTGTGCTGTATGTTTTGATTGGATGTTCCACAAAACCCTGTGGGTGGGACTTTGTCTGTAAAATGTGTATATAAGGCCAATAAAGACACAGCTCAGTCTGTTCACTGCTTGCCCCTTAACACGAAGCTTTGTCTCATTCTTGGGGGGATTTACTGTATGCTGTTAGAGACTGATTGCCAGGAGTGTAAGCCGCTTGGGTGCTTTTCCTGTTCAGCTGCTAGCAGCTATTCGTGAGGTTCCCGTTCAGGAGTTTGGAGTGCTACTTTGTATCCTGTTCAGGAGTTTGGGGTTCCAAGGTAGCTGTGCCTGTGTCTCTGGAAGGGGAAGATCTTCTAAACGGCGGTTTAACCCCTTTTATGCCTGGGGGTGCCATTACAGTATCTAATTGTTAAATGTATGTTTTTGGGGTGTATTTAATCAGTAGGTCCTGGACCTGAGAGTTTATGTAATTATGTGTATGTTTTACTGTGGTCTCCTCTCAGGTCCAGTGAGGAATGCCCATGGAATATGTATTGGGAAACCCCTTGCATGGGGAGTTGCATATAAGGTCATTTGTGGCTGCCAATAAATAAGTTCCTCTTCACCCTCAACATAGAGCCTCGTCTCATGCTTGGAGGGACAGCTATACTTACTCTGGGGATTGTTATACTCATTATACTCCTTTGGATTACAACACTTGCTCTTGTAAGAGCATCCTGCTTTCCTCTCTGGACTAGGAGAGGTCTACCTACCGGAAGCTGGATCCTGGTCTTCGGTCCAGGGTGGGTGGAGGACGGCGAGACCCCAACCAAGCTGAAATGCTGGCTTTGGGGTTTACAGCAGTTATGGTGTCTAGTGGAGTGCTTAGAAGTACTCGGTGTTGCTAGGAAGCAGCAATTGGCGGAGGCACCTAGTCGGGGTGCCAGGCGGTCTGCCACATTGCATTTTTTTAAATGTTAACCTTGGACTCCCTGAGGGAGACAGTCTGCATTCCTGTGTGATGAAGATGAAGATCATGTGTGAAGATTTTGGATTGCCTGTCAAGTATGAGGTCTGTACATATTTTTATGACATATTATAAAGTTTGCACTTTCCATGATTTACCTGGTGGATTATCCTGAGATCCTGATGTGGACTATTTGGCTGGTTTTGGTGATTACTTTTATCACACACTCTGTACACACAACCTGTCCTTTTATTACGCACTCTGTACACACAACCTGTCCTGTTATCACGCACTCTGTATACACAACCTGTCCTGTTATCACGCATTTTGTATAAGCCTGCATATAATCTATGTTAATATTAGACATGATGTTATGGTGTCATTTTACCTGGAGCTGCATGACCACGTAATTAAACTTTTCATTTCTGCCGCAACCAATGAACCTGCAGACATGATCCTTTCCTGGAAAAAAGGACAAGAAATAATCAGAGACAACAAGGAAGAGACAGACACAATCTGAGAGTAATAGACACATAGGAAGAGACAGACACTTTCTGAGAGTCAGAGACATAAAGGAACAGAAAGATATGATATGAGGCCAGCACCGAGATGCGCAATGTGAGGCCAGCACCTAGATACGCAATGTGAGGCCAGCTCCTAGATACGCAATGTGAGGCCAGCTCCTAGATACGCAATGTAAGGCCAGCTCCTACATACGCAATGTGAGGCCAGCTCCTAGTTACGCAATGTGAGACCAGCACCTAGATACGCAATGTGAGGCCAGCACCTAGATACGCAATGTGAGGCCAGCACCTAGATACGCAATGTGAGGCCAGCACCTAGATACGCAATGTGAGGCCAGCACCTAGATACGCAATGTGAGGCCAGCACCTAGATATGCAATGTGAGGCCAGCACCTAGATACGCAATGTGAGGCCAGCTCCTAGATATGCAATGTGAGGCCAGCACCTAGATACGCAATGTGAGGCCAGCTCCTAGATATGCAATGTGATGCCAGCTCCTACATACGCAATGTGAGGCCAGCTCCTAGTTACGCAATGTGAGGCCAGCACCTAGATACGCAATGTGAGGCCAGCACCTAGATACGCAATGTGAGACCAGCACCTAGATACTCAATGTGAGACCAGCACCTAGATACTCAATGTGAGACCAGCACCTAGATACGCAATGTGAGGCAGCTCCTAGATATGCAATGTGAGGCAGCTCCTAGATATGCAATGTGAGGCCAGCTCCTAGATACGCAACGTGAGGCCAGCTCCTAGATACGCAACGTGAGGCCAGCTCCTAGATACGCAATGTGAAGCCAGCTCCTAGATACGCAATGTGAGGCCAGCTCCTAGATACGCAATGTGAGGCCAGCTCCTAGATACGCAATGTGAGGCCAGCTCCTAGATACGCAATGTGAGGCCAGCACCTAGATACGCAATGTGAGGCCAGCACCTAGATGCGCAATGTGAGGCCAGCTCCTAGATACGCAATGTGAGGCCAGCTCCTACATACGCAATGTGAGGCCAGCTCCTAGTTACGCAATGTGAGGCCAGCAAAACGGCAGGTATAGTATATTTACTGACCTGCAGCTGTTCTCTACAATATGTGGGCAAAACCAACCGCCCCTCCAAAAATAGGATCTTGGAACATAGATTCATACTCTGGCGCTGGGCTAACGCCGGCAATGAAGAGTTTATCACAGGCACCTCCCATAAAGTGGAGGGACTCTCAAGACCTGCACCCCGGTATTGGAGAGTCGAGCGGGAGGAGGTGGAGTGTGAGTTTGTCATGCCCTTGGTGCAGTCACGGCTGCCGATTGGCTTACCAAGCCAGCACTTTGGGAGACAGTACTCCTATTTAAAGGGAGCAGATACTCTGATCTCCCTTTTTACCCTGACTAAAGTGCACTGCTCTTTAGAACCAAAACGCGTGTTGGGCAGTATGCCAACTTTGGATCTTTGGGTTCACAAACTTACTGTGCACGCTGTAACGGATCACCTGGCACCCCGACTGGGTACCTCCGTTGAAGGATGCTCCTAGCGCTTTCTGAGGACTCTAAGCACTGCAGCAGACACCACAACCACCGAACCAGAGAAGCATACAAATGCTCTCAAGCATATGAATGCTGTAAGCAGCTGAACAGGAAAAGCATACAATCAGCTTACACTCCTGGCAATCAGCATACAATCCAATTCCCCCAATAACGAGATGACACTTTGTTTTGAGGTGAAGCAGAACTGACTGGACTGGCACATACAGCCTCTTTTATTCCCAATCCACAAATATAGTACTGCCCACAGGGTTTTGAAACACAGCCAATCAATCCGTACAATACACACAGACACTCCCACACAAAATCCTCCCCTCTGCCTGTGATATGATTACTGAACACAATGGTTAATCTAATTATCACAGACAGAGAAATACAGTATTATAAAACACATCACAGGGACCCCAAAACATGCAATAACCCCATAAAAAATTCACCCAGATCCGGTCAGTACTTTGGAAGATACAGTTTAAAGCAGATTCCACAGAACATATGCAGGCTAAATGAAAAACAATTACTGTATAATGTGTCCCCTGTTGTATAGTCCATAACCACTGCACAATGTCTCTGTGCACCAAATACCGGCGAGATGGCACCGTGTCGAAAAGTCCAAACAGTGTCTGTGAGTTAGACTGGCCGCCATCCATTGTTCTCACCATGTGCTTCATCCATTGTTCTCACCATGTGCCTCTGATACATAAAATGGTAGCCACCCAGTAACTCCACAGTATGTCCCCAAATGGTTCTTAAAGGGCCAGCAGCAGCACAACACAAATCCATTATGCCCAAATCATGTCTTTAAAGGGCAATACATCCCAGGGGCCATAGTCACATGGCAGGAGGCTGGCAATCAGTCTTCTCCAATGCCCAGTGGCGAGGTCGGTTTCGCCACATTTCTCCTCTTTCCCAAAAAGACTAACAAGGTATCTGACCTCCTGTCGGTCAGTGCCTTGGTTAGTCCAGAAACCCACCCACAAAACAGAATCCGCAGTATAACCCACCCACGAAAATTGGTTACTACACCTGGAGTAGTGGGTCGCTTGTCCAGGTCCAGGAGCTCCACCTTGGCTCTGGGGGGTACTAGCACTCTGGATTGGTGGGTTGCTGGGTGGGCAGAGACCAGCGGTACTCTGCCCTGGTGCCAGCGCTACCACGAGAATAGCCTGGTTGGAGCCCAAGTGAGTGAACGGCGTAGTAGGCTCCTCACTCCGGACCTGGGGCTGCTGGAGGGGAAGACAGGCTGTCTCCCCTTTGGATAAACAGCCCTGCTGCAGGGGGACAGGACCGACTGTCCCTACACCCTGTGGTTTGGGCACAGAGACCATGGTCCCATCTGCACCGGCGTGGGGCTTATCATCTCCCCTTGGTGGGCTAGGCTGCCGCTGGGGAGGGGGAACGAGACTCTCCCCTCCTGGTAGAATACTCTGCCGCTGGGGAGCACGACCGACTGTCTGTACTCCCTGTAGCTTGGGCGCAGAGACCACGGTCCCATCTGCGCTGGTGGAGGACATCAGCGAGCAAGTCTTTCATAACCCCCACATCCCTTGGTGGGATATACTGCCGCTGGGGAGAGGGGTTAACAAGCTCCTCTCTCTTACACACTTTAAGCCGCTGGGGAGAGGGGGTAACAGGCTCCTCTCCCTGACACTCTCTCTGCTGGTGGAGAGGGGGACCGACTGTCTCCCCTTTCAATATATTGTCCTGCTGCTGGGAAGCGAGACCGACTGTCTCATCTGCCAGATCTGGGAGAATAAGGTCTACCCTTTGTGAAATATGCTGCCGCTAGGGAGGAAGGACGGCACCTTCGGCTCCCTGTGATACATACTGTCTCTGGGGAGGGAGGACGGCACCTTTGTCTCCCTGGAACTCGCACTGCCGCTGGGGAGGAAGGACGGCACCTTTGTCTCCCTGTAACTCACTCTGCCGCTGGGGATCTGGGCCGACCGCCCAGCCTCCCTGTATGGCTGGTAGAGAGACCGCAGTCCCATCTCCACCTGCCATCTGTGGGTCTTCGCAGGATCAGTCTGTGAGATCCCTCAACATTTGTGAGTAAGGACCACCTGCTTCCGCACCTGGCAACTCTGGTTGCTGCTGGGGATCTGGGCCGGCTGCCCAGCATCCCGGTGGAGAGACCACGGTCCCATCTCCACCTGCCTGTTGTGGTTCCTCAGAGGACCAGTCTATGAGGACCCCTACTTCGGGTTCCTCCGGCCGCCTCAGGGGGAGACGGCTAGCCTCCTCGGATGCAGCCTCTACTCGGCTGCTGTAACACTCCGTCCGCTGAGCATACTCTCTTTCGCCAGCCGGAATTCTCAGGCCAGCCTTGTGTTTCGCTCAGCCGTGACCTGGTTCCAGATAACCTGGCGTACTGGGCCACTCGCTGCCTCACCTCGGCCATCCAATCATCGCCAGAGCCTTCCATAGTTGTCTGCTCCAAGTCGCTGGATACCTCTGCTCCCAGGGGCGCTGCACGTGTGCTAGCGTTGCCCTCAATTTGTAACTCCACGAATGGTGTCTCTGAGCTGCTTTACCTCGCACTAGGACGCCATCCCACCTCTGCCACCAATGTAACGGATTACCTGAAACCCAAACTGGGTACCACCGTTGAAGGATGCTCCTAGCGCTTTCTGAGGACTCCAAGCACTGCAGCAGACACCACAACCACCAAACCAGAGAAGCATACAAATGCTCTCAAGCATATGAATGCTGTAAGCAGCTGAACAGGAAAAGCATACAATCAGCTTACACTCCTGGCAATCAGCATACAATCCAATTCCCCCAATAACGAGACGACACTTGTTTTGAGGTCAAGCAGAACTGACTGGACTGGCACATACAGCCTCTTTTATTCACAATCCACAAACATAGTACTGACCACAGAGTTTTGAAATACAACCAATCAATCCATACAATACACACAGACACTCCCACACAAAATCCTCCCCTCTGCCTGTGATATGATTACTGAACACAATGGGTGATATAATTATCACAGGTAGAGGAATACAGTTTTTCCACATTATTCATAACTTTGAAAGTATGCATCACATTCACACAAGGTTACCTTTATTACATAAAATACAGACATTCTACCTATCCCCAGATAGCTTAGATCTGAGCGCACATTATTACTGGATGGCGCTCACGTTAACATACATACAGTTCAATCGCCATGGAGCCAAAGTCTTTCATACAGTCATTCGGTATACGGCTGGACTCCGTGGCATAGCTATCTGGGGTACTATGGCTTTAACAGAACAGGGGCCATAGTCTAAAGAGAGCAGGCGAGCAACCAGGCTTCTCCAGTGCACAGTGGCGAGCTTGGTTCCGCCACACCTAGTAAAAATCCTAACCAGGGCATCAGCAACCGTCTCTGCCTCTATATTAGACAGCGCTACTGCCTCTGGATAGCGAGTGGCATACTCGATAACAGTGAGAATATACTTCTTACCGGATGGACTAGCCCTGGCCAGTGGACCCACAATGTCAACGGCTATGCGAGAAAAGGGCTCCCCTATAATAGGCATCGACAATAGCCTGGCTTTAGGATGGTCCCCCCGCTTTCCTACCCGTTGACATGTGTCACACGTACTACAATATACCCGCACAGTCTGATTAAAGTTGGGCCAAAAGAAATTCTGAGTGATCCTATGGGCTGTGCGGCGCGACCTTAGATGTCCGGCTAATGGAACATCATGCCCTATCCGCAGAATCTCCTGCCAGTATTTTGCAGGTACCACTAGCTGTCGATTTGGCGGAGGGGCAACACTCTTCTGGGAAGGCTTAGGGATCCTATAGAGCATGTCCCCCACCCACTCATACCGTTCCCCATCTACTCCTTCATCTACAGCATCTGCACTTCTGGAGAGTCGGGTCTGCCCGGGTTTCCCTCCCAAACTCCTCTGGGGAATCCCAGCTTAAAGGGGCCTGATCTAGGGTACCAGTCGGGAAGGGTCTCAGCAGCAGGCGAGCCGGTTTCAGTAGCACGAGTCTGAGCACGGGGGTTAACGTCAGCGGAGCCCATCGGAGCATAGGTCGAAACTAAAGGGGCCAAATCGTTCCCAAGGAGGACATCAGCGAGCAAGTCTTTCATAACCCCCACATCAACATGTCTAGCGCCCACTCCCCAATCCAAATGGACCCGGGCAACAGGTAGACGGAACACGGCGCCTCCTGCTACCCTCACCGCCACAGTGTCTCCGGTATGCTGGTGTTCTGAGACCAAGTTCTTTTGGAGTCATAGTGGCTCCGGTGTCTCTCAATCCATTCACCACTCTGCCATTCAGCTTAACAGTCTGTCGGTGTTGTTGACGGTTGTCCTGATGGACTGCTTGTACAGGGTCGGCCTCGTGTAATATGCCCCAAAATTCCTCCTGCTCGATACAGTGAGCAGCAGGCTGAGGTGGACGCTGATTCCCGACGGCTGGTCTTCTCCATGACTGTGCCTGGTTTGTGTTGTTCAGTGGGCACTCTGGTCTCTTGTGCCCCAACTGTTTACACCCAAAACACCTAATGGGCTGAGAGTAATCTCGGGTGTTGAACCTGGATGGCTGGGCGTAACTGGTAGCTGGTGGTAGTGTTGGAGTGCAGTGTGCCGGGGGTTGGTACACGGCAGGGGTTGGAGGTGCTGCTGGTCTGTACTCCACTCTGGCAGGGACTTTAGTGACCACGCTGTCCAATTTACGTGCGTCTGTATATTCATCTGCCAGACGGGCAGCTCCGGGCAAAGTGGAGGGTTTTCGGTCTCTGACCCACTCTCTGGCTCCTGCAGGTAATCGGTCAAAGCAGTGCTCCAGCAGAAACACTTGCAGCACCTCTTCCCCAGTTACAGCGTGGCACCTCGCCATCCAGTGGGCTGCTGTACGGTGTACCCTGCAGGCCCATTCTACGTAGGAGTCGCCAGCTTGTTTGTTGGTTTCCCGAAATCGCCGCCGATACGCCTCTGGGGTCACTGCGTAAATGGCCAAGAGGGCATCTTTCACTGCTCGGTAGCTGGTGATCTCCTCTTCTGGAATGTCCCGAAACGCTTCGCTGGCCCAGCCGGATAATTTTCCAGAGAGGATAGTGACCCATTCGTCTGCGGGTACCTGGTGTAGGGCACACTGCCTTTCAAAGTCTGCCAGGAACCCGTCAATCTCTCCCTCTGCTTCAATAAAAATTTTAAAGGCAGCAAAGGGTACCTTTTTCCTTCCAATATTATTAGGTACCTCTGCTGCTGCAGCTCCTCTTTCCTGGAGCACTTGGTATGCCATCACTGCTGCTTGCACAATGTCTGCTGCAGGGTTGGGGCCAAAGTGTGCCAGCCTTATCTGGACTGCCCAGTTGAATTGTATCTCCTCGGGTGTTAGAACCCAAATGCTGGGCACATTAGCTCTCTCCGTTCCTTGTGCTGCATCCATTTCCAATAACAAAGCAATAATCTCTCGCTTCTTTAGATTACTTGCTGACCATTCTCGGCGTTCAAGTATGTCTTTAAGGGTAGCACGCCTTAATTCCTCATACTGCATTTCCTCCGCCAAACTGGGATGTGTAGCTGACCTTCTGGGCGGTGGGACTCATCCCGTCGCTTGCCACCAATTGTTAAGACACCCCTGGTACCCAGGAGTGAAACCGCCGTTTAGTTAAGCTTCCCCCTTCCCAATCCTGCAATCTCCGTTCGTATATAATTCAGCGTACGAACCACAACCAGGGGAAGGAGTCAATCTCCCGAACGGGATCCGTACGGGTGCTCCAAACTCCCGAACAATAATCCACGAATCATCGCTAACCGCCGAACAAATATATCTTCCAAGCGGCTTACAGCTCCAGCAATCAGTCTCTAACCGTATGTAGTAAATCCCCCCCCAATAACGAGACCAAGCTCCGCACTGAGGGTAAAACAAGAACTGGGTTTACTGTGGGCTACCCGCCCGTATTTATGCAGGTCTCCCACTCGGTGGACACTCCGCTAGGGGACCAAATGGGAGACTGTGATGGCAGATGGACACATGGACATTTCTGACATACAGACACAAACTTTTCCCACAATGCAATATGGTTTCCTTCCCTCTGCCCTGGAGATAATTGAGAAGTAATTCAATTATTTCCAGGACAAAGGCAAATCGCCATTTTAAGTAAGACACCAGAAAACACATGAAAATAAATAATTACACAACTACCGAACATATTACATTTGTGCAACGTATCCCCAGATAGCCTGGATCTGAGGGCATTTTCTTAGTGAATAGCGCTCAGATCCCGTACGCATAGTTCAATCGCCATGGAGTCAAAGTCTTTACAGTCTTTCAGTATGCGATTGACTCCATGGGGGGGCTATCTGGGTTAAGTCCCTTTGTGTAATCCAAAACTCCCGAATGGCCGGTGTTCGCATGCCTTTGTCGACTGAGAAGGACGGTCTGTGCTTTTAGCGGTGTTCGGCAGAAAAAGTGTCCGTTTTTAGTTCCATAGAATCAATGCCGAACACCGCTGGTCTTTCGCATGGTTTAAAATGGCCGCCGCCTCGTGGTCGACATACGAACGACGACCACCCTGTATTCGGTTATAATTAAGAGGTGTCTGCAGTTAACCACAACGTTCTAATTGGGATCAAGAGGTTAACCAGCAGCACACTTCTATTCTGGGTGGCCGTCCGTTCGGTAGGTTCATTCGGCAAAAAGTCAAACATACGCATGGGGGTATAGGAACAGGCAATTCCCACGAAAGAAAGGCAAACTAGACGAACAACAAATAATAGTTATAAAGATGGGTCTGTCACACCAGCGATTGGCGTCTCCATCGACCAGTATTTCTCGAAGTGGCGCGACGGAGGGGCCCATTCACGGTGGATCTGTTCGCTTCCAGGACGAACTTCCAGATCTCTAATTACTTCAGCTGGCTCCCGGATCCGATGTGCGCAGCAGTGGATACTTTTCTTCAGGTCTGGCCGGCACAGGGAGCCTATGCATTTCCACCATTCACTATGATCTCCAGGATCCTTCTCCAAGTACGATGTCAACAGACATCGTTGGTGTTACTGATACCTCTTTGGCAAGGCCAGGCTTGGTTCCCAGAACTGCTAGAGCTGTCATATCGAGACACGCTCCTTCTCCCGTCTCCGCAATTTCTCCTGTCGGATTCTCGGGGCAACCATCACCCCCTCGTGCTGGAGGGCCATCTTCACTTGGTGGCTTGGACTCTTTCTGGGGTACCTGGAATGTCGATGAGCTTTCGGGAACGGCTAGAAGCCTCCTCTGGGACTCATGGGCTCCGGGAACGAGGAGATGTTATCTGTCCGCATGCAACATATGGTGTCGTTGGTGCATGGAACGAAGTATCGATCCCTTTACAGCACCTGTATCCAGTGTACTGAATTTCCTTTCCTACCTCTTCAAAGGGAGGTCATATCGCTCGGTTAACGTTGCCAGATCGGCCATTCCTCTTCAGGGAATGCCCATTGGTCAAGATCCATTGGTTTGTAGACTGTTGCGAGGAATCAGAATGTCACGTCCACCGGCTCCTAAGTATACATCACTCTGGCATGTGCACCGAGTTTTGGATTTCATTCAGGCGTGGCCGGAGAATCAGGACTTTTCTCTACGACAGTTATCGGCCAAGTTCACACCTCTCTTATGCCTGGTATCATTTCGTCGCATAAACCGGTGTCTACCATTACCCTGGCTCGTTGGATCAGATGGCTCTTGTCGTTGGCCGGCGTGGACTCCTCTTTTGGCGCTCATTCGGTAAGGGGCGCGGCGGCGTCAGGAGCCTTGATAGCAGGTGCTTCCCTGGCCGATATTTTACGTTCAGCAGACTGGTCTCAAGAAGACACATTTCAACAGTTTTATTTCAGGCCTACAGAACATGCAGCCTTTGCCCTACTGGCCGAGCGTTGAAACTGCAAATATGAAGCCTCCTGTCATGTTATAAAATTGTAGATTATGCTAGCTTTAGTGTACCTATAATCTTAATTTTATTAATGACAGGAGGTGAATATTTCCCACCCTTTGTTTTTCCCGACCCTTGTGTGTTGTATTATCTGGCAGGTTTAATATTAATAAAGAATTATATTTCTGGTCAGTGTTCGTTGTGGTTATCTCCTTTGATAGGTTTTCTATAATTTTGCTCTGGGTGGCTGCATGCTTTTATACATACTTTTCATTGTCTAATCACGATTTTGATTCTGATTATCTCGTTTCAGTGTAAAGGGTCCAGGATGGACTCACATCCAAGTTTCAACTCGGTTGAAGATTCCTAGGAGAGTCGTTGTTTCTATCAAGAGATGGACTTTTATTGTTGTGTTATGTTTGTTTTTTCCTCGACTGTATTTTGTTGTCGCAGCTTGAAAGAGGAAATGGAATGTTGGGAAGGGAGTTATATGGTCTCCTTACTGTTTTCTAATTGGTTGTTTACTCTCTGGTGTTTTGCTGCTGTGGAGTAATAGTAAAGAGAGACTTTTCTAGTAAAGAGCAAATATTCGCCTCCTGTCATTAATAAAATTAAGATTATAGGTACACTAAAGCTAGCATTATCTACAATTGTAGCTATTTACATCAAACACTGTTTGGACAATTAGGCCAGCTGCAATAAAGGCGGTAATTTGGTGCCATCCAGTGCTTTACTTTGGGTATTACACTATCATTTCAGGATAGTAGGTATTTATTTGGTTTGTAACAGCGCCAGGCACAATATAATAACAGCACCAGTCACAATGTAATAACAGCACCAGTCACAATGTAATAACAGCGCCAGTCACACTGTAGTAACAGCGCCAGTCACACTGTAATAACAGCACCAGTCACAATATAATAACAGCACCAGTCACAATATAATAACAGCGCCAGTCACAATATAATAACAGCGCCAGTCACACTGTAATAACAGCGCCAGTCACAATATAATAACAGCGCCAGTCACAATATAACAGCGCCTGTCACAATATAATAACAGCGCCAGTCACACTGTAATAACAGCGCCTGTCACAATAACAGCGCCAGTCACAATATAATAACAGCACCAGTCACACTGTAATAACAGCGCTAGTCAGTCAGAATGTTATAATAGTGTGTCAGTCAGAATGTGATAATAGTGTCAGTCAGTCAGAATGTGATAATAGTGCAAGTCAGTCAGAAAGTGATAATAGCGTCAGTCAGTCAGAATGTGATAATAGTGTCAGTCAGAATATATTAATAGTGTGAGTCAGTTAGAATGTGATAATAGTGTGAGTCAGTCAGAATGTGATAATAGTGTGAGTCAGTCAGAATGTTATAATAGTGTGAGTCAGTCAGAATGTGATAATAGTGCGAGTCAGTCAGAATGTGATAATAGTGTGAGTCAGTCAAAATGTTATAATAGCGTGAGTCAGTCAGAATGTGATAATAGCGTGAGTCAGTCAGAATGTTATAATAGTGTGAGTCAGTCAGAATGTGATAATCGAGTGTCAGTTAGAATGTTATAATAGTGTGAGTCAGTCAGAATGTGATAATAGTGTCAGTCAGTCAGAATGTGATAATAGTGCAAGTCAGTCAGAATGTGATAATAGTGCAAGTCAGTCAGAATGTGATAATAGTGCAAGTCAGTCAGAATGTGATAATAGTGCAAGTCAGTCAGAAAGTGATAATAGCGTCAGTCAGTCAGAATGTGATAATAGTGTCAGTCAGAATATATTAATAGTGTGAGTCAGTCAGAATGTTATAATAGTGTGAGTCAGTCAGAATGTTATAATAGTGTGAGTCAGTCAGAATGTGATAATAGTGTGAGTCAGTCAGAATGTTATAATAGTGTGAGTCAGTCAGAATGTTATAATAGTGTGAGTCAGTCAGAATGTGATAATAGTGTGAGTCAGTCAGAATGTGATAATAGCGTGAGTCAGTCAGAATGGGATAATAGTGTGAGTCAGTCAGAATGGGATAATAGTGTGAGTCAGTCAGAATGGGATAATAGTGTCAGTCCGTCAGAATGTATTAATAGTGTGAGTCAGTCAGAATGTGATAATAGTGTCAGTCAGTCAGAATGTGATAATAGTGCAAGTCAGTCAGAAAGTGATAATAGCGTCAGTCAGTCAGAATGTGATAATAGTGTCAGTCAGAATATATTAATAGTGTGAGTCAGTCAGAATGTTATAATAGTGTGAGTCAGTTAGAATGTGATAATAGTGTGAGTCAGTCAGAATGTGATAATAGTGTGAGTCAGTCAGAATGTTATAATAGTGTGAGTCAGTCAGAATGTTATAATAGTGTGAGTCAGTCAGAATGTTATAATAGCGTGAGTCAGTCAAAATGTTATAATAGCGTGAGTCAGTCAGAATGTGATAATAGCGTGAGTCAGTCAGAATGTGATAATAGTGTGAGTCAGTCAGAATGTGATAATAGTGTGAGTCAGTCAGAATGTGATAATAGTGTGAGTCAGTCAGAATGTGATAATAGTGTGTCAGTCAGAATGTGATAATAGTGTGAGTCAGTCAGAATGTATTAATAGTGTGAGTCAGTCAGAATGTGATAATAGTGTGAGTCAGTCAGAATGTGATAATAGCAGTTCATGTAATAAAGAGATAGCATTCAGTAGGAGCAGAGAAATCGCTGGATTTACCTTGCAGTTTCTTTAGCACAGCTACCTCCATTTTTAGCACTTGTTTTGGTTGCTGTGCTGATTCCACTTTAAGGGCCACATTCTCTCGTGTCAGCAGGTCCATTGCTTCATAAATTTCCCCAAATCCTCCTCCACCAATTTTCTTAAGCTGCATAAAGAGTTGAGTCAGCATTATTAAAGGACAATGCCAGCTAACGTCTCCTTATAGTGTTACACAATACATGGTATAGAAAATAATAATATAATAAAGCAAAGAGAGGATCTTACTTCTGTTTTTTTCAGTTTTCTTAGTTTATTTTTTATTAAAAGTGTCCATTTAAAGAAAAAAACAGTAATAGATCTGCTGTAAATTGTAATCCCTCCAAATGCTCAAAAACTAAATAAAATTGTTAAGAAAGGAAGCACAATGTGTTTCAATGCATTTAAATGCAGAGTTGTACTTACTTTTGAAATGCAAATCTCAATCCTATTTTAATTTTTTTTTTTTTTTTTCACGTTGTTTCAGTCCAAGAAAAAGGTGCGGGGAAAGAAATCCTAGTGGTTAGAGCAATTTGTTTCGAATCTTTCAAATCTCTTCATAATGCTGCTCCCACCTATCTATCCTCCCTAATACACAAGTATGTCCCGTCTAGGCCCTTATGCTCTGCTGCAGACTTACGTCTATCTTCTGTCCGTACTCCCACCTCTGATGCTCACCGTTCCTGTGGAACTCGCTTCCCTCCTCCGTTAGATGCTCAACCAGTCTCCACTCCTTCAAAAAATCGTTAAAACCCCACTTCTTTATAAAAGCGTATCAATTAAACTGTTAATAGCTCCTGGCTGATTCCTCTTCTGCAACTGTCACTAGTCTAATACTATCCTTACCTTTTGTGTCATTTTACCCCACTCCCTCTAACATGTAAGCTCATTGAGCAGGACCCTCAATCCCTCTGTTACTGTGTCACTATACCCCACTCCCTCTAACATGTAAACTCACTGAGCAGGGCCCTCAATCCCTCTGTTACTGTGTCACTATACCCCCCTCCCTCTAACATGTAAGCTTACTGAGCAGAGCCCTCTGTTACTGTGTCACTATACCCCACTCCCTCTAACATGTAAACTCACTGAGCAGGCCCTCAGTCCCTCTGTTACTGTGTCACTATACCCCACTCCCTCTAACATGTAAACTCACTGAGCAGGGCCCTCACTCCGTCTAACCCAACAAAACAGAATAGTAAAACATAACTTCCATATTTTTTTAGAATATCAATTTTACAAGTTTATTGTACACACTGTAGCCAACCTAGAATTAAAGGGACACTATAGTCACCCAGACCATTTCAGCTCAATGTGGGTGCCAGATCCCTCAGGTTTTAACCCTTGACATATAAATATAGCAGTTTCAGAGAAAATGCAATGTTTACAAAGCAGGGTTAATCCAACCTCTAATGGCTGTCTTCCTGCATCCAGCGTGCAGAACATCCATAGAAAGCATTGAGAAATGCTTTCCTATGGACTGTTTGAATGTGCGAGCGGCTTTTGCCGCGTATGTGCATTCAGCTCCACTCGGGAGCTGACTTCAGCGGGGGGACGATAAGTCACCAGCGCCAAGGGTAACCAATGCTGGATTAAGGTAAACTGTTGAAGGGGTTTTAACCCCCTCAGCACCACGGGAGGAGGAACCTGAGGATGAGGGTCCACCAAGGATGACATAGTGTCAGGAAAACGGGTTTGTTTTCCTGACACTATAGTGATCCTTTAAGTAGCACGGAGTGGGGAGAAAAAAAAAATGTCCTTCCCTTTCCACAGATAAAATAAAAAGGAAAAAAATGAAGAGGGACAAAAAACACTTTATTTTGAAATTACTTGCTTCCTCCACACAAGAATCTGAAATTAAGCACTTTGCACAAAAGGCAGCAGAGAATTTTCCAACATTGTAACCTTATCCCATCTTGTGTATTTTATAATGTCCTGCTGTCAATTCCAGAGAGGGCACCTAGCCAAACCGTACGTAGCCAAAATGTGCTAGGGTTATCACGGGTTATTAGTTTGCAAAGTTTAGCATAGGAATGTCTATTAATCCCTTAGCCTGAGAGGTAACACAATTAACCGTACAGTTTAAAACATACTTTTTACCCAACTTTCATAACTCTAAAACTATACATCCAATATTAATAAAATTCACATATTATTACTAAGCACATTTCAAATACAAACACACACAAAAATCATTTGAATCCGTTCAGCTGTTCGGGAGATAGATATAAGTCACTTTTGACCGACCGCAAGCACATTTTCATGCCCAAAACAGTTCCATGGATTTGGGCTATGCGGTCGGTCTATTTTACACTGAGAAAATTAATAAGTCTCATTCGAACAAGCGTTCGAATCTTCGAACGGGACTTAGTCTCCAGCCGCAGTGTCGAAGTAGAGTAGAAGGTATGGGTCAGCGGTGTTCGTGCAATTGGGTAGCCGAAAACAATTCCATAGATTTGGCTGCACACACCACTGACCGCGTTTGAATGAGTTAAAATGGCCGCCACCACGTGTTCGGTTTTCGAAAGGCGGCCACTTCGACGACTTCGGAACTTCGACTGCATCCGAAGTGCCTGTATAAAAGTACAAATCCTTTCTCTGGGAATTAAAAGGCCAAAAACGGCAATATAAAAATCAATTATGCCCAAATCAGTTCCTAGAAGGGCAATACATCTCAGGGCCATAGTCGCAGGGCAGGAGGCTGGCAAACAGGCCCCTCCAAAAACCAGTGGCAAGGTTACTTTCGCCACATATCTCCCCTTTGGGGGGTAGACTAATCAGGTACCTGACCGTCTGTCGTTCGGTGCCTGAGTTAGTCTGACAACCCACCCACAACAGCAAATTGCAAGAGCAGCCCACCCACAACAAACAGTTACTGCACCTGGGTATTCCTCTGAGGTCACTGGGAAACACGCTGTGGAGGTTTGGGGGGCAGAGGCCGGCTGTGCTCTGCCCCGATGCCAGCGCTTCTGCTGGGGCAGCTGGGTTAGGCCTTGGATGGGGAGGGGAAAGAGTACTTACCCCCTCCTCCTGGTGTCCCTGCGAGGGTAGTTAGGGATCTGGACAGGCTGTCCAGCATCCCTGTGGGTCAGGCACAGAGACCACAGTCCCATCTGCGCCCTCTGGAAGATTGGTGTCTCCCCTTGGTAGGGTAAGCTGCCGCTGGGGAGAGAGGTGGGAAGTGCTCCTCTCCCTGAAACACAGGCTGCCGCTGGAGAGGGAGACCGACTGTCTCCACTCCCGTAACATTGTCCTGCTGCTGGGGAAAGAGACCAACTGTCTCTGCTCCCTGTAGGACACACTGCTGCTGGGGGGGGGGGGGAGGACGACACCTTTGGCCCCCTAGAACTCACACTTCCGCTGGGGAGGAAGGACGACACCTTCGGCTCCCTGGAACTCACACTGCCGCTGGGAAGGAAGGACGACACCTTCGGCTCCCTGGAACTCACACTGCCGCTGGGGCGGAAGGACGATACCTTCGGCTCCCTGGGGCGCACACTGCAGCTGGAGATTGGGTGTCCATATCCTCAACCTCCACAGTTTTTGCTCAAAGTTAATTGCCGCATGGTTCTCAGCACTCAACTGGCGCATTACTTGGGAGACCACCTCATTCGAAGGGTCTGGGCCATACCAGATCAACCGCCTCTTTACCACCTCAAGGTAAGCGTCGCCCTCGTAGCGACGTATCCAGTTGAGGTGCTCTTCACAGGGTTCTATCCAGGGTCTTGCTCGCTCCATGCTGCTGTAGATAGGGACGCTGCACTCTAGCTAGCTCAATCTCTCTATTTGTAACTCCACCCGTTACTGGTGTCTCTGAGCTGCTTCTCCTCGCACTAGGCCGCCATCCCACCGCTGCCACCAATGTAACGGATCATCTGGCACCACGACTGGGTACCTTCGTTGAAGGATGCTCCTAGCGCTTCCTGAGGGCTCCAAGCACTCCACCGCAGACCCCACGAACTGCCGCTTCTGTTTCTTTCTGGTAGCTTTGCATACTCATTACATTCTTCAGATTAGCAGCATAAGACATTTTGGTTGGTAGAAACTCAAAGCAGTTTCTGTCTACTGTCACTTCTATTAAGCACTTCCCACTGTTGGCTGGTTTGGACGGCAAAATAAGTCTTCCATTCGGGCATTTGGGTGCAAAAGATGTGGTTGGTCAGCAAGTGGGATGACTTCAGCTAGAGGAACTTCAAAGGGCGTTGGTGGAATACAACCCAGGAATGTCATGGAATCAGAGCATCTGAAAAATTGATGATTCTGACCAGTCTCAGCTGGTAGTGTATCTTCGTCTTTGTCATTCAATGTGGAACTCTGATTTGTGTCATCATTATTCTCATGTTCAGAATCTTCATTGTCTAGGCCAAGTTCCAATAATTGGAAGTCAACTTCACAGCAGCAGAAATCTGAGAATATGCTAGATGATTGTACTTTGGGATTAAGCCCATTAAATCCGATATTTGTCTTATGACTATGCTGTATGCTCTTTCCAAACTGTTTGCAGACATCATGTAGCTACCGGAATTGCTTGCCTCCAGGGCCACTGCTGTGCTGGAGCTCATGTTACCAATCCGGCGCAAGCTGGATGGCTCAATGTAAATCAGAGCACCTGAACTTGCTGCTGGAGTGGATGTGCTAGATGGAGCAGCATTAGCAGCTCTCTGACTCTGGGTGTTCCTCACTGCCCGTTGCATGGAACGAGGAGCTAGGGTGGCACCATTTGCATGGGTAGCATTTGTTGATCTCTCCAGAGGTCAATCATCATCAATCATGAATGTGTCCAAGTCATCACTTTGGCTACTGCTGCTGTCTGAGTCACTGGAGTCATTGGACTGAGAGTCGTCTTCAGAAAAAAGGCTGGAACACTGCTTGCGCCTGCTTCCGAACCAGCAGTAGCTGCAGTCATAACACTTCTTCTACCACTTGCGTTGTCCTGATTGCTGTGATTACTCTTGTTGTCACTTTCTGTTTCTGCGGCAGCAAGAAGATCCAGTTCAATGTCACTTCCATCCTCATCATGTTGTCCCTCAGCTTCTGCATTCTCCTCCCCATGTTCCTCCTGTTCGTCATGGTGATCTTCCTCTCCAGCCACACCTTCTATTACTTCCACCTCTTCCACATCTGCTGAGACAATGTCATCTTGTTCTTCATCTCTGCCTCTTACAGGCTGTGACTGACCTATTCTTCTTTGTTGACAGTTTTGTATGATATAGGATGATTGAGATGGATTAGAACCGCTTGACTGATCCGAGGACAGTCGTGGTGGGAGAGGTTCTACAAAAAATTGCAGCTACTTAGTATCACTGTATATGTCTGTTAGCATGAGTAATAAAAATTAATAAATAATAAATCACTAGTGTCTTCGAGGGCACAACCAAAAAGCCTGCTCTGAACTAGCGCCCCCCTTGTACCAAAAGTGCTGATCGATGTGAAAGTCGTTTAAAACCAAGTATTCAGGAGAGAGAGATATTCCCCATCAAGGACTAGGGGGCGCTAGTTCAGAGCAGGCCTTTTGGTTGTGCCCTTGAAGGCACTAGTGATTTATTATTTATTAATTTTTACTCTAACCATAGGCTATAAGATCTAGATGCAATTTCTGCATCAATCTCTGATAACCTAGCAGAATAGGTGGTGCAAAACACTGACCTCGCTACATATACCTCTGTGTTTTCCCTCCCATCGTTGTACTTGCAATCTGTGTTTTTCTGCTGGCCCTGTGTTTCCCCTGTCACTATCCTAGCGCGGATCGCAGCTTTTCACCGCGATTGCGTCTTCTCTACTGACAGGGTTCTGGGCTTCAAGGCAAGGGTACTGGGGGTGGAGGGAGCGAGGGGGCGCTTTGCCATACCGGCAGGCCGAGATTGCGGGCCGCATGGCATATTTGCGCGCAAACGTCAGCCATCTTGGATCTCGCGATACCGCGAGATTCACGACGGCCATCTTGGTTTTGACAGTTTGTGATTCCCACGAACTGGCATAGCTTTTCTCTGCAGGCTTTCTTATATATGTAAACATCACTGTTTCCTGATGTGTGTGCCCAATGGAGGTATAAATAGACATACAGGATGTGTTTACTCCATGATTGTGGATAATAGGTGCTGGTTAAAAGTGTTCAGCTCTCTCCTACACTCACTAGTTTTCACCTTCATATAAGCACTCTCCATTGGAGCAACAGTATTCAAATACCATATGTGGGTGCACATAATGGAATATATTACAGGGGTACCCCAAACGATACCTGCACAGGCCTCCAAACATATTAAAGGGGTGACCCCCAAGCGAGACTTGTACAGACCCTTTAGGGTGAACATTCTATAGGGGTGACCCCCTTCACAAGGCCAAGGCCCTACACACTAAATATTGTATTAAATATACTATATATATATTTTTAAGGATACTGTATGACACCTTAACAGGAATACCCTCATGATATCATTACCAGCCAGCCGTGCTAATGGGGTGACCCCCAACATACTAGAGTGCCTTTACTTATAAGTACAAATATAAGTTAATTGACGCAGAGGTACATCTTCGTTGTCTAACTGGAATGTACCACACATCCACACGCCCCGACCAGTCGGTGGCCAATTTTTACGAGGGTGACCCCTCCATAGTACCAGTTCCATCCTACCCTA
This sequence comes from Pelobates cultripes, assembly GCA_933207985.1. Classification (NCBI taxonomy): domain Eukaryota; kingdom Metazoa; phylum Chordata; class Amphibia; order Anura; family Pelobatidae; genus Pelobates; species Pelobates cultripes. The sequence goes on along the minus strand of OW240913.1, from coordinate 374,715,402 downwards.
TTTATTTACGAGACTGTCAATGTCGCCAATGTAACCAAGGGAAACCCCCTGGCGTGAATGCATGACCTATGGCACCGATCATTAGAGGGTAACCACTTCTCATTTGACACTCCAACCACCCCGTGCATAATAATATTATTATTGCACTCAATTCTGGATGTACAACAGTTGCACAGGGAATCGGACACCCTGTAACGTTAAGAGGTGCACACATATTACTCATGTGTATCTCATCCTGCCATTACAGAAATCTTGGGGCATGATGCCTGAACCATCACATACCCCGACCCAAGATTCCCGCAACATGTCATATGCTGCCGTAGCAACGTCAGTGAAGAAGGCGCTTTGTAGAGTGCGCAACCTCCCACCTGAATCACGAGACATCTCAGTCTGCCAACCAAGATATGGTGGGAGCAGAGGGCTCTAAGATATCCAGGGTACCCATGGCATTAGGAAGGATCAGGCTTCGTAACCATGAGATTTAAAGGGAGGCCTCCACTCAAGGGACCTGAGTGTGTAGAAACATACGACATAGTCCCTCCTCCACTTCCATCCTCTGAGGAGGAAGACTTTTATCCCAATTCACCCACGATGGTGAAAGTGGACGAATGGCGAACAGCTGGCTTGACCTCTGTTGCTGACAATGGGCACATTGTGCCAACTACGGTATCTCATTACGTCAAGGAATACGTAATGTAGTACTCCCCACAGAGTAAGGGTTGTCACAAGATTACAAACACTGATGAAAATGTTTTCATCGACACACTAGGTTTACCCCCATTCAACCCACGGGCACCACGACACCCAAGATCTTCAAAGAAATTGACAACAAGCTCTCGGATCTACGGAAGACAGCAATAGGACCATTGGCAACTGGATTAATATTTGCCGAACCTTTATCGCTGAACTTGAGCATGTGAATCTCTTCACCACATTCAACACACGGTTGGATTTTACGGACCGTTCGGGAATATGTTCTAGGATTCCACTCTCCACCCTCGCTGGTAGGATGTCCTTATCCGTTACGAATGGCGGACCTCTCATTGACGAAGGCATCCGGGTCCTGCTCGCCAGAGGAGCAGTCCACTTGTCTTCCTTCAAGAAGATATTCGTGGTCAGGAAAAGACAGGGGACTACCATCCAGCCGTCAACTCACGTCACACAAACAACTTTGTAGTCTTGCCGGTTCAAGATGGAAGGTATTCGTCAGTTACAAGATCTCCTACTGGCCAACGATTGGTTCATACATCTCAGTAAGAAGGACACCTATCTCTCCGTGCCTGTAGTGCCAGAGAGCACTCACCTCCTGAGTCTCATCTGGCAGGACCGTCACATTCACATGACTACCATTCGGAATCGACTCGGCACTTTGTTGCTTCCCCATACTTCTGAAACCGGTAATGGTTCATCGACGATCACAAGGGTCCTATGTCTGATCTGGACGACATTATTCCTTTGCGATTCCATCTCCAAACTGAGCTCAAAGACAGAATTGGTAATATACCTTCTGGAATTACGGGGAGTCATCGTAAGCAAGGGGTCATCAACTAACACCAACTCAGGTGATACAATTCCTGGGATTCAAGATCGAGTTGACCAAATGTGTCCTTTTACCTAACACAATAAATTCAAAGCCATTTGCTGAGAAATCGGGCGTACACTGCACAAGTACTCCATTCCTTTCCGAATCCGGGCTCGTGTGGTGGGACTACTGTCCTCATCCAACCAGGTGATTTTCCACATCTGCTACACTACAAAACTATGCACTGACTGTAAGCCCATTATCGGGTCACGCTTACGGCCATTGGATATCAGTAACGCCTGAAGGTGATTACTTCACATGCAGGCGTAGAATGGCTACATATCGGTGGTTCGATACATAAACCGCTTGGGCAGAGCATGATCCCGGGATCTCACAGAGGCGACAACGGACATGTACCGATTCTGCCTGCCTTGCAACAACACTCCTCCAGATTGGTGAGAGTCCTTCATCACTTGCGGATCCACACGCTCACTCTGTTATTCGTCAAGAATGATGTCAGGCTTTACTTGAACTATCTCAAGATCCCCACTCCTGCTATAATCCTTATCACGTCTATTGACAGACACCCAAGGGAAATTGCATCCACTGGTCCTCCACAGACACTTGGACCTAGTGGCCTGGGGCCCCAGGCAATAATGGGAGCCACGACTCCACATGGACCGGATGGAGTAATTGATGTATGGAGAGCGACCTCGATCCCTTTATGGCCCCTGTTACTGCCGTGCTAAATTTCTTATCCCATCCCCTTTGTGTCGGGAAAGTCGTATCGCCCTATCAAAGTTACACATTTGGCTATCTTGGCGGCTCATGCCCCCTACAGGGGACTCATAGGTCAGAACCCTCTGGTCTGTCACCTTCTAGGGGGATTCATCTGTCTAGACCACCCGCTCCCAAATAATCGCGTTTGTGGGACATGGATCTAGTTTTACATTTTTGTTGTGTATGGCCAGACAATACGAAATTGTCTTTGCGCCAACTCTTGACGTTACACTTGTGTGTCCTTTTCTTTAGACGGATTACGGACGTTCGAGCGTTCGGCATAGACGTTTTTCCTTCATTCGGGAAGGAATGTATTTTCTATCTCGCTTCGGAGTAAGATGGAACTTCCTCCATCTCATATCCTGCTTTTCCGACTGTTTACCGCTTCTGCATGGTGGACACTTTACTAGGATAGGTGGCGCGTACAGCTCCTCTTTGGACACCCTAGTCGGGACCTCTTATTTTCCCTTTTACTGGCGGATATTCCTGGTGTAGACTCTTGTTTTGGTGGGATTGTTTTGGTGTTCACTCGGTTCAGGGCGCAACCACAATGAAGGTCTTTCTGGCGGGTGCTTCGTCTACCGACATATTGCGATCCGCGGACTGGACTAGAGATAGTACATTCCGTGTTTGTTCATTTCGTCATATTTCTCATGCGATTTTTGCGCTTAATCCACAGCTTTAAAAATGCAAAATACGAAGCCTCCTGTCATGTTATAAAATTGTAAATTATGCGAACACAGTGTACCTATAATCTTAATTTTATTACGGACTGGAGGCGAGTATTTTCCCAACCTTTTTTCCCCTCCCTGTTTATATGATTCATTGGTTTGTACTTCCATAAAGATTTGAATTCAGGGGGGTGTGTTTATTTCATTATTCTGTGGTTTATTTATATCACACATCTTGAGATTGCGATTATTATCCATTATGATTACTTATTACATACAATTTGAATATATAAAATTATTTATGACAAACAGTCAATTTCAAAGTCCCTTTCACGTCTTTTGTTTCTTTTCAGTTTGATTCTTGTTCGTGGATCGATACATGGGATCATCTTCACACTCTACGACAATCATCCATTCGGGATGCAGATCGTCTGAATCTTTATTGTTATCGTTGTTTATTGTATTTACAGGATGTGTTTATGGTTATATCGCATCAGATATAAGATAGAGGAAGTGATACAGGGTGCCTTTTATACCCTGCTGCAATGTTTTTTTTCACTAAACTTTATTGTTAAATCTGTGCTGCTGGAGTTTTAGTAAAGAGAGATTATGCAAAATACTCTGCTCCTGTCCTTAATAAAATTAAGATTATAGCCACACTGCGTTAGCGTAATCTACAATTTTTTGCTACACTTCATAAATTGCTACGTGCTTCTCTGTACTAACCCACAGAGAACATCAACCATTGCTTTTCACTGTATAGTGTGACTAATATAGTCTCCCACAATAGCCATAATTGTGTAAGTAGCAAGGACTTTTCTCCTACATTGTTTTTATTTTCACAACTATTATTTTTCTAGTTACTCTCATTTCTTTTAAAATGAAACAATAAAAGTTATATTTTACACCCTTCTCAACAATGATATCACACACCATGCCGGTAGAAATGCACCACTTTTTTATTTTTTGTTTTTCTCCTTTTTAACTTGCAATCATGGCCTTCATGGCAGACTCTGGCACATTCTGTACAGCAGCAGAGAGACTCCAATAAACCACATGTCTGGCATTCAAATATGTCCTGGCTGATATGGTCTGCCCTTGTCCAGGTAAAGCTGCAGGTATCATTACAGCACAAGACATAGAGAGGGGAGTCATCTGCATTTGTTCCAGGAGGACAAATCATTCCTTTGAACACCTCTTTCTCACTGGAATTTGCTTCAGCTTTTGCAATTTTCTGTGCAGTTTCCAATATGGTAATAGCAGCAGGATAGGAAGGTGTCATTCCTCTAGCAGAAAGGTAGGACTGAGGTAGGGCTGTAGGACTATGCGATCACACAGTAACTTGAGGACTATGCGATCACACAGTAACTTGAGGACAAAGTGTGCATTGGCCTTGCAGTCTTTGCACTCCACGACTGAGGGTTCAAAAGAAGGACCAGGTATGGCCCCAACAAGCCACCTTCGCTCACGCAAACGTAAAACTGACTTACATTCGCACAACAGCTCAGAGTCTCTCTCTCTCTAGATAAGCCTACCCTGGAAAGTGAAGAGCACCGAAAAGATGGATACCCAAAGTAGCTAATATCTTCTGAAAACATAGCATCAGCATCAATTATGACACTTGGGTTAGCAGAATAAATGTCAGCATCCAGCAGTGACATAAGATCCTCTTCAGGCAAGTAAGATTTGCTAGCAGTGTCATCTCCATCGTCACCATCTTCATCATCATGACTTTACAGCAAGGTTTACATCAAGATTTGTCCTCTGTAGCTCTCTGATAATGACACTTCTAGATTTTCCTTGAAGGACAACTTGATATCAGTTCCTCAGGTATAACATATGCTGGAATAACTGGCTGTGGTTGGCAGCCAAGGAGTCCAGAACTTCTGTCTTTTCCTGTGCGAATAACACGCATCTGCCTGCGAGAGTCACGAGCACCAGTAGATGACCATCCAGAGGATCCCCCTCTGCTTCCACCAACACCTGAGCTCCAACAAACGCAAAGGGTGTTGCTTGCACGTCTGCCCAGAGTTTCAGAACTAGACAAAAACCAGGGAGAGTCACTAGTTGTGCCTGGTCTGGATGTCCTTCCCGCCCCTGAGCCAGTGTTTAACTTTGAATCATCATTACTCTCTGGTTTTCTCAATTCTAGTCTATCTGGTTGAACATATTAGCCAATTCTGCAGACCCTGCCATCCTCCAAAAGGAAAGCAGCATGATTGGGTCCTACTACACATGGTTTTATAGTTGTTTGTTCAAGTACGTTTAAAGGTGTGTGGCTGCTTAAAGGACCACTCTAGGCACCCAGACCACTTCAGCTTAATGAAGTGGTCTGGGTGCCAGGTCCAGCTAGGATTAACCCATTATTTTATAAACATAGCAGTTTCAGAGAAACTGCTATGTTTACAAATGGGTTAATCCTTCCTCCAAAGCCTCCAAATGCTTTCCTATGCGACCGGCTGAATGTGCGCACGGCTCTTGACGCGCATGCGCATTCAGCCGAATGGGAGGATCGGAGGAGGAGAGCTCCCCTTTCCTCTCCATCTTGCAGTCTGTGTCTCTCCTCCTCCTCACTCTGTGGCCCGGGCGAGAAATGTGAACTCGAAGCCTAAAACAACTCCCTCTCCTGTCTGACACCTGGAGACCCCGCCCTGGTTTAGCAGGTCTGACACCTGGAGACCTCGCCCTGGATTAGCAGGTCTGACACCTGGAGACCCCACCCTGGATTAGCAGCGTCTGACACCTAGATATCCCGCCCTGGATTGGCAGGTCTGACATCTGGACATCTCGCCCTGGATTTGCAGGTCTAACACCTGGACACCCCACCCTGGATTAGCAGGTCTGACACCTGGAGACCCCACCCTGGATTAGCAGGTCTGACACCTGGAGACCCCACCCTGGATTAGCAGGTCTGACACCTGGAGACCCTGTCCTGGATTAGCAGTCTGATACCTGGAGACTCCGCCTGGATTAGCAGTCTGACACCTGGAGACTCTGTCTGGATTAGCAGATTTGACACCTGGAGACCACCCCCTGGATTAGCAGTCTGACACCTGGAGACCCTGCCTGGATTAGCAGGTCAACCCTGTAGCGGATGGTACTGTGGCTGTCCTTAAAGACTATGAGAATCCTGCAATTTGTGTGTTGCTTCTGCTTTGTATTTAATTGTAAGTAGCATTCGAATGATTGTTTGGTAGTTTCCATCTGTATTTCATACAAATGGAAACTACCGAACTAATAGACCACCCCAGAGTGAAGTGTGTCCCTCGTTAAGCTGCAAAGTACTTGCTAACCGCAGACTAATAGGTGGTTTATGGATGTATCTGGGTGGCTGCCATTCGGCATGCGAACACGTGGCGGCGGCCATCTTATGCACAAAAGGCTCAGCGGTGTTTGGTCGTCGAGTGTCTGGAACTCAAATCGGACACTCGATTACCCGAACAACGCTGACACCTCCAGAGCTCCATAACTCATGAACGGGAAGACGAATCAGCCCCCCATTCGGTGAGTTTAGAGTACCGAATAAGGGAAGTCATGCGAAACTGTATTAGTGGATGGCAGGTTTTTATGTGTCTTTTACCTCCCGAACGGAGACCGACCGCAGGGCCAAAACGCATGGAACCCTTTTCAGATACCACCTCGTGTGCGGTCGGTCAAATTTCACCCTCCACCTAACTCCCGAACCCCTGGTCTGATCTGGGTGAATTTTGGATATGTTGGTCACCCAGATCAGGGCTAGCAGGGGGTACCTGGTGTACCTGCTAATCTTGGGGTACATCCAGATCTTGGGGAAAACTATAACCTGTATAATGGGATTTGGTGTCATACTAAGGGGAGGAGATGTGTGGGAGGTAACTGCTATTCCATTTGGTACTGACTTAATGAATGTGAATCCCTCCCTTGCATGGGAGAAATGCTTAAAGGACCACTATAGTGCCAGGAAAACATACTCGTTTTCCTGGCACTATAGTGCCCTGAGGGTGCCCCCTCCCGCCCGGCTCTGGAAAGAGGAAAGGGGGTAAAACTTACCTTTTTCCAGCGCTGGGCGGGGAGCTCTCTGCCTCCTCTCCTCCTCCGATCCTCCTCCTGGGCTGAATGCGCACGCGCGGCAAGAGCTGCGCGCGCATTCAGCCTGTCGCATAGGAAAGCATTTACAATGCTTTCCTATGGACGCTTGCGTGCTCTCACTGTGAAAATCACAGTGAGAAGCACGCAAGCGCCTCTAGTGGCTGTCAATGAGACAGCCACTAGAGGAAATAGGGGGAAGGCATAACCCATTCATAAACATAGCAGTTTCTCTGAAACTGCTATGTTTATAAAAAAATGGGATAACCCTAGAATGACCTGGCACCCAGACCACTTCATTAAGCTGAAGTGGTCTGGGTGCCTAGAGTGGTCCTTTAAAAGGAGGTTGTGTGGAATAAAAGTTAGTTCTGCTCCTGATGCTGTGTGTCGTCCAGTCATTGGGATCTGTATGGGGATATTCTTGGATTACCTTGCTTGCTGGAATTATTACTTTATGGGATTTTTCATCACTTGTTCCTGAGCCTCACTGGGATCTTAGTGGAGTTAACCTGTGAAATACCAGGCCTCCGCTACAAACCCCCTTCCTAAATTTTCATTCAAAAAGTCAGGTTAAGAAGATGAAAATAAAGGGACAATTTAAAATTCCACTATTGCAAAACCTCCTTTCACCACATCGCTATTAATCATAGCAAAAATTTTTTATTTCTACAGCAATATGATCATTCATACACAACAGAAAAAATATCACTGGAAAACGCAAGTCTCTACTCTTTAAGGGAAAGCTTTATTATCTCCATTTATGTAGCACTAACAGATTCCGTGGCGTTTACAATATTATGAGAGGGGGGATTTAACAATAACTAGGACAATTACAAGAAAAGGTGGGAGTGAAGCAGAGCTGGAGGAGAGAGTAGAGCGCTGCCCTTTTGGAGAGAGCAAGAGACAAGGTATGTGAGAGAGGTTGCTCTGGGAGGCCATAAGCTTTCCTAAAGAGATGGGTTTTAAGGCACTTTTTAAAGGGACACTATAGTCATCCAAACAACTTTAGCTTAATGAAGCAGTTTTGGTGTATAGATCATGTCCCCGCAGTCTCACTGCTCAATTCTCTGCCATTTAGGAGTTAAATCCCTTTGTTTATACAACCCTAGTCACACCTCCCTGCATGCGACTTGGACAGCCTTCCTAAACACTTCCTGTAAAGAGTCATCTAATGTTTATACTTCCTTTACTGCAAATTCTGCTTGTTTCAGAAATTCTTATTTCCTGCTCTGTTAATAGCTTACTAGACCATGCAAGAGCCTCCTGTGTGTGATTAAAGTTAAATTTACAGAGCAGAAGATGAAAAAGTAATTTACATGTGAAAGTGAAACAATTTTTTTTATCATTCAGGCTGTGTCAGTCACAGCCAAGGAAGGTGATGCTAGGGCTGCATAAACAGAAACAAAAGTGATTTAACTCCTAAATGGCAGTGAATTGAGCATGATCTACACACACACAAACTGCTTCATTAGGCTAAAGTTGTTTTAGTGACTATAGTGTCCCTTTAAACAATTGAAGACTAGGGGAGAGTCTGATGGTGGTAGGCAGGGTATTCCAAAGGAAGGGAGCAGCCCGTGAGAATTCCTGCAAACATGAGTTGGCCTTATGGATGCAAGCAGCGGACAGGAGAAGGTCACAGGCAGAGCGGAGAGACCGTGAAGGGGCATACCTATGGATCAGTGAAGAGATATAAGAGGGGCTAGAATTGTTCAATGCTTTATAGGTATGGGTTAGTACTTTGAATTGACTCCAGGTGTCAGACTGCTGATCTAGGGCAGAGTCCCCAGGTGTCACAATCTGCTAATCTAGGGCAGGGTCTCCAGGTATCAGACTGCTAATAGAGGGAGGGGTCTCCAGGTGTCAGACTGCTTATCCAGGGCGGGGTCTCCAGGTGTCAGACTGCTAATCCAGGGCGGGGTCTCCAGATGTATATAAGTAAATATTTTGGATCTGCTGTATGTTTTTGGCATAATGAGCCAACAAATATCTTGCATAAATAGTTTTTTATATTTGCAACACGTTGAACTAACTGTAGATGTGATTTACTTGCCCTTGCCAGTATGTTGGTAGTCACATAGGCAAGGCCAACAAATAAATCCCCCAAAGTGAGTTACATTTAGTATAAACCTTACCCTCAAATCTTTTTACCATAACATTTGGTTAAATTCTGTGATGTACTCACTATGTCTCAGCTTCTAGGAAGAGTTCCCCCTATTTCGTTTTCCTAGTTTCCCCGAACCCAAAGTGCTTTTCCTCCGTTCGGCATTTGCAACCTACCGACCACCTCCCTGGCTCATTAACTACAAAGTAACCTCAAACTTAAGTGCTCTCTCTCTCTGGGTGGCCGCCGTTTGTATAACCGAATAACATGTGCTCTGGTAAACGTTAGCCATCTTGTCTCCCAAACGTGGACAGCGGTTCTTGGTCGTCGAGTGTCTGGAACTCAAAGAAAGATACTTCAACAAGCGAACCTCAGTGACTTTGTACCGATGCCTGCTTCCAATCCCGAGAAGACAGGAGAGTGATGTTCGGTGGAAATTTTTGCACAAACTAGGCAAACATTCGCTACTTACGAGCCAGGGGAAATGTTAGTTTGTTTTGGTATGTGAACTCCCGAAAGATGACCGCCAAACGCACCAAATGCCATGGAACAGATTTGGGCATGGGACCACATGTGCGACCGGTCAAAACTTTACCCCGGTAGTGATTCGTCAGATTTCATGGATTTGAGTGCTATTTGGACAGCTTGGGTGCTGAGATCCACGCAATCCGGGGATATAATACGTGTGGGGGTTCCTATCAATATTATGTATATTTTAGGGTGGGTGTGTGTGTTTTTTTTATTTTTATATTTTGTACCTCTAGTGCCTGGGTGATAATTAGTTTAAGTTAAAGCAAACTCCATTGTAATGAATAGAAACCCCATGCTCAGCGTCTATGTGTATACAAACAGGCCACTTGGCCCTTATAAATCAGTTCTTCTTGTACCCTTTATCAAGTCACGGCTGATGTTTGGGTATACCAGAGTTATAATCACTGCTTCACTTCGGAACCAGGGAAACTCTTCTACGGATATACTCAGTATAGCGGATCTGTTACACTGGTGGCAAGCGGCGGGATTCTTCTCCCGAATGGATATCCCGAACCAGGAGATGTAGTGAATGTCCCAGCAGTACCAACTCCTCAAGCGAACCACACTAAAGGATTTGCTGGAAGCTTTAGGGAGAGTGGCGAGCAACAACTCGAAAGGCGCACTCATTGCCGAACTCATGGAGGGCGACCGAACCAGTAATACAGCAATGGACAGCGCTGAGGAGACTGAATTTCAGAGGGATGTCCGATGGAGGTGCATCGTGGGGCCCAATGCCTTGCAGGACATCATCGTACAGATAATGGTGTGGCGAAAGTGACCTCGCCACTAGGTTTTGGAGAGGCATGTTTGCCAGCCTCTAGCCCTGTGACTATGGCCCCTGGGATTTATTGCTTTTTAAAAACACTATTTGTGCATATTGGGACCTTGGCACAATGCCCTTTTAAACTTTCGAAGTGGTCGATGTGGAACTTCGAACTACCGAACAGCCAGACCACACACAAGTGGAGTGTGCAGCCAATTTACCTCCCAGGCTGGGAGCTAAACCGCAGTTTAATTGACGTATAGTCGAACACGTGGCGGCGGCCATCTTGTTTAGTCGAACGTGTTCAGCTGTGTTTTGTCGTCGAGTTCATGGAACTCAAATCGGACACGCGATGGCACGAACACCGTTGAACTTTACCTTCTCCGGAACTTTGACGCTTCGAACGCCACTTTAACATTGGCTATTTGCATGAATGGTTCCCGTTCGACTATTCAGCCACACAGCCTAATTCCCAGGAACTGTTTTGGGCATGAGGCCATGCTTGCGGTCAGTCAAATATGACTTCCCGAACCCCTGCTCTAATCTGGGTGATTTTTGGATATGTTATTCACCCAGATCAGGGCTATCAGGGGATATAACATTATGGGGATATGTGTTTTGGGGTGTTTTCTGTGTTTTGTGAAAATTTTGTTTTTTCTGCTTGGGGATAATTTAATGAATTACAGTATCTTACTCAATTATCACCCAACCAGAGGGGAGGGTTTGTGTACATTATCTGGGAGTGTCTAACTGTACAATACTGTTTTGATTGGCTTTGTGACTTTGTGTCCTGTGCCCCACAAGATCCACCTGGGTGGTAACCTTGTGGGGCAAACTGTATAAAAGACCAAGCTGTTCAATAAACCCTCAGATCTGCTGAGTTCCTGTTTTACCCTCAGCATAGAGCCTCGTCTCATGTGTGGTGGGAAAGCCTGCATCTACCCTGGGGATTGATATACTCTGTATACTCCCCAAGGCTCTAAGATCTTTTTAGAGCTGTTTCTGCTTGACACTCTGGAGGAAGAGAGGTTCACCCACTGGAGCCTGGAGCCTTGTCGTAGGTCCAGGGTGGGTAGGAGACGGCAAGTTCCCAGCCAAGCTGTAATGCTGGACGTGGGGACTGCGGTGCTGATGGTGTCTGGTGGAGTGCTTGGAGTCCTCGGGGAGCACTAGGAGCATCCGTCGGCTTAGGTACCCAACCGGGGTACAGGAAGCTCCATTACAAATGGCTCAAGCAACAGAGGCAAGGAAAGCTTGTGAGTCGAGAGCTGGATCGTAACAGGGGGATACAGCATCCCTACATGGATCTATGAACAGACAACCGCGAAAATTGAACTATGCAGGTGTGACAAACCTAGCCTCTTCAAGACTTATTGTATAACATGAGAAGGTTGTCTGCTTTTGTTGTATATAAGGATGTATTCGTGTGTGTTTGCAATAAAGAGTATTCGTATGCTAACGGCCGAAAGCCGCTAGCATTCATATGGTAGTTTCACGAACAGTGACTTTAGACACTGTTCTTGAAACGAATAAGGTACCGAACGGGAGTCCACACACATTGTTGCAATCGGTAGTTAATTGCTTTCCTAGGTGGTCGTCGTTCGGCTACCGACCATGCGGCGGTTGGCCATCTTGGATCCTTTGTTAGCCCAGCGGTGTTTGGTCGTCGAGCGCCTGGAACTAAAATCGTCTACTCAACGGCGCGAACACCGCTGGACTTCCAGGCCATTCGGGAACCCCGGTCTTTCGGTAGTTTGGGTCCCAAAAGGTATTCGGTACTTTTAGGAGAATGTGATATAAAAGTATGTTTCGTGCGGCGTTCGGTTATTTATGCTGGGATCTGAGCGGTACTTTCACGAAGTGTGCGCTCAGACCCCAGCTATCTACCGAACAGTCATTTAAGGGAATCCCACGAATAATATTAAAGTTATTGATTTTTGTGTTAAAACCCGGTTCTGCTGTACGGAGGGATAATCCATCTAACAGGATATTCTAGTGGGAGTATCCCTCACGTACAGCAGTGCATGGTGGGAGAAATGCTCTGTATATTCAGTTCCCCATGTAGTCCTCTACTGTAATACCCCTGTAAAGTGACTAAGGAAACCCCTTGCATGGGGAATCACATAAATACTGGAGCTGTGAATAAAATTGTCAGTTGACTCCCAGAACTGTGTTTCATCCGGTTACTGGGGGATTTGGGATATTGCCTTCATTTCCAGAGCTTTACTTTGGATTACCTTCTATACCAGCGGAGATCTTGGGATTTAATATTGCAGCTCCACTACAGCAGGTTTGAAACCGATGGATACTGATAATTATTTGCAGTACTTTGAACGTCACTGCGCTTTGGAGGTTCTAGAAAAGGTTAACTGGGATGCAGAAGCATACAGAGCAGTGCCTGATTTGACTACAAAAGAGTCAAGGATACACTGCTAGCCAGTTATGTGATATTTTGCAGACTGAGAAAAGAGGGGAGAAATTTGTATGCCGAGTGGGTGTTCAGTATGTACCGAACCGACCAAAATTGGATGCAAGGATGCCAGGCAACCACATTGACCGATGCATTACAGCTACTATTATTAGAGCAGTTTTTCGAACATAACCCACCAGAGGTTGAGATTTTGTATAGGACCGAAAACCTTTAACGGTGGAAGAAGCCGCTAGATTGGCTGATTAATTCCACCGAAATAAGCAGGAGGCTACCAGGGTAACTGAACATTTTGGTGCGGGTCGCCAGACTAACACAGGCACAGACCGATTGGAGGTCTGGTACCCGCTTAGTCTACCTTTGGGGGGAAAGATAGGTGACGGAAGTCACCATCACTGGGAGCAGAAGGACACTTTACAAATGTTCCTGAATTGTTCCAATGTCTAAGACACCCTGTACCCATTATAGGTGCAGGGTGTTTATAATGTGTTTGTATATTGTTAAAGGACCACTATAGTGCCAGGAAGACATACTCGTTTTCCTGGCACTATAGTGCCCTGAGGGTGCCCCCACCCGCCCGGCTCTGGGGAGAAGAAAGGGTTAAAACTTACCTTTTTTCCAGCGCCGGGCGGGGAGCTCTCCTCCGCCTCCGATCCTCCCTTTCGGCTGAATGCGTGCGCAGCTCATTCAGCCGGTCTCATAGGAAAGCATTTACAATGCTTTCCTATGGACGCTTGCGTGTTCTCACTGTGATTTTCACGCAAGCGCCTCTAGCGGCTGTCTAGCTGGCTAAAGCTCCCCGGGTCCTCTCCTGCCTCCCTCCATGCTGCTGTGGGCCGGTGAGGTAGATCTTTGATCTCCCCACCGGCCCATGGAGGCTTAGAGCAGAGCCGGCACTTGGATAGACCCGGCTCTGCATGAGCCGACAGGAAAAATTATATCCTGAGATCTCCCCTGCCGGTCTCAATCCATAGGCGTGCTGCGGGGATTAGGGTGTGCCCAGGCCACCCCGTGAGCACGCATATGGACACTTCAATGCCCTAATACAAAATAAATGAAAATTACTGTTTAGTAGATATATGTTATTAAAAACCTTCTTGCATTTAATTATGCATTTTTTCATTGGGGCTATATCTAAAACTGCTTGCAAAAGATAGATCTCTTCTCTGCATCCTATGCAAGCCCTCCCCTTCTAACCCCGCCCAGTTTTCTGTGGCTGTCCAATCACAGACTTCCCAATGCAGCTCAATGAGAAGTCTTTGCAAGGCAGGAGCTCTGGACAATTGATGCCTCTAGAATTTAGCACCACTGAGCTAAACAAATCAGGAAGAAACAAGACCTGGTGTCTGGTTCAAAGCCAGAGGGGTGTAACGTGGTTCATTTATAAATTTCTATTGCAAGCTGCACTTTTTGTAAAATGAAATAAAGAGGACACACTCTTCACACATAAATCTCTTCAGCAAGATAAAGTGCTTTAGGTGTTTGGAATGTGCCTTTATTTTTTGGTTTTGTGTAATGTAACCTGCAGAACTATACCATTCTATTATCCATGGAGGGCTAGCAATGGGGCAGAGGAGCAGTTGTTCCATTAGACCACTAGCATGGGAGGACTGACAAGTGGATAATTGATGTCTTGGGTCGCTAGAATGGCAGGGCTGGCCAGTGGGTAGTGGGCTGCAGTTTTAGAATACAGGGAGTGCAGAATTATTAGGCAAATGAGTATTTTGACCACATCATCCTCTTTATGCATGTTGTCTTACTCCAAGCTGGATAGGCTCGAAAGCCTACTAACAATTAAGCATATTAGGTGATGTGCATCTCTGTAATGAGAAGGGGTGTGGTCTAATGACATCAACACCCTATATCAGGTGTGCATAATTATTAGGCAACTTCCTTTCCTTTGGCAAAATGGGTCAAAAGAAGGACTTGACAGGCTCAGAAAAGTCAAAATAGTGAGATATCTTGCAGAGGGATGCAGCACTCTTAAAATTGCAAAGCTTCTGAAGCGTGATCATCGAACAATCAAGCGTTTCATTCAAAATAGTCAACAGGGTCGCAAGAAGCGTGTGGAAAAACCAAGGCGCAAAATAACTGCCCATGAACTGAGAAAAGTCAAGCGTGCAGCTGCCACGATGCCACTTGCCACCAGTTTGGCCATATTTCAGAGCTGCAACATCACTGGAGTGCCCAAAAGCACAAGGTGTGCAATACTCAGAGACATGGCCAAGGTAAGAAAGGCTGAAAGACGACCACCACTGAACAAGACACACAAGCTGAAACGTCAAGACTGGGCCAAGAAATATCTCAAGACTGATTTTTCTAAGGTTTTATGGACTGATGAAATGAGAGTGAGTCTTGATGGGCCAGATGGATGGGCCCGTGGCTGGATTGGTAAAGGGCAGAGAGCTCCAGTCCGACTCAGACGCCAGCAAGGTGGAGGTGGAGTACTGGTTTGGGCTGGTATCATCAAAGATGAGCTTGTGGGGCCTTTTCGGGTTGAGGATGGAGTCAAGCTCAACTCCCAGTCCTACTGCCAGTTCCTGGAAGACACCTTATTCAAGCAGTGGTACAGGAAGAAGTCTGCATCCTTCAAGAAAAACATGATTTTCATGCAGGACAATGCTCCATCACACGCGTCCAAGTACTCCACAGCGTGGCTGGCAAGAAAGGGTATAAAAGAAGAAAATCTAATGACATGGCCTCCTTGTTCACCTGATCTGAACCCCATTGAGAACCTGTGGTCCATCATCAAATGTGAGATTTACAAGGAGGGAAAACAGTACACCTCTCTGAACAGTGTCTGGGAGGCTGTGGTTGCTGCTGCACGCAATGTTGATGGTGAACAGATCAAAACACTGACAGAATCCATGGATGGCAGGCTTTTGAGTGTCCTTGCAAAGAAAGGTGGCTATATTGGTCACCGATTTGTTTTTGTTTTGTTTTTGAATGTCAGAAATGTATATTTGTGAATGTTGAGATGTTATATTGGTTTCACTGGTAATAATAAATAATTGAAATGGGTATATATTTGTTTTTTGTTAAGTTGCCTAATAATTATGCACAGTAATAGTCACCTGCACACACAGATATCCCCTAACATAGCTATAACTAAAAACAAACTAAAAACTACTTCCAAAAATATTCAGCTTTGATATTAATGAGTTTTTTGGGTTCATTGAGAACATGGTTGTTGTTCAATAATAAAATTAATCCTCAAAAATACAACTTGCCTAATAATTCTGCACTCCCTGTATATGTTGGTGCAGTTCTGCAGGAGTAAGGCAACAGGTAGGAACTGTGTTTTGGATACTCTCCAGGCCTGTAGTGGCCCAGTAAGATATATCTAGTGAACTGCGGTTTCTGTGGCTGGGTAGGCTGCCACACTACAATGAGAGGTCTCAGGAGGTGCTCGCCAATGACTGCAAGGAGGGATGAGACCATGTTCAGGACATTCATTAAAGGAACACTATAGTCACCTAAATTACTTTAGCTAAATAAAGCAGTTTTAGTGTATAGATCATTTCCCTGCAATGTCACTGTTCAATTCACTGTCATTTAGGAGTTATATCACTTTGTTTCTGTTTATGCAGCCCTAGCCACGCCTCCCCTGGCTATGATGGACAGAGCCTGCATGAAAAAAAACTGGTTTCACTTTCAAACAGATGGAATTTGCCTTAAATAATTGTATCTTAATCTCTAAATTGAACTTTAATCACATACAGGAGGCTCTTGCAGGGTCTAGCAAGCTATTAACATAGCAGGGGATAAGAAAATCTTAATTAAACAGAACTTGCATTAAAGAAAGCCTAAATAGGGCTCTCTTTACAGGAAGTGTTTATGGAAGGCTGTGCAAGTCACATGCAGGGAGGTGTGACTAGGGTTCATAAACAAAGGGATTTAACTCCTAAATGGCTGCAGGGGCATGTTCTATACACCAAAACTGCTTCATTAAGCTAAAGTTGTTCAGATGACTATAGTGTCCCTTTAAACACATGGTTATGGAGTTGGTGTGAAATGGAGTGTATGTCTCTCGGCTGTGCTCAGATCTCAATGCTGCGCAGGTCATACTAATAGAGAGCGCGGTGTAACGAGAGGATGTCGATAAGCAAGTTTTTTTAATTTACAACTAAAGCATGAATATGCTTTGACTTCTTTTCATGTGACTGGTCGTGAAGCGAATTGGCCATTTATTCTATTCCAATGACATAGCCTTGCATGTGGTTTACTCACCACTTTCCATCGGTCTTTGACGACATAACTGACTGGCAGTATATCCACCTGCTCTGCTCCGCCACTCATGTTTCCTTCGTCCCTGATAACTGCAGCTATACACTGCATGGGCCACCCCGACAGGATCCGCCCGGCGCCGGACCTAATAGAAACATTGACCTGCCGGAGGAAAGACAAAGGGGGATCAGAACATCGATTACACTTGGGTCATACTCATTGTCCATAGATACCCAAACAGGATCCGCCCACCGCGCCTAGCGCACAGATTACACTTAGCGTCACACTCATTATCCATAGACACCCAGACAGGATCCGCCCACAGCGCCTATCGCACAGATTACACTTAGCATCATACTCATTATCCATAGACACCCAGACAGGATCCGCCCACAGCACCTAGCACACAGATTACACTTAGCGTCACACTCATTATCCATAGACACCCAGACAGGATCCGCCCACAGCGCCTATCGCACAGATTACACTTAGCATCATACTCATTATCCATAGACACCCAGACAGGATCCGCCCACAGCACCTAGCACACAGATTACACTTAGCGTCACACTCATTATCCATAGACACCCAGACAGGATCCGCCCACAGCGCCTATCGCACAGATTACACTTAGCATCATACTCATTATCCATAGACACCCAGACAGGATTACACTTAGCGTCATACTCATTATCCATAGACACCCAGACATGATCCAAACCACGGTTTCCCTGGCTCCTTGATAGCGTTTGTTCTCCGGGTTTGTATGAATAAACCTACCTAACAGCGCTCTCCTGTGAAAATAAGCAGGTGTTCGCGAAGCTGACAGGTGTTCGCGGAGTCGAGTATCCGACTTGGAGTTCCAGACACTCGACGACCAGGTCCCGCTGCCGCCTTTCGTGCGACAAGATGGCCGCTGTTTTCTCCAGCACGTGCTGTTCGGTTGCACGAACGGCCACATAGAGAGAGCGCTAATTCCTGCAGTTTTCTTAAACTTAATGAGGTCGGTGTTCGGTAGATTCATCTACTGAACCAAAAAAATAAGGAATGGGTTCGGTAGATTCATCTACCGAACCCAGTCTTTGCAAGGCAGGTGCTCTGGGCCATTGCTGCCTCTTGAGTTCAGTGCAAATAAGCCAAACAAACCAGGAAGTAACAGGATATGTTATCTGCTTAGTCAGGGGGTTGTAACTAGTATAATTTATAAAAGTGTCAATTTCTAAAAATAAAGTGTAAAGTGTGAATTTCCAAAATGAAAAAGGAGGACACACTCTTCACACATAACGTGCTTTAGGGATCTAGAGTCAGGGCCAGTGCAAAAATGTTTGATTATTCAGATGAAGGTGTGTTTTGCCGACCCCAAGTGTACACCTCTTTGTCTATTAGCCCATCTTACCCATTATTTTGCCCATTTTGTGCATCTTGATGGCTTTTTGTCTTTTGCTTACTTTATACCCTTTTTGACAATCTTTTCATGCTTTTGAGTCACTATCCCACCTATTCTTAACCCTTTTGTGCCATTTATAACCATTTTGAATGTCTTTCCCCCTTTAATGTATCTTATCTTTTTTGGCCTCTTTTGTCTCTAACCCACCTTTGTATCACTCTCCTCACTCTGATGTTCTTACTCCTCTCTGTAGCGCATATATCTATCACTCTTCAACACACATACATTCACTGGCTCATACATACACACACACACTGGCTCTTACACAGACTCACTGGCTCTTACACAGACTCACTGGCTCTTTACACACATGCTCAGTGGCTCTTTACACACATGCTCAGTGGCTCTTTACACACATGCTCAGTGGCTCTAACACATGCTCACTGGCTCAAGCATACACGCTTACTGGCTCAAACATACACACACTGATACATACACTGGCTTTTACAAACACACTGGCCGCACATGCCCCATGGGTCCCTAATACATTACTATGAGAAGCGGCTAATAGGCAGAGTGCAGTGATTGCCACACATGTACCATAGGTCCCCAATACATGTGTCAGACTCGGTGTGGGACCTGAACGTGCAGACTATAACTCAATAATTAGACAAGCTGTATACAGGTCATCAGAGTGGCTTGGCTAAGGGTAGAGGAGTCAGCGAGAAAGCCACGGTCAGGAGAGATATGGATAAAAGCTATAACAGGCCAAGGTCAAAGCATACCAGAGATAAGGAGAATCGAGTAAATGAACATATTCAGAAACCAGATATAGGAAATACAAAGAACGTGCTTCTAGGCTACTAGAACCACAACAGGGCACCTTGGAGTGGGATAGGTAAGTATATTTAGGCAGTACTTACTTTCTATTGGACTTACTTTCTATTGGCCCACATGACAGATGAATTTAAGTCATCGTTAAACGCTGAATTTGGTGCATAAGATTTGCCAATAGGACCCGAATACAGCTGCCCATAACACCCTTTGGTGCGCGAGTGTTCAGTGTCGCAGAGAATGCCGGGGATTCATGATATCCAAACAATATGATCCTACATACCTCTGTATAACACCTTACCTGTACTCACTGGTTATATGGACTCACATATCTTCATATAACCCCCTCACCTGTACTCATTGGTTATATGGTCTCATGTACCTCTGTGTAAACCCCTCACCTGTACTCATTGGTTATATCGTCTCACATATCTCTGTATAACCCCCTCACCTGCACTCATTGGCTATATAGTCTCACATATCTCTGTATAACCCCCTCACCTGCACTCATTGGTTATATTGTCTCACATATCTCTGTATAACCCCTCATCTGTACTCATTGGTTATATAATCTCACATATCTCTGTATAAACCCTCACCCTATACTCATTGGTTATATAGTCTCACATACCTCTGTATAACCTCTCACCTGTACTCATTGGTTATATAGTCTCACATATCTCTGTATAATCCCTCACCTGTACTCATTGGTTATATAGTCTCACATATCTTTGTATAACCCCTCACCTGTACTCATTGGTTATACAGTCTCACATACCTCTGTATAACCCCCTCACCTGTACTCATTGGTTATATAGTCTCACATACCTCTGTATAACCCCTCACCTGTACTCATTGGTTATATAGTCTCACATATCTCTGTATAACCCCTCACCTGTACTCATTGGTTATATAGTCTCACATATCTCTGTATAACCCCCTCACCTGTACTCATTGGTTATATAACCCCTCATCTGTACTCATTGGTTATATAGTCTCACATATCTCTGTATAAACCCTCACCTGTACTCATTGGTTTTATAGTCTCACATATCTCTGTATAAACCCTCACCTGTACTCATTGGTTATATAGTCTCACGTATCTCTGTATAACCCCCTCACCTGTACTCATTGGTTATATAGTCTCACATACCTCTGTATAACCCCCTCACCTGTACTCATTGGTTATATAGTCTCACGTATCTCTGTATAACCCCCTCACCTGTACTCATTGGTTATATAGTCTCACATATCTCTGTATAACCTCTCACCTGTACTCATTGGTTATATGGTCTCACATATCTCTGTATAACCCCCTCACCTGTACTCATTGGTTATATGGTCTCACATATCTCTGTATAACCCCCTCACCTGTACTCATTGGTTATATAGTCTCACATATCTCTGTATAACCCCCTCACCTGTACTCATTGGTTATATAGTCTCACATATCTCTGTATAACCCCCTCACCTGCACTCATTGGCTATATGGTCTCACATATCTCTGTATAACCCCTCACCTGTACTCATTGGTTATATGGTCTCACATATCTCTGTATAACCCCTCACCTGTACTTATTGGTTATATAGTCTCACATATCTCTGTATAACCTCTCACCTGTACTCATTGGTTATATAGTCTCACATACCTCTGTATAACCCCTCACCTGTACTCATTGGTTATACAGTCTCACATATCTCTGTATAACCCCTCACCTGTACTCATTGGTTATATAACCCCTCATCTGTACTCATTGGTTATATAGTCTCACATATCTCTGTATAACCCCTCACCTGTACTCATTGGTTATACAGTCTCACATACCTCTGTATAACCCCCTCACCTGTACTCATTGGTTATATAGTCTCACATACCTCTGTATAACCCCCTCACCTGTACTCATTGGTTATATAGTCTCACATACCTCTGTATAACCTCTCACCTGTACTTATTGGTTATACAGTCTCACATATCTCTGTATAACCCCTCACCTGTACTCATTGGTTATATAGTCTCACATACCTCTGTATAACCTCAGTAACTGCAATAATTACTATTGCAGGGCTAAGGGACATTGCACCCAGACCACTTCAGGGTGTCTACAGTGCCAATTTAAGATCTGCAATGTTTGTTACTCACTACCAATTCCAAAGTTAAAAAAGCAAAATCCAAACCGCACTCACAAGGCCTCCAAATAAAGTAAAAGGGAACAATTTCTAGCTTGTACTGATTTATTCCAATAGTTATACACAAGGCATTGTTTAAACCACATCAGTGCAAAACGCACACTGTAAAAAAGAGGGGGAAGGGGGCGGCTTGTAAAAAGAAAAATATATCTACATTAAACCTGAACGCGTTACACGTCTGCTAAACGACACTTCGTCAGCAGTATAAATGAAAAGAAAATCACTGTTGTAAAAGACTAAGGAAATGGAGAAGGTCATCTTCCCTGCTCAATGAATTAATTAATTGTTGAAAACCCTTTATACACATAGTACACACTGAGTAATCCAACCTCCTAAGTGTTATTTTACACAACATTTTGGGGTTAAACTGTGATATAATGACAATTATGTAATGGAATAAATAAAAGTTGCAGTTAGGAAAGGAGCCCCTATGCTTGTTGCACATGCGTGATCCAGAGCCCAGTATGAAAAGCTGTTATATTATACACATTTAGAATGGAGCATTGTAACATAAGCTACAGATCCTCAGACTGTATTTAAACACATTCTAGTTACCAAGAGTTGTCCCAGTCCCGATCTACTGAATATCCCTAACACAATAAAGCAGTTTATTCATATAAGAAAGGTACGAGCTAGAAAAAAATCACCCTATAGAAATTCACCCCAAAAAACTGGACTATGTGAACCTCTCTCCTCCAGCTCTGCTTCACTCCCACCTTATTTGATTGCTATTTACTGTTTTAATGTGTCTTATACCCCACCTCCTTTAGCATGTAAGCTCGATTGAGCATGGTCCTCTTCAACCTATCGTTTCTGTAAGTTTTCCTGTAATTGTCCTATTTATAGTTACATCCCCCCCTCATAATATTGTAAAGTGCTACGGAATCTGTTGGCGCTATATAAATGGTAGTAATAATAATAATAATAATAATAATAATAATAATAATATTAACCAACTATAATTAAATTATAGAATAAGAAGACGAGTTCTCCAACCAGTTCTAAATAGCCATGTACATGTCGGCTTATGTGATGCTTCATGAAGGAACACAAGCATTACTTTAGGACAAGTCTATTGAATGCTCCTCACAGAACCAAACACTAACTGGACACAGTGAGAGCCAACATTACTGTCACTAACAAATGTAAAATACAAAATCCGCCGTCATTACAATAAATTACAATGAATCCACCGTTATTACAATACAATGAATCTGCCATGATTACAATAAAATACAATGAATTCGCCGTGATTACAATACAATGAATCCGTCATGATTACAATAAACTACAATGAATCCGCCATGATTACAATACAATGAATCCGCCATGATTACAATAAAATACAATAAATCCGCCGTGATTACAATAAAATACATACAATGAATCCGCCATGGTTACAATGAATGCGCCGTGATTACAATAAAATACAATGAATCCACCGTGATTACAATACAATGAATCCGCCATGATTACAATAAAATACAATGAATCCGCCGTGATTACAATAAAATACAATGAATCCACAGTTATTACAATAAAATACAATGAATCTGCCGTGATTTCAATAAAATACAATGAATCCACCGTGATTACAATAAAATACCATGAATCCGCTATGATTACAATAAAATACAATGAATCCACCGTGATAACAATACAATGAATCCGCCGTGATTACAATAAAATACAATGAATCCACCGTGATTACAATAAAATACAATGAATCCGCCATGATTACAATAAAATACAATGAATCCACCGTGATTACAATAAAATACAATGAATCCGCCGTGATTACAATAAAATACAATGAATCCACCGTGATTACAATAAAATACAATGAATCCGCTGTGATTAAAATAAAATACAATGAATCCACCGAGGTTACAATACAATGAATCCGCCATGATTACAATAAAATACAATGAATCCGCCGTGATTACAATAAAATACAATGAATCCACAGTTATTACAATAAAATACAATGAATCTGCCGTGATTTCAATAAAATACAATGAATCCACCGTGATTACAATAAAATACCATGAATCCACCGTGATTACAATAAAATACAATGAATCCACCAGGATTACAATAAAATACAATGAGAGAGTTAGTGCTTAGAATGTAACTACCATTGCTCCATATATATTAACAAATGTATAATATCTCAAGGTATAATAAATTAAAGAGGTTTTCGATAGGAGAGATTAATGAAACTGTGCCGAGCTTCATAAGAACTCAATCTCCCAACAAATGATTTAATCCTGCGTGGAATTAACCCAACGTCTTCAATTAGATATTTATTTCGTTCTTATGTTGGTGAACAGGATGTTGTGAAGTTAGAACTCTAAGTCATCAATTGTCTAAGGTCAATAAACTCCATCGGCACAGAAATACCACTGGCTAAAAACATTTATGCAAAATTCAAAAGCTGGCATTTTATATTTTATACAAAACTATTAAAATGTTTTTGTGCACATGCACAGTACATAATAGTGCTACTTAATACCAGCTTTAGAATTAAACAAATTGGCAAGGGGTTGGGAAAGAGCCTATATGGCAAGGCGTTTGGGGTAAGGTTATTTGGAGAAGGGCTGGTGTAATACTAATTTATTTGGAACTCAACTGCAGAAATTTTAATTCCAGTAACTGTTAGTTTTACCTATTTTTGTTATTGATGTGGAGGAGAGGATACTGTAGCTTTATACCTTCAAGCAGGATGTTAATTGCAAGGAAAAATAAGCCACTGATGATTTGCACAAGCCAAACAGTCCCATTTTAAGAATAGTGCAGAGAATGTATGCAGAGTTAGGTTAGATTAATTGTGATAGAATAACTGCAAGCAAAATTATCATTGAGGCAAGACAGAATTGCAACTAGGAATAATTTGATTGTAGGAAGTAGAATTAAGCCTTAGAAGCAGTTCCTTATTAATAACAGAGAGTAACTTGATTGAATGACACAGTATTGAGCCTTAGAAACAGTCTCTTATTAGTAACAGCGAGTAACTTGATTGTAGGAAATAAGAGGCAGTTCTGGAACTGAAGAGCTTAATTAAATCCAATAGTTGTGTAGAGGAATAGAAGTCCGTTTAACAAGCCGAGGTCAAGGAGTGGAGAAGGAGGGTAGTCGTCCTAGAGCGTTATTCGGTACACGGAAAGTTCAAAATAGAGCAGCTGGTAAGTTTTACAGACACCTGTACAATAATCCAGCCCTTTGAATCTGGCGCGGTCTTCCTATGTAGCGTGGAAGGACCACGTCAGAAAAAAGGGGCGGGGCGAAGCTCCGTGAACCCGGAAGTGGGTTCTTTCGGCGAAAAGCACGGCAGGTATAACCTGACAGCTGGCAAGAGAATACATGTGGTTTTGGGAGTGGCTACGTGGTAAGTGGTTTGGGGAGTGGCTATATGGAAAGGGGTGTGAGAGAGGCTATATGGTGAGGGATTTGGAGAGTGGCCATACAGTAAAGGGTTTGGAAAAAGTACATATGATAAACGGTTGGAAAAAAGGGCTATATGGTAAAGGGTTGGGAGATAGGCAATATGGTGATGACTTTGGAGAGAGGCTATACAGTATGGGGTTTGGGATGAGGCTATAAGGTGAGTGGCTGGGACAGAGGCTATTTGGTAAGGGGTGGGAAAGCGGCTCTATGGTGAGGAGTTGAGAGAGAGGCAATATGGTGAAGGTTTTGGAGGAAGGCTATATGGTAAGGGGTGAGAGAGAGGCTATATGGTAAGGGGTTAGGAGAGAGGCTATATTGTGAATGGTTTGAAGAGAAGCTATTTGTCAAGGGTTTGGAGAGAGTCTATATGGTAAATGGTTGGAAAAGAAGCTATTTGGTCAAGGGTCTGAAGAGAGCCTATATGGTAAGGAATTGGTAAAGAGGCTATATGGTGAGGAGTTGTGAGAGAGGCTATATGGTGAGGGGTTGTGAGAGAGGCTATATGGTGAGGGGTTTAGGGATAGTCTGTATGGTAAAGGGAAAGAGGCTATATGAGGAGAGATTGGAGAGAGGCTATATGGGGAGTGAATGGGAGAGAGGCTATATGGGGAGGGATTGGGAGAGAGGCTATATGGGGAGGGATTGGGAGAGAGGCTATATGGGGAGTGATTAGAAAGAGGCTGTATGGGGAGTGTTTGGGAGAGAGGCTATATGGGGAGAGATTGGGAGAGAGGCTATATGGGGAGAGATTGGGAGAGAGGCTATATGGGGAGTGATTGGAGAGAGGCTATATGGGGAGTGTAGCGGAGATCCCACGATCTCCGCTGGTAAAGAAGGTAATCCACAGTCAAGCGCTGAAAAGCAAGGCAATATCCCAAATCCTCCAGTAACCGGACGAAACACAGTTCTGGGAGTCAACTGAGGCTTTATTCACAGGTTCCACAATTTATACAATTCCCCATGCAAGGGGTTTCCTGAGTCCTATCCCAGGGGTATTCCAGGAGTGGACTATGTGGGGAACTTAAAGTACAGAGCATTTCTCCCATCAGGCACTGCTGCACGAGAGGGATCCTCCCACTGGAATGTACCGTTAAGTGGATTATCCCTCCGTGCAGCAGAACCGGCAATTTATATTAAAACTCACAACTTTACGAATACTAGGTTGATTTGCACGAATGGATGTTCGGTAGATAGCTGGGGTCTGAGCGCATCATTCGTGAGATTACCGCTCAGATCCCAGCTAAAAAAAACGAACGCCGCACGAAAAACAGATTCACCATAACATGTATTCAAAAGACCGATTGGCATATGGGGAATAAATTACCGAACGGCCCGGAACTCCCGAACGGCCTGGAAGTCCAGCGGTGTTCGCGCCGTCGAGTAGCCGTTTTTAGTACCACGCACTCGACGACCAAACACCGCTGGAGGAACAAAGGATCCAAGATGGCCGACCGCCGCGTGGTTGGTAGTCGAACGACGGCCACCTAGGAGAGCCTCTAATTACCGATTGCAACATTGTTGCAATCGGTTAACAAGCGCCACACGTCTCTTAATGTGTGGGCTATTACAGGGTGGTTTATTCGTTTCACGAACGGCCCACAAAGGTGCCATTCGTGAAACGAAATTAAATACAGCTATCTGCTTTCGCCAGATAGCCAATGTAGGCACTACAACACTATACAGTCAGCATACATTACACCCAGGAACATACATATCCCCCCAACCATACAGGCAACCCTTAAAGCCATAGTTTCTGTATAATGTCCAAGTGGCTAGGTTTGCCACAGGAAGGGATTGGGAGAGAGGCTATATGGGGAGTGATTGGAGAGAGGCTATATGGGGAGTGATTGGAGAGAGGCTATATGGGGAGGGATTGGGAGAGAGGCTATATGGGGAGTGATTGGAGAGAGGCTATATGGGGAGAGATTGGAGAGAGGCTATATGGGGAGTGATTGGAGAGAGGCTATATGGGGAGGGATTGGAGAGAGGCTATATGGGGAGAGATTGGAGAGAGGCTATATGGGGAGGGATTGGAGAGAGGCTATTGTTTTTTATAGCATTGAGTGGAATTACTATAGTTTGTATGCAGACCATGTGTTTCTAATGTTTTTTATAAAGATTTATAGCTTTATTTGGGGCTGCTGACAGATAGCATGAGATTTCCTGAGATATCTGGGTAAGTCATTTATGAATCCCATATTCTTTCTGTGACTAACTAGCGGTGTTGTGATTCTACTAACCTTTCACACAATAAAAAGAAGATTAGTAGATCAATATCACGGAAGAAGTGGGGATAACAGATTCTGTAACAATACTGAACAATATAGATGTCAGATTCCTTGCCCTGAGACCCCACCAGCATGCTGCCCATTCTTACTGTGCTCTTCTTGCCATGGCTGGACTGGGGTGGGAGGACATCCAAGAACGAGTGAGGGAAGAAGACAAAGACAGACACGTGGTAAGACACAGGAGTGACAGGTACATACATGCACATTACATGAAGCAGTGCGGTGCGGAGCAAGGATACAGAGCAGTGGTCAGAAATGCAAGCAGTGCACAGCAGAACCAGTGGACACATTACTAGTGTGATTTCAATTCAGGCCTTTAACCTGCACTGCAACCTGCCTATACCCAACCCTGAAACTGCATGACACTGACACTGCCTGCTACTAACACTGCACCCTGCCTACACCCAACCCTGTAGCTGCATGACACTGACACTGCCTGCTACTAACACTGCACCCTGCCTACACCCAACCCTGACACTGCATGACACTGCCTGCTACTAAAACTGCACCCTGCCTACACCCAACCCTGACATCGATTGACACTGCACCCTGCCTACACCCAACCCTGACACTGATTGACACTGCACCCTGCCTGTTACTGACACTGCACCCTGCCTACACCCAACCCTGACATTGCATGCACCCTGCCTACACCCAACCCTGACACTGCACCCTGCCTACACCTTACCCTGACATTACACCCTGCCTGTTACTGACACTGAACCCTGCTATACCTTACCCTGACACTGCACCCTGCCTATACCCAATCCTGACACTGCACCCTGCCTACACCTTACCCTGACATTACACCCTGCCTGTTACTGACACTGAACCCTGCTTATACCTTACCCTGACACTGCACCCTGCCTATACCCAATCCTGACACTCCACCCTGCCTACACCTTACCCTGACATTACACCCTGCCTGTTACTGACACTGAACCCTGCCTATACCTTACCCTGACACTGCACCCTGCCTATACCCAATCCTGACACTGCACCCTGCCTACACCTTACCCTGACATTACACCCTGCCTGTTACTGACACTGAACCCTGCTTATACCTTACCCTGACACTGCACCCTGCCTATACCCAATCCTGACACTGCACCCTGCCTACACCTTACCCTGACACTGCCTGACACTACACCCTTCCTGTTACTGACACTGAACCCTGCTTACACCTTACCCTGACACTGCAAGACACTGACACTGCCCCTTGCCTGTTAATGTCACTGCACTTTGTCTGTTACTGATACTGCACCCTGCCCGTTACTGAAACTGACGCTGCATTCTGCCAGATACGGATACTGACACTGCATTCTGCCAGTTACTGATACGATATCTGCCAGTTACTGATACTGACGCTGCATTCTGCCAGTTACTGATAATGACACTGCATTCTGCCAGTTACTGATACGGACGCTGCACTCTGCCAGTTATGGATACTGATGCTGCCCTCTGCTTGTTATGGATACTGACACTGCATTCTGCCAGTTACCAATACTGGCACTGCACTCTGCCAGTTACTGATACTGACACTGCACTCTGCCAGTTACTGATACTGCACTCTGCTTGTTACTGATACTGACACTGCACTCTGCCAGTTACTGATACTGACGCTGCACTCTGCCAGTTACTGATACTGACACTGCCCTCTGCTTGTTATGGATACTGACACTGCATTCTGCCAGTTACTGATACTTACACTGCATTCTGCCAGTTACTGATACTGACACTGCACTCTGTCTGTTACTTACACTGCATTCTGCCAGTTACTGATACTGACACTGCATTCTGCCAGTTACTGATACTGACGCTGCACTCTGTCTGTTACTGATACTGACACTGCCCTCTGCCAGTTTCTGATACCGACGCTGAACTCTGCCAGTTACTGATACTGACGCTGAACTCTACCAGTTACTGATACTGACGCTGAACTCTGCCAGTTACTGATACTGACACTGCCCTCTGCCAGTTTCTGATACCGACGCTGAACTCTGCCAGTTACTGATACTGACGCTGAACTCTGCCAGTTACTGATACTGACGCTGAACTCTGCCAGTTACTGATACTGACGCTGCACTACCTAACCTGCCCTTTACAGACCCATTAGCTCAACATAATACTTAATAAATCTCTCCCTATAAGCCGTTACTCATAGTGTTTTCCTGTGGGATAATTTAGTAAGGGGTCTCTTTCATTCTATGTTTGCATGAGATTTTGTGAATCTTTTCACTTCTGTGGTTCTTTACCATCTGGCAGATTCGTGCACAAACGTCTTATATTGCAAGAAGTTATCCCACAAGCCTCCCCTTCTAATCCTGCAGCCAAACTTACAGATAATGAAAGCTCAACATGCAGTGAAACTTCCAAGGCCGGAAATTGTATCAACTTAGTGGCTCCTGGCGTTCAGCAGATCAGTTTAAAACCAATGGCAAACAGGAAACATGCCATGAATTACCCATGTCTCACCATCTTGCCAGTATTCCAGGAAGCGTGGAAGCCCTTCAGATGCTCACACAGAGACCTGACCGTTGGGGCTCATTCAGCTAGGAGCCTGTGAATTAAAACAAGGGTGGGTTCCGGAAGGGACTGTAAGGAAACAGAGGGAGTCCAAGCCAAAGGGATTAAACTAGGATATTTACTATGAGCCAAGGTCTTATATCAGACCTCCCATATATAAATGTGTAGATGATAGGTCACTGCGAGCACAAAAAAAATAAACAAATTACCTATCCTATGCATGTTAGACGTGTAGTTTGTATCTGTATACACGTACATCCTGGTCTCCGTTATGGCTATAGTTTGTATCTGTATACACGTACATCCTGCTCTCCGTTACGGCTATAGTTTGTATCTGTATACACGTACATCCTGCTCTCCGTTATGGCTATAGTTTGTATCTGTATACACGTACATCCTGCTCTCCGTTACGGCTATAGTTTGTATCTGTATACACGTACATCCTGCTCTCCATTATGGCTATAGTTTGTATCTGTATATACGTACATCCGGCTCTCCGTTATGGCTATAGTTTGTATCTGTATATACGTACATCCTGCTCTCTGTTATAGCTATAGTTTGTATCTGTATACACGTACATCCTGCTCTCCGTTACGGCTATAGTTTGTATCTGTATACACGTACATCCGGCTCTCTGTTATAGCTATAGTTTGTATCTGTATACACGTACATCCTGTTCTCCAATATAGCTATAGTTTGTATCTGTATACACATATGTGACTGACGGACCGCTGGCACTCCGACCGAGTACACCGGCCAATCGATGCTCCTAGCGCTTGCCGAGGACTCCAAGCACTCCAACCGACATCATCAGCACTCGGACCCCACTTCCAGTGATGCATCTGCGCCGGGGTCTCGCCGTCTCTCACCCACCCTGGATCCACGACCAGGATCCAGTTCCCAGTGGGTGAACCTCTTCTAAATCCATAGAGCGTAGCAGGAACAAATCAAGCTCCTACAAGAGCTTACTCTGGGGAGTAAGTGCAATCCCCAGAGTGTAGGTATCCCTTCCCCCAAGCATGAGCCAAGGCTTCAATAAAGGTGCAAGTAGGTCTGGTTTATTGAGGGCTACCTGCCCAGTATTTATGCAAGTGTCCACCAGGTGGACACTCCCCTAGGGGACCTGATGGAACAATGGCTAATATCCAATATGTGTCCCAAACACAGACAATACAAACGAAACACTCCCACAGTGACACCACAATCCCTCCTCTGTACCCTGGATTTAATTGGGAAGTAGTCAAATTATCTCCCAGGACAGAGGCAAGACTCCATTAACCGCATGGTTAGAAAAAGACATAAAATTACACAATGTCACAATTACTACATAAAACATATACATGCAACATATCCCCAGATAGCTTAGATCTGAACACACATTATTACCGAATGGTGCTCAGATCAGCTACATACAGTTCAATCGCCATGGAGCCAAAGTCTTTTCCAAAGTCTTTTGTTACACGAATAGGCTCCATGGCATAGTTATCTGGGGTAGCACTACTCACATACTGAAAGTCCCGAACGCCCCAGCAGAAATACACAAATAAACCTTTCTGCAGGGGAAAATACAGCTATCAGCACATGGGCCATAGTCGGAAGGCAGGAGGCTAGCCAGTAGTCCCATCCAGGCACAAGTGATGAAGGGCACTTCGTCACACATCTTCCCTTTGGGGGGGGAAGACTAAACAGGTACCTGACCTTCTGCCGGTCAGTACCTAGGTTAGTCGGGCAGCCCACCCACAAAGAAAAATACGCAGAGTAACCCCCCAACAATAAATGGTACTGGCCTGTTTGTAGTGGGACAGCGCAGCACTCTCGGTCTCTCTGGTGCAGCCAGGCAAACTGCTGGTATTGCTTAGGGGGCAGATGCCAGCGATGCTCTGCCCTGCTGCCAGCTCTTCCGCTGGGGTAACCCGTGGTAAGTCAGGCTCTGGACCAGGGGAAAAGGGGGGCAGAGGCTGACAGCCCTCTGCCCAGATTCCAGCTCTGCTGCTGGGAGGGGGTCAGTGGGTATCTCAGGCTCATCCACTGCCCCAGGACCCGGTTGGGATGTAGCTGGGGAGGGGAAGTTTCGCTTACCTCCTCCTCCTCCTAGCATCCCTGCGGGGCTGGTTGGGGATCTGGACCGCCCATCCAGCATCCCTGTAGAACTGACACAGAGACCGCGGTCCCATCTGCGCCAGTGTGGTTAGGGTTGTCTTCCCCCTCTCCAAGTATCTCTGCTGTTGGGGGTGGGGCCCGGTTGCCCTCACTCCCCAGGACGCTGGTTGCTGTAAGGTGGAGGGATCGACCATCGGTTGTCTCCTCTCCTGGCAAAGTATACTGCTGCTGGGGATCTGGGCCGGCTGCCCAGCATCCCTGTAGGGCCGGCAGAGAGACCTCGGTCCCATCTCCGCCTGCCATGTGTGGGTCTTCCCAGGCCTATGTCTATGAGGTCCCTCACCTCTGGCTGCTGTTGGAGAGGGAGGCCGGTTGCCTCCCCTCCCCAGGACGCTGGCTGCTGTACGGTGGAGGGATCAACCATCACCTCCTCCTGGAACTCAGGACGCCGCTGGGGAAGGAGACCGGTTGTCTCCTCTCCCTGCAGAGTATACTGCCGCTGGGGAGCAGGACCGACTGTCCCTACTCCTGGTCGTATACTTGGTTGCTGTGCTAAGCTGGACAGATGATGGTAGCTCTGCTCCAGCTCCCACTCCATTGTGACCAGATGAATCAGGACTGGCCCCAGGTTGTCCACTTGGGGAAGATCCAGCAGAGTTTCCCTGATGTCATGGATGTCCCAGAGCCGACATTCTGCGGGGCATCCAAAGTCATTGCCCTCCTCAAAGGCCTCCCACAGTAAGCCCGGGCCATTATAATCCTCTCCTTCCGGCAGATAGTGGTTAGTCATCCAGGGGTTGCGCTGGGTGGCGTACCACTTTAGTGCCCGCTCCATCCAGCCACAACTCCTTCCAAATCAGGTCCCACAGTTCCATTACCCACTCATCCAGGGGTTGCTCCCCTAGGAAAGGTGACCGCAGGGCCACAAGTACCTGGAACCACTGTTCGTCACTGGGAAGGCTCTCTCTCCGCCGCCGCTGGGCCTCCTCTAAGGCCTCATACCACAGCTCCTTCCGAGTGGTATCGCTCCAGTCCAGTATGCCCTCCTATGATACAGGCCCATACTGCTGGGCCAAGTGTTGCTACAATCTCCAGAGAAACTCCTCTTCACATGGGGACGCTGCACGGTCACTAGGTCTCTCCATTCTCTCGAGTTCCTCTATAGACAGGGGGACTGCACAAGTGCTAGTGTTGCCCTCAATTATAAATCCGTAACTCCACATGTTACCGGTGTCTCTGAGCTGCTGGTCCTCGCACTAGGACGCCATCACACCACTGCCATCAAATGTGACGCACGCTGGCACTCCGACCGAGTACCTCGGCCAAGAGATGCTCCTAGCGCTTGCAACCGACCAACCGACACCATCAGCACTGCAGACCCCACTTCCAGCGATGCAGCTGCGCCGGGGTTTCGGCGTCTCTTACCCACCCTGGATCCAGTTCCCAGTGGGTGAATCTCTCCTAAATCCAGAGAGCGTAACAGGAACAAATCAAGCTCTTCCAAGAGCTTACTCTGGGGAGTAAGTGATTATAGCAATCCCCAGAGTGTAGGTATCCCTTCCCCCAAGCATGCGCCAAGGCTTCAAGAAAGGTGCAAGTAGGTCTGGGGCTACTGTGATAGAATTTATCTTGATTCCAAGGCTCAAGCTTATAGGTGTCGTATAATGATATCCTATATTAAAATTGGCTAACTTGGATTCAGGAAATGCTTGATGCTTAACACGACACTTAAGACCATATATGTCTAGTTCCGGGAGCAGACAGCCCCCACCTGAGATGTCTCTTCTCTAATCTTTTTGTTCTTTCTTACCTTGGAACGTATTTGTTATGTGTACATGACGTTCATCCCTAGGTCTTATCTGTACTCCCTTCCTATTACTGTTCTATGAGTATTTGCACGTAAGCACTTACTTTTTAATGTATAAAACCCAGCTGATGAATACCAACAGATGTCTGGTGTCTAATTCTCGCTTCTCCAAGTGCACTTGTAATAATAATTTGGGCTTCCTCTGAATGTAACAAAGATCATTATTTGGATCCACAACAATTTGGTGCCGAAACCCGGGATCAGACGAATCCAGTTCATCCGGACCCAGAAGGGTTGGCTCGGAGCCCAGACGGTTAATCACTGCAGCAGGTAAGAAAAAGCTTTTATTTTTCTACCAATAAATGATTTTGACTCTCTGGTGCTCTTTGAGACCCCTGTCCGGGTGGGTAAGGATTTTAAAAACGTCTGATCTAAAGAACTTGTTTTCTGTGGTATTATGGTTATCTTCAGGTGGATGTTGTGTTATGTCTTGTGAAAGGAATCTTGAGATAGTGGAATATATCTGTGCGTTTTAAGTTATTTTTATTGTTTGCCTTGTCATTTGTTTTATAATTTGAGTTAGAATCCTCCAATGGCAGATCTCCTGATCTGTGTTTAGAATAACGGAGACAAGACTGAAAATTCCACTGCAGTGGTCATAATACATTGTTTTTGTACAGTTTGTCTTGTGTAAGGAAGTAATTAACCCTTACAAGTTTTAAGATGGGTAGCTCTGAAAGCACTCAAGGGGGATTTACGGCTTTGACTATTGTCAAGAATCACAAAGGACAAGGAGCAATTAAGAATGTTAAGAGGTTACTTAAGAAAGCTGGCATGCCCTCAGAGGGCACTCTAGACCCACATATATGGAGTGAATTTATGGTAAATTACAGAGGTTGGTTAGAAGAAAATGAATTAGTAGAAGTTGCCCAAAAATGGCATGATACTGCTGTTGAATTAACTAAATGTGGTTGTAGAGAAACCACCAGAAAAGGTGTACCATATTATCAATGTTTTGGACCTCTAGGGTCCAAGAATGGGCAAGAAGGAGGGTCGTCCACCAGACTTAAGGGAACCCCTAGTTGCCCCCATAGACACCCCAGTGGGGCCATTAGCTCCACAATTTACTACTCCCATGATACCCAAAGTTGAGAGTGTATACCATGAGAAGAGACAGCCGAGCTCAGGTATCCAATACTGGGAAGAATATAAGCCCTGGACACCCAGTGAAAAACTGGCAATAATACAGAAGCTGCCGGATGTTGAAAAGGCCCCCTTAACTCTAGTCCAGTCTCTATCCACCATTCAAGCTACTTACCAGTGTACTTGGATGGATTTAAAACAGATTGTTGCCCTAAAAGCTCGCCCCATTTTGGCTAGAATAATTGCTAAATATACTGATGCCCCTGCTAATCTACTAGGCAGTGATATACGGTCTGCTCTTAGTGCAAATATCCAGTATAGCCCCACTGGAAAAGTAACATTGTCTGTGCCTTTGGAGGACAAACAAATGATATCTCTTTCAAATGTTCTGGCAACGCTCACTATGCCCAGTCATGTGACAGAACCTACCATTGACTTGTCCTCAATCCCTGATTCCTTAAGGGCTACAGGGAAGACAGATACAGGCAGACTCTCTCTGCCCGCAGTCAAAGTGAATCTCCTGCCCGGAGCCAAACCTCCCTATCAAAAACAATACCCCCTAAGCCCAGCACAGAAAGATGCTATTTCCCAATCTGTGCAAGACTTTCTGCAGGCAGGGGTAATTGTCCATATTAGGCAGGGTGCATAAACAAGTCTTTGATTCTATTCCAGATCCAGACTCTGATTCTGCAACTCACAAACTGCAGCCTGGTGATTGGGTGGTGATAAAGAGGCATGTGAGGAAAGGACTTGAACCACGCTTTGACGGTCCATTCCAAGTGCTCTTGACTACGGCTACCTCGGTGAAACTAAAAGGAAAAGCAACATGGATACACGCCAATCACTCCGACTGATCCAACGACATGAAGCTGTTCTTATCCTTTACCATTGTATGCTCTGTTCAGATATGCTACTCTGACTTGAGACCAGAAGATGATAATGCATAGCACGGAAATATATAATTGCAGATAGCAAAGGCTTTTAATTTAACCTCCTTTTGCCTCAACCCTCTCCTCAGTAATGAAAACGCCATAGGCTCTAGTCTTATAGCTGTCCCTATCCCCATCTCACTCTTGAGGAAGTACCTACATACCCATAGACCCCATAAATATCTACCCGAGTAATTAATGCTGTAGCCTGTTCCCTTGCAAAGGATTTAAATGCTACTTCACAGGCCCTAGAAGAGCTACTTATGGACAAACAGGCAAATAAGAAGGCAATCCTTGAGAATAGAGCAGCCATTGACTTTACTAATTAAGAAAATGTTGTACTTTTTACTATTAGCTATATTTGTTATTATGTCCATGTAACGGCACCCCCAGGCATAAAAGGGTTAAACCGCAAATAAGGGAATGCTCCAATCTCCCGAACTGCATACAATATAGCACTCCAAACTCCCGAACTGGAACCATTCGAATAGCTGCTAGCAGACAAATAGGAAAAGCACCCAAGCGGCTTACACTCCTAGCAATCAGTCTCTATCAGCATACAGCAAATCCCCCCAAGGACGAGACAAGGCTCCGTGTTGAGAGTCAAGCAGTGGTCTGTTTAATGAGGGCTACCTGAACAGTATTTATGCAGGTCTCCCACCTGGTGGACACTCCCCTAGGGGACCAAATGGGAGACTGTAACAAAGGACAGACAAGCATCAATCTAGGACACACAGTCACATTATATTCCCACAATGCATCCTGGCTTCCTCCCCTCTGCCCTGGAGATAATTGAGAAGTAATTCAATTATCTCCCAGGACAAAGGCAAATCACCATTATACATGTGGGGATACCAATACAGGAATTACTGTTAAAATCCCCCATGTTAGAAAGTTTACAATAAATATATACATTTAACATATCCCCAGATAGCTCAGGTCTGAGCGCACATTATTAAGCGAATGGCGCTCAGACCACACGAATACAGTTTAATCGCCATGGAGCCAAAGTGTTCACAAAGTCAGTTCTCATACGAATGAGCTCCACGGGATTCCTATCTGGGGCATGGTGTAGTCAGGTACAACTACCGAATACAGGGCCGTTCGCGCACTTCTACCGGCCAAGAAGGGAGGTCGGCGGCTTCAGCGGGGTTCGCGCCAAAAGGCATCTGTTTTCAGTTCCATGAGTTGGGCGTCGAACACCGCTGTGCGTGCGCGAGTTTAAAATGGCCGCGACCTCGTGTTCGGTATACGAATGGCGGCCACCCAGTATTCGTCAATTAAGCTGCGGTTAACCGCAGCTTCTGGGAGGCTAATTGCCGACACACTCCAGCTCCCAGGTGGTCCAGTCATTCGTGTGTTAGTTCGGTAGATTGGATCTACCGAACACCAGGCAGAAAAGCACGAATAAGTCTTTTCTGAAGGGGAACAGAAGTCTTTAAACATGGGGCCATAATCCAAAGGCAACAGGCGAGCAACCAGGCTTCTCCAATGCAATGTGGCAAGATTGGTCTCGTCACAGTCCATTTTTCTAACCTTTAGATTTTTCTCATTTCTACTAACCTCTCTATGTAAAAACAAACCTACTGTTGGTCGTACCTTAACTTACATTCCAGCTCTGACTTTGGAAGAGTTTTATGATGTTACCTCGCCTAACAAATGAAGGAACTCTCCTCCACTGATTCTGTAGGTCTCTCAGTCCAAGAGAAATGTGGTGAAGCAATAAATGAAAGTCCCACAGGCTTTGGCTAGCAGGCCTGGAAATACCTTGGACATTTGGGTGACCGTTGGATCAAAAGAGGGGATTGTGATAGAATTTATCTTGATTCCAAGGCTCAAGCTTATAGGTGTCATATAATGATATCCTATATTAAAATTGGCTAACTTGGACTGAGGAAATGCTTGATGCTTAACACGACACTTAAGACCATATATGTCTAGTTCCGGGAGCAGAGAGCCCCCACCTGAGATGTCTCTTCTCTAATTTTTTTGTTCTTTCATACCGTGGAACTTATTTGTTATGTGTACATGACGTTCTTCCCTATGTCTTATCTGTACTCCCTTCCTATTACTGTTCTGTGAGTATTTGCACGTAAGCACTTACTTTTTAATGTATAAAATCCAGCTGATGAATAAAACGGCAGAGGCTTATTTTGAATACCAACAGGTGTCTGGTGTCTAATTCTCGCTTCTCCAAGTGCACTTGTAATAATAATTTGGGCTTCCTCTGAATATAACAAAGATAATTATTTGGATCCACAACACTACCTGCCCGGTATTTATGCAGGTGTCCACCAGGTGGACACTCCCCTAGGGGACCTGATGGAACAATGGGACACATATTGGATATTAGCCAATCACAGACAATACAAACGAAACACTCCCACAGTGACATCACAATCCCTCCTCTCTATCCTGGAGATAATTGGGAAGTAATCAAATTATCTCCTATGACAGAGACAAGACTCCATTAACCACATGGTTACAAAAAGGCAAAATTACACAATGTTACTGTGGCAGAACAGACCTCGCCACGTGTTCTTGGAGGGGGCTGCTTGCCCGCCTTCTACCTTCTGACTATGGCCCTGGGATACATGGCATTTGAAAACACTATTTGTGCCCTGTGACAAAACTGGAGATTGTGCACAAATATGACTATTGTCCATATTTTTTATGATTCCCTTTGTTTGTTGCACTGTTCCCCATGTGTTTCATCTGTTGGTTCGGCTGGATAGACTACCAGACAAACTGTGGAGTTACTGGGTGGCCACCATTTCATGTATCAGAGGCACATGGTGAGAACAATGGATGAAGCACATGGTGAGAACAATGGATGGCGGGCATTTTAACTCACAGACACTGTTTTGACTTTTCTACACGGTGCCATCTCGCCGGTATTTGGTGCACAAAGACATTGTTCAGTAGTTTTAGACTACAGAACAGGGGACACATTTTACAGTAATTCTTTTTCATATAGCCTGTATATGTTCTGCGGAATCTGCATTAAACCGTATCTTCCAAACTACTGAACGGATCTGGGTGAATTTTGGATATGTGGTACACCCAGATCCCCCAGTTCCGAGGATATATGGGGTTATTGCATGTTTTGGGGTCCCTGTGATATGTTTTATACTGTATTTTTCTACCTGTGATAATTAAGTTAGTCTATTGTCTGGAGATAATTGCATCAGAGGCAGAGGGGAGGATTTCTGCTGGGAGTGGTTTACTTTATTGTACGTGTTGTAATGTTTTTATTGGTTCTTCTGAAAAACCCTGTTGGCGGTCCTATATGTGTAAGACCTCCATAAAAGAAGGCCCTTTGGTGCTAATTAAACATAGTTCTTCTTTACCGTTCAAAAGGTAGCCTCGTCTCGTTATTGGAGGGAACTGCTATAAATCACACTGGGGATCCTTTGAGCTTTAATCACTTAGCTCCTTTAAGAGCTGTTCCTGATACGCTCTCCTGGAGGAGAAGTCTTCCCCACACGGTCCTGGAGGACAGAAGCTGATCCAAGGTGGACAGAAGACTGCGAGACTCCAGTTAAGCTACAGCGGTTGTAGAGTCTGCGGTGGTTGTGGTGTCCGGTGCGGTGCTTGTGGTCCTCGGTGCAAGCTAGGAAACGTCCATCAATGGAAGGTACTCGGTCGGAGTACGGGAGTTCCGTTACAGTGGTGGCAGCAGTGGGATGGCTTCCCTAGTGCGAGGAGCAGCAACCTGGGAAAACCAAGCAAGCCTGGAGTATTGATACAGTCACGTACGGTTTGACACCTTACTGAAGGCGCTGTTGGCTCTCTATGGACCCAACCCAACAGAGCAACGCATACAGAAACTGAGGTGAGTCGTGGCCGAGGAGATGCAGAAGGAATTCTGTCCCTGCGCCCCAACAACAGCGTATCTTTCAGGGGGAGGAGACAACGGTCGTACACCCCAGCAGTGGTGTGTTCTGCAGGGAGAGGTGGCCATTATTATTTATTATAGCCAGGAAAAGAAAATTACGGTAAGTATGGAGAATATTTTCTGTATTCCTGGCCATTCATGGCAGCATCACTAATGGGTAATACCCAAGCTTCGCAACAAAGGGAGGGTGAAAAAAAGGAGACCTCAACAATTTTGCTGCAACAAGAGATTTATTCATGGAGAGATTCACTGAAGACAGAACCCCTCTACCGAAGGATGAGGAGGAAGAAGTCCAGCTTATAATGTTTGATGAAGGTTACAGGAGACGACCAGGTGGCTGCCCTGCATTTGTCGTCAGGAGGAACCTCTGCCCAGATAGCCCAAGATGTAGCCAATGCTCTGGTAGAATGGGTCTTTATCTTTTCCGGAGGAGATATATTTTTTAGTTCGTATGCCATTTTTATGGTGTTTGAAACCCATCGTCTTAACGTAGCAGTAGAGGCCGCCTCTCCCTTTCTGCATCCTGACGGTATAAGAAATAAGTGCTGTGATTTCCTGAATAGCTTAGAGACCTCTAAGTATTTTATTACACATTCCCTTCCATCCAACTGATGGAGCTTAACTTCTTCTGAAGAAGGATTTTGGAAAAAAGAAGGGATAATCACTTCTTGTGTCAAGTGAAAACGAGAAACCACCTTAGGTAGGAATTCCATTCTAGATCTTAATATAATTCTATCATGAAAACCTGAATGTGATTTGGATCACTGGAGAAGGCTTGAATTTCAGACATTCTTTTAGCCGTAGTGATTGCCACCAAGAACCAGGTCTTGTATGTCAGATTAGTTATACCCAACTCATCCAATGGAGCAAAGGGGGAATCTGACAAAACATCCAGTACCAATGGAAGGTCCCATTGAGGAGCATAGTTTCTAGATGGAAGTCTTATGCCTTAAAGAACCTCGCAATGATAGGGTCTGATGCCCAGGAGGTGTTACACAAGGCCGACAAGGCTGATGACCCAGACCTTCGTGTAGAAATTCCAAAATATCTATATTTGAAGGCTGTAGGAAATTCTTGGATTTCTCTTTTGTCCACACTCGAAATACTTCCCATATTCTGTGGTAACACGCAGAGGTGGAATTGTTTCTGGATTTTAACAGTGTATTTACAACAGGTTCTGTTAATCCTTGCTCTATACGTTTCTGCTTTTCAAGAGCCAAGCCACCAGTTTCAAATGATTTGGGTTGGGATGCCTCACTGGACCTTGTATTAACAGATCTGTACTCTGAGGAAGAGGCCATGGAGGACCTAAGCTCATTTTGTTCAAGAGTGGAAACCATGGTCTTCTCGGCCAGTTTGGAATTATGGCAATCACTGCCTTTCGTTCCTTCTGGATTTTTCTCAATAATCTGTGAATCATCGGCAGGGGAGGGAACGCATAACCCAGATCAAAGTCCCAGGGAAGGGAAAAGGCATCTTGTCCTGCTGATTGATATTCTGCCTTTAGGGAAAAATACTTCGGGACTTGAGCATTCCGATATGAAGCCATCAAGTCGACCTGGGATGTGCCCCACCTTAGCGATATCTGATGAAATATTTCCGGATTCAATTGCCATTCTCCTGATAGAATCTTCTTTCTGCTCAGGTAGTCTGCCATCAGATTTTCTTTTCCTGGAAGATATACTGCTTGCAGGCCCTGTAGGCTGTTTTGAGCTAATTCCATCAATGGGAATATTTCCCTCAATAGAGCACTGCTTCTGGTCCCACCTTGACGGTTTACATATGAGGCCACTGCTCTGTTGTCTGTCTGGATTCTTACCCAAGAATTTGTTATAACTTGTCGAAATCCCTGCAGGGCATAGAATATTGCTTTTAGTTCTCTGAGTTTTGAGTGCAACTTTCTCTCTCTCTGTGTCCATGTACCTTGTATCCATTCGTTTTCTAAATGCACACCCCATCTTTGGAGACTTGCGTCTGTAGTAACTGTTATCCACGTGGGATCCTCCAGAGGAAAACCCAAGGATAAGATCTTGTTTTTCCTTCCACCATGACAGGTCGTCTATAGTTTTTTGATAAATGGGAATTTTTTGATCCCAGTTCCCCTCTTATTTCTTGAATTCCTTCAGAAACTGCATTTGGATGGGACGCATCTTCCACTGGGCCCATTTCACCAGTCCTACAGTCGATGTAAGAGATCCTATGAGGCTCATGAATTCCCTTGCTGTAATATATTTCTTGTCGTGAAGATTCTTGATCTTCATCCGAATCTTCTCCATTCTTTCTGTGGATAAAGTTACTCGCCCGATAATCGTATCTATGGCAGCCCCCAGGAATACTATATTCTGAGAGGGAACTGTCATACTCTTTTCCAGGTTCAGTTTCCAAACATGGTTCACGAGGATCTCTATGGCCCACTGAGTGTGGAGAGCTATCTTCTGTCTGGATGGACCTTTAATCAGAAAATCGTCCAAGTAATGGTATATCTCTATCCCTTTCTTTCTGATTACAGCTACCAATGTTATGAGTACCTTTGAAAATGTTCTCGGAGCCAGGCTTAGTCCAAATGGAAGTCCTTTGAATTGAAGTCTTCCAAATACACAAAATCTGAGGAATTTTCTGTGCCATATATTGATTGGAATCTGGTGATATGCATCTTTTAAAATCGATAGACGTCATCCAATCCCCCATACTGATGTTTGGTACAATAGTTGAAATGGATTCCATCTTGAATGTTTTTCTTTTTAGTTTCGAATTCAATTTTTTCAAGTCCAGAATCAGTCTCCACTTCTTCTGAGGTTTCGGGGCTAGAAAAACCGTAGAATAGTTACCCTTTCTTTGTTCTTTTACTGGGACGTATTCTATTACCTGTTCTTTTAGTAGTTTCGAGATGCAGTCCCTCATAGCTGTC
The DNA here is from genome assembly GCA_933207985.1 of Pelobates cultripes. Classification (NCBI taxonomy): domain Eukaryota; kingdom Metazoa; phylum Chordata; class Amphibia; order Anura; family Pelobatidae; genus Pelobates; species Pelobates cultripes. The sequence goes on along the minus strand of OW240913.1, from coordinate 374,672,860 downwards.
TCTTTTTCTCCTTTGGCTACCCGAGACTGAGTAAACACATCCTTTTTTGGAATGGCCTCGAATTCTAACCTGTATCCTTCGGCCAATATTGATAGGACCCAGGCGTCTGTTACGCTTCTGACCCAGACAGGATAAAAGAGATGTAGTTTTCCCCCTGTAATTCCTGGCTGGGCCGGCACACGTTCAGAAGTTTTTCCCTGGCTTATTTCCTCTTCCTCTGGAAGATTTTTGCTGAGTGTTTTTCTAATTGGATCTGAAATACTCTTTCCCAGGTTTATATGCCCTGCTTTCACGAAAGGCACGGTCTTTGTATCTTTTATCTTTCCATGCAGTCGAACCATATTTTCTGACCTGCGGAAGAAAGGCTTTTCTCCCATCTGCTACTTTATGGATTGCTTCATCCAAGACCTTTCCAAATAGGAGATCACCTTGAAATGGAAGAGCACACAAGGATGCTTTAGAAGCGTAGTCTGCTCCCCAGGAGTGCAGCCATAGTGCTCTTCTTGCTGCTATAGACAGGCCCATGCTTTTTGCCACCATTCTCGTAACATCCAGGGATGCTTCAGAACAAAACTCAGTTGCCAATTTTAAATCTCTCAGTCCTTCGAGAAGATGATCTCTCCTAACACCTTTGGCGATATCTTCTTCTAAGTTCTCCAGCCATACTTTGAATGCTCTTGATAGCGTTGTTAATGCTACTGCTGGATGTAATGCAGATCCTAACACCAGGTATGACTTTATCAGGCTAGCATCTAGCCTTTTTTCCATAGGTTCTCTCAAGTAAGCCATGGAGTCAATAGGAAGGGCTGTCTTCTTTGCCATGTGTATCACTGCGGCATCAACTTTGGGTACGGCATTCCAGGTTTTGCAATCTTCTTTGGCATATGGGTATAATCTGAATGCTTTGTTCTTTAGTGTTGCTTTTCTCTCAGGTTTCTGCCATTCTTGAGAAATTATCTCTTTTATAGTAGAGTGTACCGGAAAGGTAGGTCTATTAGCTCTCAGATCCTCAAAATATCTATCAGATTCCTTTATTGCAGATTCTTCTTCTGGGAATCTAAGGGTCTCTCGTATTATGTTGATCAATTTATCCACAGATTTTGAATCCAGATTTCTGGAGGCATAGTTGACTTCGTCCGACATATCCTCCATCTCAATACAATCACTTGATTCAGATGAGATTTCTTCCCTTCTCAAGCGTTTAGATGAGGACATCTTGTGTGTGGATTTAAACACTTCTGCAATTGCTTCTGTTATCCATTTTTTCAGTTCTGTTTGTGGAGACGTTCTACCTTCAGCGGCTTCTGTCAGGCAATCTTGACATAAGTTTTTCCCATTGGCTGCAATCTGATTACAGTTAATACACCTATTTGTTTTCTCCTTATGCTTCCTTGGTGATTCCTCTTTTGGATTACTCGGGCTGTAAAAAAGGCCATTTTAACAATATTTCATTTTTGGCCCATAAAATATAACGTATGTGAGGCTCACCTATGTTTTCTAGACACAGATCTTGAGGCAGAGTGAGAAGCCATCTAAACAAAAGAATATTTTTGTTAACCTAAACATTCAACTGTAGCTAAACACTAGAATGCCAAATAAAAAAAAAGTGAATATTTATAAATTACCTTTTTTATCCAGAATTCTTATTTAGGGCAGCCTATTAAGACAACCAACACTTTCCAACTTCAGTCAGAGACTTCAAAACCTTCACCAGAGCGTTTTATTTTGAATTCACGTTTTTTAAAATGTTGGCGCGATATCGCTTTAAGAGACCGGCGATTCGCGCATGCACAATAGGAATTTCACAACGCCGATGCTACTGCGCATGCCCTGCCCTCCGAACCCGGAAGTATCATTCAGTCAGTGCAAACAGGCAAGCAGAGCACTGTGCAAGCCTCCAATCCAATCCACCATGCAATACCAAGCCAAAACAAAACGTTATATCTCTATTCCTCTGCATATTTTTAGGTAAGTTCAATAATTTTAGTCACTTACTCAGCTTCTTTCTGCCACAATCTCTGAGGGGGTTATTGATGCTTAAAGGGGAATTTTTAAGGATTCACCGACCCCACATCATTTTCAATTTTTTAAGAACAGCCCTGTTTGAGAATTAGGTACATTTACTAAATTGTACTTTAACTCAGTTAGTCCTTTTGCAGGCTGTTTACTGAGTTCTTCAGATAAAGAGAGGCTGAACTTTATCTGGTAACAACCCATGGTATACATGGGAAGGTGGCCTCAAAAGAAAATTTTTCTATAGGAATTCCTGTTTGTCATGCTAAGGACAGAAAAAAAGACTGTGGCTAGGAGGGAGGAGGGACCTTTTATACCTACAGTCTGGTTATAATTGATTAATTGTTTCCTGTCCTGTTCCTGTTAGGGGCGGAGCTAACACATTAGTGATGCTGCCATGAATGGCCAGGAAACATACATTTTTACTATGTCTGAAAAACACCCCAAAACACCACATATCCCCACGGATAGCCCTCATCTGGGTGAACAACATATCCCAAAATCACCCAAATCAGAGCGGGGTAAAAGTCTCTTTTGACCCACCGTGCACATGATCCCATGCCAAAAACAGTTCCATACACTCGACGTCAAAACACTGCTGGCCGTTCGACAATTTAAAATGGCCGCCGCCACCACGTGTTCAAATCTGTTAGAGTTAAAAGTCACCCAATATCACCCAGAGAGCAGGAACTCACCTATTATCACACAGAGAGCAGGAACTCACCCAATATCACACAGAGAGCAGGAAATCATCCAATATCACCCAGAGAGCAGGAAATCATCCAATATTACACAGAGAGCAGGAAATCATCCAATATCACCCAGAGAGCAGGAAATCATCCAATATCACCCAGAGAGCAGGAAATCATCCAATATCACCCAGAGAGCAGGAAATCATCCAATATTACACAGAGAGCAGGAAATCAACCAGATATCACACAGAGAGCAGGAAATCATCCAATATTAAACAGAGAGCAGGAAATCATCCAATATTACACAGAGAGCAGGAAATCAACCAATATTACACAGAGAGCAGGAAATCATCCAATATTACACAGAGAGCAGGAAATCATCCAATATTACACAGAGAGCAGGAAATCATCCAATATTACACAGAGAGCAGGAAATCAACCAGATATCACACAGAGAGCAGGAAATCATCCAATATTACACAGAGAGCAGGAAATCATCCAGATATCACACAGAGAGCAGGAAATCATCCAATATTACACAGAGAGCAGGAAATCATCCAATATTACACAGAGAGCAGGAAATCAACCAGATATCACACAGAGAGCAGGAAATCATCCAATATTACACAGAGAGCAGGAAATCAACCAGATATCACACAGAGAGCAGGAAATCATCCAATATTACACAGAGAGCAGGAAATCATCCAATATTACACAGAGCAGGAAATCATCCAATATCATAAGGAGAGCAGGAAAACACCCAATATTACACAGAGAGCAGGAAATCACCCAATATTACACAGAGAGCAGGAAATCATCCAATATTACACAGAGAGCAGGAAATCATCCAATATTACACAGAGAGCAGGAAATCATCCAATATCATAAGGAGAGCAGGAAAACACCCAATATTACACAGAGAGCAGGAAATCACCCAATATTACACAGAGAGCAGGAAATCATCCAATATTACACAGAGCAGGAAATCATCCAATATCATAAGGAGAGCAGGAAAACACCCAATATTACACAGAGAGCAGGAAATCACCCAATATCACACAGAGAGAAGGAAATCACCCAATATCACACAGAGAGCAGGAAATCATCCAATATTACACAGAGCAGGAAATCACCCAATATTACACAGAGAGCAGGAAATCAACCAGATATCACACAGAGAGCAGGAAATCACCCAATATCACACAGAGAGCAGGAAATCACCCAATATTACACAGAGAGCAGGAAATCACCCAATATTACACAGAGCAGGAAATCATCCAATATCATAAGGAGAGCAGGAAAACACCCAATATTACACAGAGAGCAGGAAATCACACAATATCACACGGAGAGCAAGAACTCATCTAATATTACACAGAGAGCAGGAAATCACCCAATATTACACAGAGCAGGAAATCATCCAATATCATAAGGAGAGCAGGAAAACACCCAATATTACACAGAGAGCAGGAAATCACACAATATCACACGGAGAGCAAGAACTCATCTAATATTACACAGAGAGCAGGAAATCACCCAATATCACACAGAGAGCAGGAAATCACCCAATAGCACTCAGAGAGTAGGAAATCACCCAATATCACACAGAGAGCAGGAAATCAACCAAATATCACACAGAGAGAAGGAAATCACCCAATATCACACAGAGAGCAGGAAAAAACCCCAATATCACACAGAGAGCAGGAAATCCAGCAATATCACACAGAAAGCAGGAAATCCCCCAATATCACACAGAAAGCAGGAAATGATTCAGTATTACACAGGAAGCAAGAAATCAAACAATATTACACACACAAAAAACATCTTGTTTTTGTGTGTAATATTGAATAATTTCCTGCCATCTGTGTAATATTAAGTGATTTTCTGCTCTATGTGTGATAATGGGTGTTTTCCTGTTCTCTCTGTGATATTGGGAGATTTTCCTGCTCTCAGTGTAATATTTGGTGATTGTAGCAGAGCTCCCTGTACCCCGACTGGGTACCTCCGTCAATCAAAAGCAACCAATATCATACAGAGAGCAGGAAATCACCCACTATTATGCATAACGAAACAGGTCACATAAAAATGTGGAGAAAGAGGAAAAGACACCCAGTATTACACAGAAACCAGGAAGTCACCTCAATAATAAAAAGAAATCAGGAAGTTGTCCAATATAACGCAGGAAGTAGGACGTCACCCAATATTAGAGAGAAAGTAGGAAGTTGTCCAAAATTTTGCATTTGGAATGAGATCACATAAAATTACGGAGAAAGCTGGAAAACACCCAATATTACACAGAAACTCCTATATTATTATAGAATTACATATAGACAGTGATAGGAAGTGCCTGCTAGTATTTGCAGAATTACATATAGCCTGAGATAGGAAGGCCCCTGTATTATTATTTATAGAATTACTTACACAGACAGAGATAGGAAGTGCCTTCTATGTTTTTATATAATTACATATAGACAGAGATAGTTAGTGCCCCCTATATTATTTTAGAATTACATATAGACAGAGATGGGAATTCTATATTATTATAGAATTACATATAGACAGATATAGGAAGTGTCCCCTATGTTTTTATAGAATTACATATAGACAGAGAGAGGAAGGCCCCTATATTATTATTTATAGAATTACAAACACAGACAGAGATAGAAAGTGCCTTCTCTGTTTTTATAGTATTACATATAGACAGAGATAGTTAGTGCCCCCTATATTATTTTAGAATTACATATAGACAGAGATAGAAAGTTCCCCTATATTATTATAAAATTACATATAGACAGAGATAGAAAGTTCCCCTATATTATTATAGAATTACATATAGACAGATATAGGAAGTATACCCTATGTTTTTATAGAATTACATATAGACAGAGATAGGAAGTGCCTCCTATGTTTTTATAGAATTACATATAGACGGAGATAGGAAGTGCCCCCTATATTTTTATAGAATTACATATAGACAGAGATAGGAAGTGCCCCCTATTTTATTTTAGAATTACATATAGACAGTGATATGAAGTGCCTCCTAGTATTTACAGAATTACATATAGTCTGAGATAGGAAGGCCCCTATATTATTATTTATAGAATTACATACACAGACAGAGATAGGAAGTGCCTTCTATGTTTTTATATAATTACATATAGACAGAGAGAGGAAGGCCCCTGTATTATTATTTATAGAATTACATACACAGACAGAGATAGGAAGTGCCCATATATTATTTTAGAATTACATATAGACAGATATAGGAAGTGTCCCCTATATTATTATAGAATTACATATAGACAGAGATAGGAAGTGCCTCCTATGTTTTTATAGAATTACATATAGACAGAGATAGGAAGTGCCCCCTATGTTTTTATAGAATTGCATATAGACGGAGATAGGAAGTGCCTTCTATGTTTTTATAGTATTACATATCGACAGAGATAGTTAGTGCCCCCTATATTATTTTAGAATTACATATAGACAGAGATAGAAAGTTCCCCTATATTATTATAGAATTACATATAGACAGATATAGGAAGTGTACCCTATGTTTTTATAGAATTACATATAGACAGATATAGGAAGTGTACCCTATGTTTTTATAGAATTACATATAGACAGATATAGGAAGTGTACCCTATGTTTTTATAGAATTACATATAGACAGAGATAGGAAGTGCCTCCTATGTTTTTATAGAATTACATATAGACAGTGATAGGAAGTGCCTCCTAGTATTTACAGAATTACATATAGCCAGAGATAGGAAGGCCCCTGTATTATTATTTATAGAATTACATACACAGACAGAGATAGGAAGTGCCTTCTATGTTTTTATATAATTACATATAGACAGAGATAGGAAGTGCCCCCTATATTATTTTAGAATTACATATATACAGAGATAGAACGTTCCCCTATATATAAAAGTACATACAGACAGATATAGGAAGTGCCTCCTATGTTTTTATAGAACTACATATAGACAGAGATAGAAAGTGTCCCCTATATTATTATAGAATTACATAAAGACAGAGATAGGAAGTGCCCCTATATTATTATAGAATTACATATAGACAGATATAGGGAGTATCCCCTATGTTTTTAGAGAATTACATATAGACAGAGATAGGAAGTGCCTCCTGTAGCGGATCACCTGGCACCCCGACTGGGTACCTCCGTTAAAGGATGCTCCTAGCGTTTCCTGAGGACTCCATGCACTCTGGCAGACACCACAATCACCGAACCGGAGAAGCATATACCTTCTCTCAAGCATTTGAATGCTATAAACAGCTGAGACAAAACCATACGGATGGGTTTAGACTCCTAGCAGTCAAACTGGAACAGCATACAATAAATCCTCCCCAATAATGTGACGACACTTCACTTTGAGGGTTAAGCAGGAACTAAAGATGTATTCACACCACCTCCTTTTAAGACATTCTCCCATGCAAGGGAGGGATTTACAATAATTAGTACAACTGCCAATCCCATACCTGTTACCTCCCACACATCTCCTCCCCTTAGATTAACACTTAACATAATTATACAGTACACACTTTTCCCCAATTCTTGGATGTACCCCAAATATGGGGGGTACACCTTTAAATATGGTACCCCCTGATAGCCCTGATCTGGGTGAGGAACATATCCAAAAATCACCCAGTTCAGACCAGGGGTTCGGGAGTTATGGGCAGGTAAAGATTTGACCGACCGCATGGATAAAGTATCCGAAAATAGTTCCATGTATTTTGGCCCTGCAGTCGGTCACAGAAAAGGGAATGAAACACACGAATTAACTGGGTTATGGAGCTTGGGGAGGATTCGTATGAATCCCCTTGTTCGTGGGATCCTCTCTACCGAACGGCCCGCCGTTCGGTAGTTTCTGCACGAATTGCTGGAAGTCTGGAGGTCTCAGCGGTGTTTGCCTACTCGAGTGTCCGATTTTAGTTCCAGACACTCGACGGCAAACCCCCGCTGTTCGGGAGTTTAAGATGGCTGCCGCCACGTGTTCGTTTCCCGAATGGCGGCCACCCAGAGGACAAAGAACACATTAAACAGATTGAACAGATTACATTGTTGCAAACGGGTAATTGGTGGCACACTTATTCCTGGGTGGTCTGGTTGTTCGGTAGTTTCACTCAATATAATGAATGGAGTGATTCTACCGAACAATCAGTCGAATGCTGCATACACATAACAATTTAGCCGGGCACACAGGAACATACATGTTACAAAGGACTCGAAATGACTCCATTATTGTTGTTACATGTTGTTACTGTTGCAGCCCTATACGTTTAACACGGGGAAACACGAATGGATTATACAAATTCTTATAAAGACCCATTCGTGATACGAACGAGAGACCTCCCAAACGCTGGCGTGTGCTGCCAATTAACCTCTTCACCCCGCAAAGTACCGAATGGCCGACCACCCGACAAGCGGAGTGTGGCGCCCATTAACCACCCAGGCGGCTGCGGTCTGCGGTTAACCACAGACTAATTGACGGGCAAGGAGGATCGACGTTCGCCCACAAATCACCGAAGGGGAACTACCGAATAACCTCACGAATGGAGACCCCCTACAGTGTGTCGTGTGGCAGCAATTAGCCTGTGGTTTCTGCGGTTAACCACAACTCAAGTACCGTGCTACCAGGTGGTCCTAATTCATGTTCCGAACGAGTTCCACTACCAGACAGACAGCGGGGATTCGCATGAACTTATACTCGAGTTCAGTTCCATAAGTTGGAGGCGAGGTCCCGCTGCTCGTTAAACCGTCTAAAAACATGGCCGCCATCAGGGACTCACGATCCAAAATACCGAACGGACTTTATACGGCAGAAATAGATCATTCTGTTCGTGGGATTGGAGCGCCATTCGTATGTTTAATGTACCCGAACGCGAGCTATTGAATGAATGGTAGAATGAACCGTTTTCCCCTATTAATGTGGAAGTTATGTATTTTTATACAGTTTTATGAGGCATAATAAAACGTGGTCTTTTGTGCGCTTGGAGATAATTAGATTGTATAACCGTTGGCCTCATTATCTCCAAGCTGGACGGGTACTAATTCAAACGATACACTGTACTGTGATTGGTTACCTGTTTGTACTGTACCTGTATTCCATCAGGTCCACAGGGGGCTGTCCTTGGACCTGAGGAATCGCATAAATTGCCATGTTTGTGTGCCAGTAAAGTCAGTTCGTTTTGACCCTCAACTTGCAGCCTCGACTCATGTTGTAGGGATCCGGGATATTAATGCTTCTACTGTGTTTGGGATACTCTACACTTGCAGCTTATTACCGAAGGACCTCCGTTCGACTCTCTACAGCGGGAACCAGGACTTCCAAGCGATCAATCCCCCTGCTAGACCGGGGGCAATCGTAACAATACATAATATAAAAGACATCCTTATTGTAATCTGCTACAAAGTCTTAAAGGGTATTGTTCCCAAAAAGTCATAGTATGTCCCTGGCCGGTTCTTAAAGGGCCAGTAAGATCATACACAATCCCTTAGGTCCAGTCAAGGGGTTTAAAGGGTCCCATCTTCCCGGGACCATAATCACTGGGCAGGAGGCGAGCAAGCAGTGCCCTCCAGGAAACCGGGGCAGACTCTGGTACTGGGTCCAGTCCGCTACACCTCCTATGTTTTTATAGCATTACATATAGACAGAGATAGGAAGTGCCTCCTAGTATTTACAGAATTACACATAGCCAGAGATAGGAAGGCCCCTGTATTATTATTTAAAAATGACATACCTACACAGAGACAGGAAGTGTCTTCCTATCTCATATAGACAGAGATAGGAAGTGTCCCCTATGTTTTTATAGAATTACATATAGACAGTGATAGGAAGTGCCCCCTATATTATTTTAGAACTACATATAGACAGAGATAGGAAGTGTCCCTATATTATTATAGAATTCCATATAGACAGAGATAGGAAGTGCCTCCTAGTATTTACAGAATTACATATAGACAGATATAGGAAGTGCCTGCTATGTTTTTATAGAACTACATATAGACAGAGATAGGAAGTGCCTCCTATATTATTATAGAATTACATATAGGCAGAGATAGGAAGTGCCTCCTAGTATTTACAGAATTACATATAGACAGATATAGAAAGTGCCTCCTATGTTTTTATAGAACTACATATAGACAGAGAGAGGAAGTGCCCCCTATATTATTATAGAATTACATATAGACAGAGATAGGAAGTGCCCCCTTTGTTTTTATAGAATTACATATAGACAGAGATAGGAAGTGCCCCCTATATTGCCCCCTATATTATTTTAGAATTACAAATAGACAGAGATAGGAAGTGCCTCCTATGTTTTTATAGAATTACATATAGACAGAGATAGGAAGTGCCTCCTATATTTTTATAGAATTACATATAGACAGAGATAGGATGTTTTTATAGAATTACATATAGACATAGACAGGAAGTACCTCCTATATTATTATAGAATTACATATAGACAGAGATAGGAAGTGCCCCCTATGTTTTTATAGCATTACATATAGACAGATATAGGAAGTGCCTCCTATATTATTATAGAATTACATATAGACAGATAGAGGAAGTGCCCCCTGTATCACTACAGAATTACATATAGACAGAGATAGGAAGTGCCCCCTACATGGTTATAGAATTACATATAGACAGAGATAGGAAGTGCCCTCTACACGGTTATAGAATTACATTTAGACAGAGATAGGAAGTGCCCCCTACTGTATCACTACAGAATTACATATAGACAGAGATAGGAAGTGCCCCCAATACTGTTATAGAAATACATATAGACAGAGATAGGAAGTGCCTCCTATGTTTTTATAGAATTACATTTAGACAGAGATAGGAAGTGCCTCCTATATTATTATAGAATTACATATAGACAGTGATAGGAAGTGGCCCTTATATTATTTATAGAATTACATATATGACAGATATGTAATAATAATTATTTTATTATTATTACAGTATTATTCAGATATATTATAATCTTTATTATACACATATTTTAATTATTATACAGATACAGTATGAAAATAAGTATTACTACACAGATATAGTGTTATGTTATTATAAGTATTATTACTATACAGATACAGTATTGTTTAATACAATTATTAGTATTACTATACAGATATAGTATTATATTTATTGTAGTAATAATAATTATTATTATTATACAGATATAGTATTATGTTTAAAAATATATATTATTACTATACAGATATATTATGTGAATTATAAATATTATTATTAATATAAAGATATAGTATGTTTATATTATTATGATTACTATACAGATATAATATTATGTTTATTAATATTATTACTACTATTATTATTAATACACAGATATAGTGTTGTGTTTATTAATATTATGATTACTATACAGATATAATATGTTTAATAATATTATTACTATTATTATTAATACACAGATATAGTATTATGTTTATTAATATTATAACTAATACACAGATATAGTATGTTTATTATTATTATTATTATTATAATTATTATTACTACATAGATATAGTGTTATGTTTATTACTATTATAATTATTATGATTACTATACAGATACACTATTATGTTTATTAATATTATAATTATTACTACTTAGATTTTATATGATGTTTATTAATATTACAACTATTATTAATACACAGATATAATATTATTATTATTATTATTATTTATAATACAGATATAGTATTTTGTTTATTAATATTATAACTATTATTAATAGTACACATATGTAATATTATTCTTATGATGATGCAGGATTAGCTGACACCCCCCTTCTCTCCCCATGCTGTGCCCCTATTCCCTTCTCCTCCCACCCCTCTCACCGGTCAGGATGGGGGTCCCCGGGGATCCGGGTTGCAGTTGGGGGTTCATGCTCTGTTTCTGGCCCCCGCTGGCTCCCCGGGCAGGGCTGATCCGGTGTCCTCTCCCCGGTGCTGTCCCTGGTGCTGCAGAGGATCCGGATACTCCCACAATGCACCGCGAGAAGATACTGCACTGACGTCACAGCCTGCAACACACCCACTGACACAATGTGACACTACACACAGACTGACACAATGTAACACTACACACAGACTGACACCATGTGACACTACACACAGACTGACACCATGTGACACTACACACACACACTGACACAATGTGACACTACACACAGACTGACACAATGTAACACTACACACAGACTGACACCATGTGACACTACACACAGAGTGACACTACACACAGACTGACACCATGTGACACTACACACACTGACACAATGTGACACTACACACAGACTGACACAATGTAACACTACACACAGACTGACACCATGTGACACTACACACACACACACCATGTAACACTACACACCGACTGACACAAAGTAACACTACACAGACTGACACAAAGTGACACTACACAGACTGACACAATGTGACACTACACACACACACTGACACAATGTAACACTACACACAGACTGACACAATGTGACACTACACACACTGACACAATGTAACACTACACACAGACTGACACAATGTGACACTACACACAAACTGACACAATGTAACACTACACACAAACTGACACAATGTAACACTACACACAGACTGACACAATGTGACACTACACACTGCCACAATGTAACACTACACACTGACACAATGTAACACTACACACACTGACACAATGTAACACTACACAGACTGACACACTGTAACACTACACACACTGTTAAGACACCCCAGGCACACAGGAGTGAAACCGCCGTTTGGTTAAGCTTCCACTTCCTCAGTAATGCAGGCTCAATTCGTGTATATCTCAACTGCACGAACTGGAGCCAGGGGATTGCGCCAAACTCCCGAACAATAAATCCACGAATCGCGGCTAACAGCCGAACAAATATATTCTCCAAGCGGCTTATGTTTCCAGCAATCAGTCACTAACCGTGTGTAGTAAATCCCCCCAATAACGAGACCAAGCTCCGCATTGAGGGTAAAACAAGAACTGGCTTTACTGTGGGCTACCCGCCCGTATTTATGCAGGTGTCCCACCTGGTGGACACTCCCCTAGGGGACCAAATGGGAGACTGTAGTTACAGACAGACACGTAGCACTTTAGGACATACAGGCACAGAATATTCCCACAATGCATCCTGGTTTCCTCCCCTCTGCCCTGGAGATAATTGAGAAGTAATTCAATTATCTCCCAGGACAGAGGCAAATCTCCATTTAAAATGAAACATAAAAAACACATAAAAATGAGTAAATATACAAATACCGAATATATTACATTCATGTAATGTATCCCCACATAGCCTGGGTCTGAGTGCATATTCCTATCGAATAGCGCTCAGATCCCATACGCACAGTTCAATCGCCATGGAGTCAAAGTCTTTTATAGGTCTTTCGGTATGCGATTGACTCCATGGGATGGCTATCTGGGTTAAGTTCATTCGTATCATCTAAACTCCCGAACGGACCGGTGTTCACATGCCTCGACGAATGAGAAGGGCGGTCGGTAGAAAAAGTGTCAGTTTTTAGTTCCATAGAATCTGCGCCGAACACCGCTGGTCTTTCCGTTTTCCAAAATGGTCGCCACCTCATGGTCGGCATACGAACGACGACCACCCAGTATTCGGTTATAATTAAGAGGTGTGTCACTATACACACACACACTGACACAATGTAACACTACACACACACTGACACAATGTGACACTATACACACACTGACACAATGCGACACAATGTAACACTACACACAGACTGACAATGTGACAATACACACAGACTGACACAATGTAACACTACACACACACACTAACACAATGTAACACATTGTGACACTACATACACACACACGGACACAATGTGACACTAACATAGAATGTGATGGCAGATAAGAACCATTCGGCCCATCTAGTCTGCCCAATTATCTAAATACTTTCATTAGTCCCTGTCCTTATCTTATAGTTAGGATAGCCTTATGCCTATCCCACGCATGCTTAAACTCCTTTACTGTGTTAACCTCTACCACTTAAGCTGGAAGGCTATTCCATGCATCCACTATCCTCTCAGTAAAGTAATACTTCCTGATATTATTTTTAAACCTTTGCCCCTCTAATTTAAGACTATGTCCTCTTGTTGTGGTAGTTTATCTTCTTTTAAATATAGTCTCCTCCTTTACTGTGTTGATTCCCTTTATGTATTTAAATGTTTCTATCATATCGTCCCTGTCTCGTCTTTCCTCCAAGCTATACATGTTTGTAACGGATCACCTGGCACCCCAACTGGGTACCTCCGTCAATGGATGCTTCCTAGCTGACGCCGATGACTATAAGCACCGCACCAGACACCACAACCACCGCAGACTCCACAACCGCCGTAGCTTAACTGGAATATCGCCATTTTCCTTCCACCCTGGATCAACCTCTGACATCCAGGATCATGTGGGAGAGACCTCTCCTCTAGGAGAGCGTATCAGGAACAGCTCTTAGAAGAGCTAAGTGATTAGAACCCAGGGGAGTATACAAAGAATAGCAATCCGCAGTGTGATTATAGCAGTTCCCCTCCAATCACAAGACAAGACTACATGTTGAGGGTCAAACAGGAACAGAAAGTTTAATGGCACAGATTTGATTTTTATACCGTTTTTCAGGCCAGAGGCACGCCCACACCCACTGGACCTGATGGGGGACAGGGACACAAGGGACGTAAACCAATCAAAACAGTAATTAACAGTACGACACTCCCACATACAGGAAACAATCCCTCCCCTCTGCCTGTGATATAATTAAAGTAGTTAATACAATAACCTAATTATCCACAGGCAGAAAAACACACATTTTCCACAAAGTACAGAAAACATCCCAAAACATAACATATCCCCAGTGGTGTATCCTGGTTTTGTGCTGCCCTAGGCATCACAAAACTCAGGCACCCCACCATACCCCCCTTTCGCCCCACCTTCTAAATACACATACACACTCACTGACAGACGCACACATACACCTTATTTTGGTGAGGTGGTGAACCCACGAATAAATTCACCTTCTATATCCTGGAGTGCTGCCTGTGTTTTTCTTCTTTGAGACACACATACACTAGCTAACAGACATACATACTCACTGACAGACACACATACACGCTAACAGACACACACACACTCACTAACACACACACACACACTAACACACTCTAACAGACACACACTCACTAACAGTCACACACACTTACCAACAGACATACACGCACACACATAGTAACACACTCACTAACAGACACACACATAACACAGTAACACACTAACTAACAGACACACACACTAAAAGAGACACACATAGTGAGACACACATAGTAAGACACTCCCTTACAGACACACACACTAACACACTCCCATTTTTTTAAATTTTTTGAAAAATTCAATGGATTCTCGTTTTCCCTGGGGTCCAGTGGGGCTGCTGGGTGGGCGGCCGGCCGGTCATCGAGTGCAGTCAGAGAGGGAGCACTAATCCTGTTGTTCAGCTACCTCACACAGCACGTAGTGATGCCAGCGCCGGAATGACGTCATATTCCGGTTCCGGCATCCCTCGGCGCCCACCTGGAAAGCTCTGCTGCTGCCAGCCTGGGGGGCCCTGAGGTGGCCACACGCCCAGCTCCTGGGTCCCCCCAGGACAAGAGGCTGGCAAGGCATTTGCCAGGGCTTTTTTTGTCACCCCCAGAAAGTGCTGCCCATGGCAAATGCCTTGTTTGCCTCGTGGTAAATACACCCCTGCATATCCCCATAAATATTACATCCCTGATTTGGGTGAACAACATATCCAAAAATCACCCAGATCAGAGCAGGGGTTCAGGAAATTCCTGGAAGTCTCTTTTGACCGACCGCACGCAGGATTTCATGCCCAAAACAGTTCCATAGAATTAGGCTGTGCAGCTGGTCTATTTCCAATGATAAGAATGCACTTCGTATAGTCGAATGGGACCGTTCGTGCACAAAGTCAATGTCGAAGTGCCATTCGAATTGTCGAACACCGTTTGACTCCCATTGAAGTGTTGAAATCCCAGAGAAGGTAAAGTTTCAGCGGTGTTTGTGCCATTGCGTGTCCAAATTGAGTTCCATGAACTCGATGACAAAACACCACTGAACTCGTTCGACTAAATAAAATGGCCGCCGTGTGTTCGAATGTCAAATGGCGGCCACTTCGACACTTCGATTGTATCTGACGTGCCACTTCCAAAGTGTAAATCTGTTCCAACAGCATGTAAAGAGGCAGAAACAGTAGCTTAGAGCCCAATAAATCACAGGGGCCATAATCACAAGGCAAAAGGCTGGATATTAGTCATCTCCACAAAACCAGTGGCGAATTTGCTTTCGTCACAATGTTAAGTTCCTTTAACCTTTCCTGGTAAGTTTGATCCTGTAATCCATGAACCAGCATAGTAGCCCTTCTCTGAACTCTCTCTGAGGTATCAATATCCTTCTGGAGATATGGTCTCCAGTGCTGCGTACAATACTCCAAGTGAGGTCTCACACACCCTGACACAATGTAACACAATGTGACACTACACACACCCTGACACAATGTGACACTACAAACATTTACACAATGAAACAGAATGTGAGACTACACACACAATGTAATACAATGTGACACTACACTCACTTACACGATGTAACACAATGAGAGTCAACACACATACTGACATGATGTAACACTACACACCCTGGCACAATGTAACACTACACAAACTGAAAAACATTTACCCCAATGGGACACTACACACTGACACAATGTAACACAATGTGCCACTACACATATTGACATAATGTAACACAATGTAGCACTACACACACTGATACAATGTAACACAATGTAAGACTACACACATTGACACAATGTAACACTATACACTGGAACAATGTAACACAGTGTAACCCTATACACTGGCACAATATAACACTACACACACTGGCACAACGCACACTGACAATGTAACAGTACACACACAGTACACAATGTAGCACAATGTAACACTATACCTATTGGCACAATGCAACAAAATGGTACACTACCCACACACTGACAATGTTACACAATGTGACACTATACAAACTGACACAATGTGACACTACACACAATGACACAAAGTAACATAATGTAACACAATATGACAAAATACACACTGACACAATATAACACTACACACAAAGTAACACAATTATACACTACACACATTAACACAATGCAACACTACACACTAACACAATGTAACACAATGTGGCAGTACACAGTCTGTGACAATGTAACACAGTGAGACAGTACACACTGTGAGATAATGTTACATTACACACAATGTAATACAATTATATACTACACAGACACGCTAACACAATGCAACAATACACACTGACACAAAGTAACACTATACACACACTGGCACAATGTAACACAACACAAACTGGCAAAATACAACACACAGAGACACTCTATACACTGTGACAGACAATGTAACACCACAAAAGGTAGCACAATGTGACACTACATACATTGATACAATGTAACACAATGTAACCCTATACACACGCTGACACAATGTTACAGAATGTAACACTACACACAGTGTAGCACAGAGTGTAACTACAAACACTGACACAATGTGACACTATACACTATACTCTAACACAAAGTGTAACACGCACCTAAACTAACAATAGACATTGACATGATGCAGTCTAATCCTTGATACAGTGTCACACTAAACACTTCTCCAATGGGATACACTACACAATACTCCAATGGGATACACTATACACTACACACTGCTCCAGTGGGATACACTACAAACTGCTCCAATGGGATACACGATACACTACACACTGCTCCAATGGGATACACGATACACTACACACTGCTCCAATGGGATACACGATACACTACACACTGCTCCAGTGGGATACACTACACACTATACACTGCTCCAATAGGATACACTATACACTACTCAAGTGGGATACACTATACACTACTCCAATGGGATACACTATACACTACTCCAATGGGATACACTATACACTACTCCAATGGGATACACTATACACTGCTCAAGTGGGATACACTACTCCAATGGGACACACTATACACTGCTCTAATAGGATACACTACACACTACTCCAGTAGGATACACAGCTTGATTCACTAAAGGGAACAAAGAGAAATTGCATTTAGTACAAAATAAGTGGGGGAAAAACTACATAAATCAGCTACATTTAGTTCAGCTATTTTGACCAATAATAAATCATTTTATTTCCAGTTGTTTCATAGTTGTGGGTTAGGTTAACACGGTCCATTGTGTGATTCTCTTACACGGCTGACAGCACACACTGTAACTACTTGTAGAGCCTGGCTCCCAAACAGAACATTAGCTCCCAGCACTCACAGCTACCAAGACAAGCTACAGCCTTAAGCAGAGCCTGGCTCCCAAACAGAACATTAGCTCCCAGCACTCACAGCTACCAAGACAAGCTACAGCCTTAAGCAGAGCCTGGCTCCCAAACAGAACATTAGCTCCCAGCACTCACAGCTACCAAGACAAGCTACAGCCTTAAGCAGAGCCTCGGTCCCAAACAGAACATTAGCTCCCAGCACTCACAGCTACCAAGACACAGCTACAGCCTTATGTAGAGGTAGCTCTTTTGGATGGTTTCCCACCCACCCCAAGGAACTCAGTACATTTATAGATAGCACAAATTGCCCGTCTTTTCAAACACACTAATTATGTCTCTCAAACCCTCATCACCTGCGCAACTATCACACTCCCTACCTGCAACCCCTGACCCCTCTCATTTCTCATGTGACTTTAAGATCCCACCTCATCTAATTTTGCATAACCCAAAATTTTAATTTTCCTTCTTTATAATATAAACTCCTTTATTCTCCTTAGAGAATGCTCTCCCTTATATTCTTTATTTATACTCTCACCTCTAATTAGTAAATCTCTTTATCCCTCTGCTCACCTGTCCCTGCTAACACCATTTTCATTGCTCCCACTTCACTTCCCTCCCCTCTCTATTCATCCCATGCACTCTACTTATACATTTCCAGCCTATCTCCACCAACCCTTTCTAAAACCTCTGTAGCGGAGAGCTGGTATTACACAGCCTATCTCCACTTTGGATCCCAGTAAGGCTCAGGAAAAAGTATAATAAATCCACAGAGTAATAATCCCAGCAGGCAAAAAGACTCCAACAATATCCCAATCGCAATCCCAATGACTGGACGACACACAGAATCAGAAGCAGAACTAAACGTTTATTCACAGCAGTTCCTTATAAAGGATTCTCCCATGCAAGGGAGGGATTTCCAGTAATTATAACAGTAACCAATAATACAGAGGTTCCCTCCCCTACTTTCCCTCCCCTCAGTGTGACACTTAATTCACTTAATCCTGGTACCTGTTTCTTGGATGTACCCCAAAACTGTGGGGTACCAGGACTTAAGTGATATCCCCTGGTAGCCCTGGTCTGGGTGACCAACATACTCAAAATTCACCCAGATCAGACCAGGGGTTCAGGAGTTATAGGGAATAAATTATTTGACCGACCGCACACGACTATGTAGCCGAAAGGAGTTCCATGTATTTTGGCCCTGCGGTCGGTCTACGTCCGGGCGGTAAAACAGGTAAAAATCCTTGCCATCCATAGATAATACAGGGTTCGCACGAACCCCCTTGTTTGGTATATTGAACTCACCGAACGAGGAGTCGATTAGCCCCTCCGTTCGTGAGTTTTGGAGCTCTGGAGGTCTCAGCGGTGTTCGCGCAATTGAGTGTCCGATTTGAGTTCCAGACCCTCGACGACCAAACACCGCTGAGAGTTAATGCGTAAGAAGGCCGCCGCGGCGTGTTCGTCTACTGAATGGCGGCCACCCAGATACAGCAATATAACACCAATTAACTGCGGTTAGAAAGGGACTAAGGGTTTAACTAGGGACACACTTCTTTTCTAAGGTGGTCTATGTATTCGGTAGTTTCCATTCGTATAAACTATGAAGAAAACTACCGAACTAACATCCGAATGTCTATGCAATTTTCAATGTACAGGCTATTTAAACATGCGAACAGTCTTTTAAAATATAATTCTGGCGGACAGTCACCTGCCATCCGCTACACTGCTCCCCCTTGCCCACAAGCCGGCATACACAGTCTGATCCAACACGGATCGGCTTGGGGATGTCCGGATGGCTCACGGATCATTTTTCAAGGTCAGATTGTCTGGACAACCCATCGGCGTTGCCATTCTGTTTTCCCAGGCGGTACAGGATGTTAAAGTCAAACGGCTGTAGCGCCAAACTCCAGCAAATTGCCCGTCTTTTCAAACACACTAATTATGTCTCTCAAACCCTCATCATGGGCATTGTCCCCCGCCACCCGGTTTAGCCAGACCAACGGGTTGTGATCCGTGAGCAGGGAGAAAGACTGTCCGTACAAATAGGGTTGCAACTTCTTTAAGGCCCACACCACAGCCAGGCACTCCTTCTCGATGGCGGCGTAGCTCACTTCTCTGGGTAGTAGTTTCCGACTGATGTAGGCTACGGCGTGTTCTCCGCCATCGGCCCCTACTTGGCTTAATACTGCCCCCAATCCAAACATAGAAGCATCTGTGTGAACAAGAAAGCATTTAGTTGGATTGGGAGCTGCCAAGACAGGAGCATTGATAAGTGCATCTTTCAACAGTTGGAAGGCCTGCTCACACTCCGGGGTCCAGGTTACTTGGCGGGGCAGGTTTTTGCGGGTAAGGTCAGTAAGGGGTTTGGCCAGGGCGCTATAGTTGGGTACAAACTTTCTGTAATATCCTAAAAATGCAAGGACTTGGGTTTTTGTCCTAGGGGTTGGCCATTGTGCTACGGCTTCCACTTTTGCGGGTTCAGGCTTCTGCTTCTGCTTCCCGCATCCTACTCTGTGTCCAAGGTACCATACCTATGCTGCATTTAGCCGGCTTCAAGGTTAATCCAGCTTCCCGGATTCTATCTAACACCGCTCCTATGTGGGCCAGATGTTCCTGCCAGGTATTGCTAAAGATAGCGATGTCGTCTAAATACGCACAGGTGTAATCCTGAAATCCATCTAGGAGTCGGTACACCATCCTCTGGAAAGTGGCAGGTGCATTTTTCATCCCAAACGGCATTACCTTAAATTGGTATAAGCCGAATGGAGTGACAAAGGCGGACTTAGGAATGGCATCTGGGGCCAGGGGAATCTGCCAATACCCCTTACAGAGATCAATGGTTGTGACAATTCCGGTCTAACAATTCCTCTATCCGGGGCATAGGGTATGCATCAGATACTGTTTTTTCATTTAACCTCCGGTAGTCCACGCAGAAGCCATCTCGCTTGGGTACGAGAACTACAGGGGAGGCCCAGGGGCTATCTGACTGTTCAAACACCCCCAGTTGGAGCATCTCATCAATCTCCTTGTGCATGCTCTCCCTTACCGCTTCAGGGATGCGGTAAAGTGTTTGGCGCATGGGAAGTTGTCCGGGGGTCTCTAGCCTGTGAGTAGCCAAAGGAGTGTACCCCAGGTACATTGGAGAATGTGTCCTGTTTCTCCCTTAATAACTGTTGTACCTCGGTGCGCTCCTGTGGGCTCAGCCGATCCCCCAGAGTAACTTCGGGGGGTGGGGGGGCACAAATGGCTGTTACCTCCTCTGAATGTTCCCTGTAGTGCTTCATCATGTTCACATGGATCATGCGTCACCCTGCAGTTCCTGTGCATGCGCCAATTATATAAGTGGTGTCACATCTTTGCTCCATCACCTTATAAGGGCCTTGTCAGTAGGCCTGTAGCTTATCATGTCGGACAGGTTTCAAAACTAGAATCTTCTGCCCAACCTGAAAGCTACGGTCCCTGGCGCCCTTATCATACCACGTGCGCTGGGGCATCTGAGCCGCCTGTAGGTTCTCCCGTAAAGATTTCGTTAAGGCTTCCAGACGATCTCGAAACGCCAGCACATAGGGTATGATGGGGGTACCATCTGCGCTCCAGTTTCCCTCCCAGTGTTCCCTAATCAGGCCCCCTTACTCTTCGTCCGAAAAGTAATTCGAATAGGGAGAACCCAGTCGACTCCTGCGGCACCTCCCTGTATGCAAACAGGAGATGGGGCAGGAATCGCTCCCAGTCCCTATGGGTGTCTGCAAAGGTTCGGAGCATTTGTTTTAATGTCCCATTGAACCGTTCGCATAGCCCATTGGTCTGGGGATGATAGGGGGCGCTAATTATTGGTTTGATGTCACAAAATTTCCAGAGGCTTTGGGTGACTTCCGCAGTGAACTGTGTGCCCTGATCCGAGATGATCTCCCTGGGTAACCCCATCCGGGAGAAAATCTGCATCAGGGCCTCTGCCACGGTCTCCGCATGTATATTAGTCAGCGCAATCGCCTCTGGATATCTGGTGGCAGTTAAAATATACTTTTTCCCAGAGGGGCTGGGTCTCTGTAGGGGGCCTATTAAATCTACTGCTGCTCTACTGAACGGCTCTTTGATTATGGGTAGTGGGTGCAGTTTTGCCTTCCGCCGGTCCCCTCTCTTTCCTACTCGTTGACACGTGTCACATGTATTACAGTATCTGCAGACCTCCTGGCTAACTCCCGACCAAAAGAAACTCTGGGTCAGTTGGTGCCGGGTGCGACTGACCCCCAAATGTCCAGATAGCGGAATATCGTGCGCTATCCGGAGTAATTCTGCTCGGTACCGTTGTGGTACCACTAGCTGCCTCATAACAATAGGAACTGACCCAGCTTCCTGTTTGTCAAACTCCCTATACAGCAACTGGTTATCCCATACAAATCTTTCGCCCTCCCCCCCAGGTGGGTCTGAGGTGACTTTGTCTATATAGACCTGTAATGTGGGGTCAGTGACTACTTCGGCTGCAAATTCAGTAGGAGGAGCCCAGGGAATACACTCTAAGGTAGTGGAAGGATCTCTTACCTGGACCTCCGGGAGTGTGCTGTAGTCCTGGGTGCGGGCCTGTTGTTGTGTAACCACCGGGTGTGCTTCTCCGGTTGTTGGAGCCTGCCCAGATCATTCCCCAACAAAACCTCCGCCGGCAATTGGGGCATCAACCCCACTTCTACAATCCCAAACCCCACTCCAAATGTACCCTGGCGGTGGGTAGCCGGTATACTGCTCCCCCGGCTACCCTGACTGCTACTGTTCTGCTGGTCTTGGCATGGTCAGGTACCAGGTGACTTTTGACCAGGGTGATGGTGGCCCCCGAGTCGCGAAGGCCCTGGACTGCTTTCCCCTCTAAGTATACCGTCTGTCTATGATGTTGGCGGTTGTCTGCATTTGCTTGTACAGGATCCGCTTCATGTAACACGTCCCATTGTTCTACCATGGTTATGGGGATTGCTGTGCCATAGGGGTTTGCTGTCTCTGCTTGGTAGCAGTGAGCTGCCGCTCGAGGTGGTGGAGGTAGGCCGGGCCGGATCCAAGTAGAACGATCTTTAAGCTGGGGGCACTCTCGTTTATAGTGTCCCCATCGTTGGCAATGGTGGCACTGCACAGAGCTAGTGGGCCGGAACTTCTGTTGTACGTTAGCGGGTGGGTAAGGAGGTAGTTGTCGCGGGGGCATGGTGGTATTGGGGTATGGGCTGTTACCCCCTACGGGTCGGGTTACTGTCTTGATGGGGATCGGTTTTTGTTGTCTGCGGGCATCTAAGTATTCATCCGCCTTTTTAGCTGCCTCTGTGAGGGAGGTTGGATTGCGGTCTCTCACCCATTCCTGTACCTCATTCTGGATGCCCTCATAGAATTGTTCCAATAACAGCATTTGTAACAAATCCTCCATGGACCGAGCTTTATTTGCTTGTACCCATCCGAGAGCGGCCCAATGTAGCTTGCACGCCCATTCCACATGAGAGTCCTTGTCATTTCTTTTCAACTCTCCAAATCGCCTCCAGTATGCCTCAGGAGTGATGGCATATCGGGCCAGGATCACCTCTTTTACCCTGTGGTAGTTCCTAATTTCCTCATCTGGTACAGTTCTGTACGCCTCAGCGGCCTTCCCAGTGAGCCTACCTGCCAGAATAGGTACCCACTCTTCTGGACTAATATTATGCAGTGCACACAGTCTCTCAAAATCTTGGAGAAATGCACCTATGTCCTCCTCTGCCTCTAGATACGTTTTAAATGCTTGGTAAGGTATTTTTGCCTTACCCTGTGTGATGGTAGTTGTGGTTGTATTCCTCTCTGCGTTTTGTAGTGGTCTTTGGTGTAGTATAAACTCCTGCACCTCGGTCATTGTCCTGGATATAATATCCGCCGTTGGGTTCTGTCCATAAAAGGACAGCCTAAACTGCAGCTGCCTTTGAAACTCTTCTTGTTCAGATCCATCTGCTGAACTCTGCTGTTCAGGGATTGCCCTGTCCTCATTTTGAGGATATTCCGCCATCACCACTGCAATAAGGGTTGCTTTTCTTTTGTTGCTTGCTGCAATACCTTTTGCTTCCAGGAGATCTTTTAGCGTGGATCTTTTCAGCTTAGCATAATTATTCTCCATCCGTATTCCATTAATCCTTGTTCCCTTGTGAGTCTGGATCCCAGCTCTGCCAACCAATGTAGCGGAGAGCTGGTATTACACAGCCTATCTCCACTTTGGATCCCAGTAAGGCTCAGGAACAAGTATAATAAATCCACAGAGTAATAATCCCAGCAGGCAAAAAGACTCCAACAATATCCCAGTAGCAATCCCAATGACTGGACGACACACAGCATCAGGAGAAGAACTAAATGTTTATTCACAGCAGTTCCTTATAAAGGATTCTCCCATGCAAGGGAGGGATTTCCAGTAATTATAACAGTAACCAATAATACAGAGGTTGCCTCCCCTACTTTCCCTCCCCTCAGTGTGACACTTAATCCACTTAATCCTGGTACCTTTTCCCCTGTTTCTTGGATGTACCCCAAAACTGTGGGATACCAGGACTTAAGTGGCATCCCCTGGTAGCCCTGGTCTGGGTAACCAACATACTCAAAATTCACTCAGATCAGACGAGGGGTTCGGGAGTTATAGGGAATAAACGATTTGACCGACCGCACACGACTATGTAGCCGAAAGGAGTTCCATGTATTTTGGCCCTGCGGTCGGTCTACGTTCGGGCGGTAAAACAGATAAAAATCCTTGCCATCCATAGATAATACCGGGTTTGCACGAACCCCCTTGTTTGGTATATTAAACTCACCGAACAAGGAGTCGATTAGCCCCTCCGTTCGTGAGTTTTGGAGCTCTGGAGGTCTCAGCGGTTTTCGCGCAATTGATTGTCCGATTTGAGTTCCAGACACTCGACGACCAAACACCGCTGAGAGTTCGTGTGTAAAATGGCCACCGCCGCATGTTCGTCTACCGAATGGCGGCCACCCAGATACAGCAATATAACACCAATTAACTGCGGTTAGAAAGGGAATAAGGGTTTAACTAGGGACACACTTCTTCTCTAAGGTGGTCTATGTATTCGTTAGTTTCCATTCGTATAAACTATGAAGGAAACTACCGAACTAACATACGAATGTCTATGCAATTTTCAATGTACAGGCAGTTTAAACATGTGAACAGTCTTTTAAAATATAATTCTGGCGGACAGTCACATGCCATCCGCTATAACCTCTAAATACACACCCTCTCACAAAACTTAAATCCTACTCCCACCTTCTCTTACTTTCTATCCTTCTGCTCCTAGCAGCTGGTGATGTCTCTCCAAAACCCAGTCCCACCTCTACTAACCCACCAAGTGCTAATTCTAGGAATCACAACAATCTTCCATTCTGCCCTCTGGAATGAACGCTCTGTTTGCAGTGTTACTAAATCCACTGCTGTGCACAATCTTTTCATCTCTCGTTCCTTACTAGCCTTAACTGAAACATGGCTCCCCCCCCCCCTCTGACACTGCTAACCCTGCCTCTCTATCTTTTGGTGGTATTAAATTTTCCCACAATCCAAGACACTCTGAAAGTGGTGGTGGTGTAGGGTTTCTCCTCTCACCTCACTACTCCTTCAAACACCTACAGACTCCACTTCCCTCCCTTTCCCATAATTTGAAATTCATAAAATTCGCCTTTTCAAACCCATCTCTGCTAACATTGCCGTTATCTATTGTTACCCTGGTTCCCTTCTTCTCTTCCTTGACCAGTTTGCTGCTTGGCTTCCCTACTTACTCTCCTCTAATATTACATCCCTAATTTTTGGGGACTTCAACATTTCCATTAACCTGCCCTTGTCCTCAGTCACCTCAAAACTACTTTCAAGACCTCCTCCCTTGGACTATCGCAGTGGACTAAGTCCCCCACCCATGTAGCTGGCAATACCCTTGATCTTATTTTCTCTCATCAATGTACAATCTTTAATCTCTGCAACACTCCATTTCTTCTCTCAGATCATCACCTCTTATCATTTGCTCTCAATAGGAGGACACGCCTGCAACTGTGGCATACTAAATCAACATGTTACCCGCAGAGATGCTCCAGTTCTGCTGAACAGTGCTGGAGGAAGTCATGCACCCAGTCAGACTTCCTCCACTACAAATTAATGTTGTGTTCATACAGTGCAGCCCTGGCCGTTGCCAAACAATCATACTTTTCCTCCCTCATTAGCTCATGCTCCCGTAATCCCAGGCATCTTTTTATTACCTTTAACTCCGTCTTTGCCCTGCTGTTGCTATCCCCCAAACTAACCTTACAGCCGACAGCTTTGCATGCTACTTTACTGACAAGATTGAACAGCTCAGTAAAGAATTATTACCACCTTTCCCCTCTATTCCTCAACCACACCTGGATCATGCCTTTTCTACCCTTCAGACTTTATCCCAAGCTACTGAACAAGAGGTGGCTGCGCTTCTCCTTTCCTCACGCTCCACCACTTGCCTGCTTGATCCTGTCGCATCTCACCTCATCAGATCTCTCTCCCCTTGTCTTGTGCCTTCCTTAAAACACATCTTCAGCTGCTCTCTCTCTTCTGATTTTGTCCCTGGGGTCCTTAAACATGCTATTGTAGTACCCATCTTAAAAAAAAGCATCTCTTGACCCATCCTCCTCTTCTAATTATCGTCCCATATCCCTGTTCCCTTTTTCCTCAAAGCTATTGGAAAGACTGTTACGATTGCCTCCAGGCTAGCTGGAAGTTGGACCGCTTCGATATCCTGGTTCCCGAACTTGGAGAGACCAACACCACTTCAATCGGCAAAACCTGCAAGTGTTGAATATCCCACTAGCTATAGTAGAGCTAGGATCCACTGTTCACTACAACACGAGTCGAGGCTGCGAGTTGAGGGTAAAACGAACTGTATTTAATGGCACTCATTTATGGCAATTTATACAATTTGTCAGGCCAAAGGACAACCCCTCTGGACCTGATAGTACACTGGACAATGCAATCTCCCAGCCAACAAGAATACAGTGTATCTTTTGAAAATGCTCCTCCTAGCTTGGAGATAATTGGTTTAAACGGTTACACTAACCTAATTATCTCTAAGTGCATGAAAAATACCACGTTTTGTTGCATACATGGAAATACATAAAAATATATAACTTTTATACTTTGTCATAAAAATAGCCCATCCGACCATTCGTTAGATAGCTCAGATCTGAGTGCACCAGATATACGAATTGCGCTTAGATCTCACGAATGGTGTATAAGAGTCACATCATTATAGTTTGTTCGTATGGTTTTTGTGTGAATGGATGGGACAACCGGCATTTCAGCGGGATTCGTGTAAATCATTCGCCGATTATAGTTCCAGAGATTTTACTCCCAGGTCCCGGTGAATACTCGAGGACACAAAAGATGGCCATAACAAAAAGTAACTGTATATATCCGACAGAGGAGATCTCTGTAACAACCCATCTGACTTGTTTTCTCAATTCCAACTATCTCATTTGCCCTCTTCTGTCTGTCTTCCACCCCCTCCACTCTACTGAGACTGCTCTTATTAAAGTCACTAATGACCTAATCACAGCTAAATCCAAAGGGCACTACTACATACTAATTCTTCTTGACATCTCTGCTGCATTTTTACACTGTTGACCATGTTCTCCTTCTCAAAACTCTTCAATTACTCTGTCTCTGTGACACTGTCCTCACTTGGTTTTCCTCCAGTCTCTTTGTGACAAACTCCCCTCCCCACGTGAGTTTGCCATCAGCTCCTGGTGGAGCTTGATTGCCAACCTCCTGCAGGGAAACCGGTAAAAGACTACCGAAGTTGACCAACCGTTAGCACTGATTTCATGGAACGGTTTTAGGCATAGGACCATGTAACAGATCCCTCTGTCTTGGACTTACATGGAACTACAACTCATTTGTTTGTTTGGTTCGTGTCTTTCCCCGTTCATGTGGACTCTATATGCTTTCCCTGAAACTACCGAACAAACTCCCGAACGGTCGGCCACCCAGTAGAGAAGTGTGCTGCTGGTTAACCTCTTGGCCCCATTAGAAGGTTGAGGTTAACCGCAGACACCTCTTAATTGGTGACTGCAGCGGGGTGGCCGCCATTCGTATCCCAAACACAAGGTCGTGGCCATTTTAAATCCACAAACGCTCAGTGGTGTTCGATGACTAACTCATGGAACTCAAAACGGACACTATTTCGGTATTTTGTTCACGAATAAGCCATACCCCAGATAGCCATCCCGTGGAGCCCATTCGTATGAAGAACAGACTTTGTGAAACCTTTTTTTTTTTTTTTAATGCTTTATTTTTGCAGTGCAAAAAATAGGCACATGCAGTCTCAAGGTGTCCCAGAAGCAGTCCTCAAGTATTTCCCTCACGTAACATGCGGGGCTTCAATTATCACGCACAATTTTATAATATAAGCAGATTTAACATTGTAGCTTCAGCTGAAGAATATACGATTATGTTATAGTCAAGTTTAGTCAGATCGTGGGTTAGGTTAGTGACAGCATGAGGAACCAAGCATATAAGAACATTAAACTATGCATGCATGTAACCTCAGTGAAAACAGTCTACGTTGATATAATTTGACCAGCTGGATAAGTACCGAGTCACTTATGCTGGCATTACAGTAGTGAGCACCACTGTCGTCCACTGGCTGTAACGTGTTGTCTGACGATCAAAGGAGCGAGTCAGAAGGCTTGTGAGTTCATGGCGACAGTTGGTGGTCATGACTGGCAGCGGTATATCAGTCCTGAACTTTGGTTGGGGCATTCACCCCACCCCGGTCATCGGGAACAGGTAGGTGTAAACTGGAGGGGTTGCTGGGCTAGGTGTTGCTTGTCTCCACCTCCAGTCCTTGTCCAAGTCGGTGATAGCTGCAGTGAGGCAGTGTGCAGAGGTGGCGGCCCGTTGGGAGCGAGGTAACCGCAGCCTCCCGTCCCGGGCTGGTGAGGAGTCCGACATCTTCTTGCCACGGATGGGCCGGGTCTCTCCCGTGTGGGGAGCGGCGGTGGGTTCCGATGGTGTGTCGACGCCTATGGCGGTGGACCCTCCGTCGATGTTGGCGATGTCTTAGGGTCAAGCCCTTGGTGGCCCTCAGCCCAGGTAGGTCAGTGGCCGGAGCAACTAGGCCCGAGGGGGTCTCCTGCGCTCCCCAGTTTGCAGCTCTCTGCGCCTTCGCATGTGGTTGAGGCTGCAGCTGAGCTACCCGGTGCCCCAGAGCTCTCCAGAAGTGCCGAAAGTGCTCATCAATTTGCTGTATGAGTCGCTCTATGGGGCAACAAGGGTCCTGATTGCTCAGTTGTATCGTCTCGAGGATGAGACGCTGCCGCCATTTTGATGCAGGTTGCTGTGCTCTGAGTGAGTTGGCAGTTAGGCCTGTAGATTGCTTCTAGGCCCCGGTTTGTACTAAAAGGTAAGTGTCGTGGTGGGTCGTTGTGATGGTCCAGTGGGGACCGGGATAACCCCTGCCAGTCCAAGGGGAGGGTAGGAGTGTTTCCAGAGGCTTGTGTTGCTTGTGAGCAGGGAGATCGGCCGCCTCTCCTCTGCTCTGTCACAGCAGGCCGCAGTGTTGGATCGCTGGTCCCAGCATGTATTAGACTTTGCTTTGGCTTCAGGTCGCTTTGCTGGACCCCCCTCAGTATTGTGGTTCTTGTTGGTGTGTTTAAATCGCTGGTTTACTGGGGTTAAAGTCCTAAATTCAGCCCAATTTGCAGGAACTCAGGACATACACGTCTGCTCTGCTTGATAGCTAGGCTCCGCCCCTTTTGTGAACCCTTTTGACTCCACGGCAATTGGACTGTGTGCATAGGATCTGAGCGCTATTCGGTACTTTTGTGCGCTCAGATCCCAGCTATCTGGGGACCCGTGTGCCTGTGTTATATTGCAATATTGTAAAGTTATATATTTTTATGCATTTTGTCATGGTCTTTGTCCAGGGAGATAATTGAATTACTTGAGTCTTGGGTAATTAAAGGGGAATGGCTACATGTGTAACATTCTGATTGGTCAATGTAATGTCCTTGTCACAGTCTCCCATTTGGTCCCCACGGGGAGTGTCTACCAGATGGGAGACCTCTATTCATACCGGGCAGGTAGCCCACATTGAACCAGATTCCTGCTGACCCTCAATACGGAGTGTAACGGAGCTCCTTGTACTCCGACCGAGTACCCTCCGTTGACGGATGCTCCTAGCGCTTCCTGAGGACTCCAAGCGCTGCAGCAGACACCACAACCACCGCAGACTCCGCAACCGCCGTATCTTGACTGGAGTCTCGCCGTCTTCCTTCCACCCTGGATCAGCTTCTGTCCTCCAGGACTGTGTGGGAAAGAACTCTTCCTTCCACCCTGTACGAACCTCCAGCATCCAGGACTGTGTGATGAAGACCCCTCCTCCAAGGAGAGCGTGTCAGGAACAAGCTCTTAAAAGAGCTAAGTGATTCAAGCTCAGGGGAGCATGCAGAGCATAGCAATCCCCAGTGTGATTATAACAGCTCCCTCCAATAACAAGACAAGGCTACGTTTAGAGGGATCAAGAAGAACTGTCAAAACCTTTATTCCCTTGGGACCAGCCAATACAGTCACCACAATAACATTGTTGTGAAACCTCAATAAAATCACAAACAGTCAAACCATATCAAGAAACACACAGTGACTTATCACAACACAATGGCACATTTTTAAAGGGGTGGGGGGAGACAATATTTAACAGTAAATATCTCACCTGCCTGCAGAATTAGCAATATGCAAATCTACCCGAATATGCAAATGAACCAGTCTTGCAATTCAGGTAGTGCATATTGCTGTTGCTACCAACAGAGGGCACTAGATCAGCTCCATAGCCAAACCCACCTAGTTGGTAGCAAACCTCAGCAGTACAGGAGAGAAGGCAATACATTTCACAGTACACACACACACTATAAACAATTACATTACACACACCCTGCACCTATAATGGGTACAGGGTGACTAAAACATAAGATAAATAAAGCAGCCTACATAAATAGTCTGTCTGAAGGTAGAATAGGGGCTTTAAAGGCAAATACATCAAAGTGTCATAGTCACAGGGGAGGAGGCTGGCAAGCAGGCCTCTCCAGTACCAAGTGGCGAAGGGCACTTCGTCACATATCTCCCCTTCGGGGGGAAGACTAACCAGGCACCTGACTTTCTGTCGGTCAGTGCCTAAGTTAGTCGATTCACCCACTGACCATAAGCAAGTGCCAGAGTAGCCCACCCACAACAAACAGTTATTAGAGCAGCCCACCCACAGCAAACAGTGACTGCACCTGGGTATTCCTCTGGGGTGATGGGGCAACACGCTGTGGGGACTTGAGGGGCAGAGGCCAGCGGCGCTCTGCCCTGATGCCAGCGCTTCTGCTGGGAGGAGGGGGGTGCAGGCCAGTCCTGTGACAAGGGGATCGGTAGGGCAGAGGCCAGGGGCGGTCTGCCCTGATGCCAGCTCTTCTGCTGGTATAGCCTGCAGGACATCAGGCTCTGGACAAGGGACAAAGGGAGGGCAGAGGCCGACTGCACTCTGCCCAGCTGCCAGCTCTTCCGCTGGGGGGCTTGGGACATAGTCCGGCTCAGTAGCCAGGGGAACGTGGGGGTCAGTGGGGGTTAACATCTCCCCTGTTAACCCTGGGGCCAAGTTAGGAGTTAGCTGGGGAGGGGAATTCGTACTTACCCCCTCCTCCTGTTGTCCCTGTGAGGGTAGTTGGGGATCTGGACAGGCTGTCCAGCATCCCTGTAGGTCGGGCACAGAGACCACGGTCCCCTCTGCGCCATCTGGGAGATTGGTGTCTGCCCTTGGTAGGGTAAGCTGCCGCTGGGGAGATAGGGTGCTGTGCTCCTCTCCCTGAAACACAGGCTGCCGCTGGAGAGGGAGATCGCCTGTCTCCACTCCCATAACGTTGTCCTGCTGCTGGAGAGAGAGACCAACTGTCTCTGCTCCCTGTAGGACACACTGCTGCTGGGGAGGAAGGACGACACCTTCGGCTCCCTTTAACTTGCACTGCCGCTGGGGAGGAAGGACGACACCTTCGGCTCCCTGTAACTCGCACTGCCGCTGGGGAGAGAGACCAACTGTCTCTGCTCCCTGTAGGACACACTGCCGCTGGGGGGGAAGGACGACACCTTCGGCCCCCTGGAATTCGCACTGCCGCTGGGGAGTTAGGACGACACCTTCGGCTCCCTGTAACTTGCACTGCCGCTGGAGACTAGGTGTCCATATCCTCAACCTCCACAGTTGTTGCTCAAAGGCCATTGCCGCACTGTTCTCAGCACTCAACTGGCGCATTACTTGGTGGACCACCTCGTTCGAAAGGTCTGGGCCATAGCAGACCAACCGCCTCTTTACCTCCTCAATGTAAGCGTCGTCCTCGTAGCGACGTATCATGTTGAGGTGCTCTTCGCAGGGCTCTATCCATCCCTGCTCCATGCTGCTGTAGTTAGGGATGCTGCACAGTGGCTAGCGTTGCCCTCAATAACCTCTCATACGATACCAGTGTCTCCGAGCTGCTTCTCCTCGCACTAGGACGCCATCCCACCGCTGCCACCAATGTAACGGAGCTCCCTGTACTCCGACCGAGTACCCTCCGTTGACGGATGCTCCTAGCGCTTCCTGAGGACTCCAAGCACTGCAGCAGACACCGCAACCACCGCAGACTCCGCAACCGCCGTATCTTGACTGGAGTCTCGCCGTCTTCCTTCCACCCTGGATCAGCTTCTGTCCTCCAGGACTCTGTGGGAAAGAACTCTTCCTACCACCCTGTACGAACCTCCAGCATCCAGGACTGTGTGGTGAAGACCCCTCCTCCAAGGAGAGCGTGTCAGGAACAAGCTCTTAAAAGAGCTAAGTGATTCAAGCTCAGGGGAGCATGCAGAGCATAGCAATCCCCAGTGTGATTATAACAGCTCCCTCCAATAACAAGACAAGGCTACATTTAGAGGGATCAAGAAGAACTGTCAAAACCTTTATTCCCTTGGGACCAGCCAATACAGTCACCACAATAACATTGTTGTGAAACCTCAATAAAATCACAAACAGTCAAACCATATCAAGAAACACACAGTGACTTATCACAACACAATGGCACATTTTTAAAGGGGTGGGGGGAGACAATATTTAACAGTAAATATCTCACCTGCCTGCAGAATTAGCAATATGCAAATCTACCCGAATATGCAAATGAACCAGTCTTGCAATTCAGGTAGTGCATATTGCTGTTGCTACCAACAGAGGGCACTAGACCAGCTCCATAGCCAAACCCACCTAGTTGGTAGCAAACCTCAGCAGTACAGGAGAGAAGGCAATACATTTCACAGTACACACACACACTATAAACAATTACATTACACACACCCTGCACCTATAATGGGTACAGGGTGACTAAAACATAAGATAAATAAAGCAGCCTACATAAATAGTCTGTCTGAAGGTAGAATAGGGGCTTTAAAGGCAAATACATCAAAGTGTCATAGTCACAGGGGAGGAGGCTGGCAAGCAGGCCTCTCCAGTACCAAGCGGCGAAGGGCACTTCGTCACACAGAGCTTTGTCTCGTCATTGGGGGGATTATTCGTATGGATTGCGCTTGTTCGGCTGTTTGGAAGGCTGACTGATCCGTGTGATTGCTGTTCGGCAGTTTGGAGCGCTCATTGGCTACCTCTGCATTCGGGAAGGGAACGTCCTATACGGCAGTAACCCCTCTCCTACCGGGGGAGCCGTAACAGACCATATGCACGGTTGGTCAAAATTATGACTTCCATGGAAATCCCGAACCCCTGAACCGATCTGGGGGACCAAAATATCTGAAAATTACCCAGATTGGTTCAGGCTATCGGGGGATTTGACTTTTGTGGGGTATCCATGTGTTTTAGGGTACTTTTGGTGTGTTTTGAAAAAGTAAGTTTGTTTGTTTTTTGTGCTTGGAGATAATTGGATTAGAATTAGTACAGATACTGATCCACTTATCTCCCAGGCAGAGGGGAGGGATTGTATGCTTGTATATGGGAGTGTCATGTATTTAAACACCTTTGTCATTGGTCTGTGACTTTGTGCTGCAGTCCACCACAAGGTCCAGGGGGGGGTACCCCTTGCATGGGGACATGCATATAATGCCAGATGTGGCTGCCATTAACGCATTCCAGCTTACACTAAAAAACTGTGTGTCATTCTGTTATTGGAGGGAAGGAAGATTTAACTCCTGTGTCTGCTGTTCCGGGTTGCAGGGGATTCAATGAGGAAAGTCCTGGTAAGGACTAGAGCTCCCAGGACTAGTGTCGTCCAATGCCTGGGGGTGTCTAGAACTAATTCCCCATTCGGTTCCAGGAGGGAGCGGTTCCATGACCCCAGTCAAGCCACGGCGACTAAGGAAAAGAGTGCTAAGGTTTGTCCCCTGTTCCAGCTAGGAAGCGGTCCTTGGCGGAAGTATCCAGCCAGGGGTACATGGAGGTCCATTACACCCTCCCATTCAATGTCTCCTTTTCAAATGGAAACCTCCTCCCTTCGTCCTGTCTCTGTTAGAGTCCCCCAAGGCTCTGTACTTGGTCCCCTTATATTTTCTCTTTATACTGCCTCTCTTGGCAAACTTATTACCACATTTGGATTCCAATACCACCTGTACACTGATGATAGCACCTTGTCTTGAGTCATCCAATTACAATTTTTCTGCATGTTTTTTTTCAGCAATCATATGCATATCTCTTACTATAGAATCATCTTTAATATATACTGAAGAAAAAAAAAAGTTATTTAAAATTTCTGCCTTTTCCTGGTCTTCATTAACTAACCGACCCATCTCTCTTTCCAGTGTACTTACACTTTCATTTTTTGTTTTTAAGAATTTATGTACTTAAAAAAAAATTGGGATTGGTTTTGCTTTCTTTGGCTATCAATTTCTAATTTTCTAGTTTAGCCACATTAATTGCCTTTTTGCAAGCATTATTGGCTTCCTTAAATCTTACATAGGATGCCTCTAATGTGTCTGATTTAAATGCTTTAAATAGACTTATTATATTGGTTTTACTTTGTTTCTTTTATATTTATTACTCAAGGTACATACTGAGAAATGTACCTGTCTAATATGTGTTTGAAAATATTTCATTTATCCTCAGTGCTTTTTTTTTTTTTACACTAAAGAGTTTATGCCAGTCTATATGTTGTAAAGCTGCCCTTATCTTAATAAATTTGGCTTTTTAAAATTATATGCTTTAGTATACCCCACATGCTTTTGCTTTTTTACATTTATTTAAAAGGACACTATATTGTGATAACTATTTCCCAAGTGCTGTAGAATAAAGAAATAAAAAACAAAATCCCAATCATCTACTCCACTGGAGAGGGTGAATGGGAAGGAGTACAGCCTAAATGGAATAGTAGCTAAACCAAAAGAAAGTAAACCCAACCTTTCTTAAGAACCAGAAGCTTGAGCTACTATATATATATATATATATATATATAAAGGGACCCTTGTATATAAAGTGTCTAAGAGCCAGGTATAGGGTATATGACCATATATGGACATACAAGGTTAGGTGTGTATTCTCTATGGAGAAATCCCTTGCTATCAACAAAGCCAGAATAGGGGATAAAAACCAGAAGGGAGTGGAAGGGGGGAACACAGACTAAGTATCACCCAAATAATGAGCAGCCCACCCAATGGATACACTCCCAATGGGGGCTAGGAACAATAGTACAACAGCTAAAAATAAAACCCCTGAAGTTCCCAACAAAAAGTAATCAACACACCCCCATACTATGTCTGTCCCTAATATACCTCAGCACCTTGGCACCGCACTAAGCAAGTGCCTACGTAAACAAAGGACCCTCATGAGAAAGGCTCTAAACATAAAGTGCAAAGTGCTACCTAATGTGCAGAAAAAATTAACATGACAAAACGCCCGACGCGCTTTTCGACGTATATATTTTTGGCGATGTGAGATGTAGGCCGCGATTGGCGAGTGGTCTAGTATGGGCGTGTACCCTGGTTCTCATATAGAATGCTGGTTAAAGGGAAACTATAGTGAAAGGAAAACAAACTAATTTTCCTGGCACTATAGCCTCCCACTCTGTCAAGGCACCCTCCTGCGGCACTGAAGGGGTTAATAACTCAGTGTAGCGGAACGCCAATATTAAATCCACGAATTCTGCTGGTTCAGGAAGTAATCCACAGTCAAGCGCTGGAAAAAAGCAAGGCAAAATCCCAAATCTCCCAGTAACCGGACGAAACACAGTTCTGAGGTCTTTATTTTCAGCTCCACAATTTATACAAGTCCCCATGCAAGGGGTTTCCTGAGTCCCCTCCCAGGGGCATTCCCAGAGTGGACTACATGGGGGACTTATTGTACAAGACATTTCTCCCATCAGGCACTGCTGCACGAGAGGGATCCTCCCACAGGAATGTACCGTTAAGTAGATTATCCCTCTGTGCAGCAGTACCGACAATTTATATTAAAAAGCATAACTGTTTGAATATACGGTCTATTTGCACGAATGGATGTTCAGTTGATAGCTGGGGTCTGAGCGCATCATTCGTGAGATTACCGCTCAGATCCCAGCTAAAACAACTGAACACCGCACGAAAAACACATTTATTAAAATACATGTTAAAATGACCGATTGCCTTCCAGGGAACAAAGTACCGAACGACCCGGAACTCCCGAACGGCCTGGAAGCTCAGCGGTGTTCGTGCCGTCGAGTAGCCGTTTTTAGTACCATGCGCTCGACGACCGAACACCGCTGAGGGAACAAAGGATCCAAGATGGCCGACCGCCGCATGGTCGGTAGTCGAACTGCGGCCACCTCGGAGAGCCTCTAATTACCAATTGCAACATTGTTGCAATCGGTTAACAAGTGCCACACGCCTCTAAGTGTGTGGGCTACTACATGGTGGTATTTTCGGTTCACGAACGGCCCGCAAAAGTGCCGTTCGTGAAACGAAAGAAAATACAATACATACAGCTATCTGCATTCGGCAGATAGCCAATACAGCAAATACATGTTAATTACAACCAGCATACATTCTACCTAGTTAAGCACATATCCCACAACCATACAGGCAACCCTTAAAGGCACAGCCTCTTTATAGTGTCCAAGTGGCTATGTTTGCCACAATGCTCCCCCAGAACCAAGCCGGCATACACAGTCTGATCCCAACGGATCGGCTTGGGGATGTCCGGAGGAGGGCTCACAGATCACTTCTCAAGGTCTGTTTGTCTAGATAACCCGTCGGCGTTACCATTTTGTTTTCCTGGGTGATAATGAATGGTAAAGTCAAAAGGCTGCAGCGCCAAACTCCAGCGCAGCAGCCTGGCATTGTCTCCCGCCACACGGTTCAGCCACACCAACGGGTTGTGATCTGTGAGCAAAGAAAAGGGTTGCCCATAGAGATACGGCTGTAACTTTTTGAGGGCCCACACCATGGCCAGGCATTCTTTTTCAATGGCGGCGTAGCTCACTTCTCGGGGTAACAGTTTCCGGCTCAAATATGCTACGGGATGTTCTCCGCCATCTGCTCCAACCTGGCTCAGTGCTGCTCCCAATCCAAACATTGAAGCATCTGTGTGGACAAGAAAACGTTTAGTTGGATCAGGAGCAGCAAGTACAGGAGCATTTGTCAGAGCCGTCTTCAGTTGGTTAAATGCCTGTTCACACTCTGGGGCCCAGATGACCTGTCTGGGTAGGTTTTTACACGTCAAGTCAGTCAGAGGCTTGGCCAGGGCACTGTAATTGGGCACAAACTTCCTATAATACCTGGCGGTACCTAAGAAGGCAAGGACTTGAGTTTTAGTCCTATGGGTGGGCCACTTGACAACGGCTTCAATCTATGCGGGCTCAGGCTTCTGTTGCCCGCTCCCCACTCGGTGTCCTAAGTATTGCACCTCCGCCATCCCTATGTGGCACTTGCTTGGTTTTAAGGTGAGCCCTGCCTCTCCAATCCGATCTATTACGGCCCCTATGTGGCGTAGATGATCAGCCCAGGTCTGGCTATAGATGGCAATATCATCCAGGTATGCACATGCATAATCCTGGAACCCGTCCAGTAGCCGATCCACCATCCGCTGGAATGTCGCGGGGGTGTTCTTCATCCCGAATGGCATAACTCGGAATTGGTACAAGCCAAACAGGGTGACAAACTCCGACTTGGGAATGGCGTCTGTTACAAACTGCTATTTGTAACTCGCCCTTTAAATGGCAAATTGCCCTGCTTCCCTGGGTTGTGGAGAAGCCTATTTGCCAGCCTCCTTCCACATGACTATGGCCCCTGGGAGACTGTGAAAATGTATGCACTTTTATTTGGTGTGTATGGCCCTTTAAGACTGTCGGTGGGCATATTGGGGCTTATGGACTTTTTATGGGACTGGTGCTGGCCCTTTAAGCACCTTTTTGGGGCATCAGGAAGATTGGGACACTGCCCCTTTAAGACGGTGTCCCCAGACTTGTTGGGGACACTGCCTCTTTAAGATGGTGTTCCCTGTGTCCCCAGACCTGGTTAAAACCCTTTGTGCCTGGCTTATACAAGGGTTACCCCCTACCAAGTTCTGCACACACACTCTAGTTGGGATTTTGGCACTTAGGTGCTCTCCCTTCTCTCCCCATTTTTACCCGTTTAGTTATTTAGTCTCTTTTCCTTGATGGTATCAAGGCATACCAAACCCAAGCACCATCTGAGACACCTGTTGGTAGATTATACGTGAAAGAAAAAGATAGAAAGAAATTGTTAGCTTTATTTCACACCGCCAAAACGGCTGGCCACCCAGGGGTTACCAAAACATACAAGGGTCTCCTTCAACAGTTTTGGTGGCCTTCACTTAAGCAAGACGTAGTGGATTATGTGCAGGCTTGTCGTGTTTGTGCACAGTGTAAGTCCCCTAATGTCAAACCCCCGGGACTCCTAATGCCTTTATCCGTACCCAAGAAACCATGGACCCACTTATCCATGGACTTTATTGTGGATCTTCCTTTATCCGATGGAATGACAGTAATTTTGACTGTGACTGATAGATTCTCTAAAATGGCACACTTTATTCCACTTAAGAAACTACCTTATGCGGTTCAGTTGGCTCAGGTATTTGCCAAAGAGGTTTTCCGCTTGCATGGTATACCACAGGATATCGTATCTGACAGGGGTCCTCAATTTGTCTCTAGGTTTTGGAGGGGCTTTTGTGCTGAGATGGGGATTTCATTGTCGTTTACTTCCTCCTATCATCCACAATCTAATGGAGCGGCCGAACGGGCGAATCAATCTGTGGAGTTATATTTACGTTGCTTCACGAATGCACACCAGGACAACTGGTCTCACCTCCTTCCTTGGGCTGAATTTGCCAGGAACACTGTGACTCATTCATCCACTGGCTTAAGTCCTTTTATGGTTGCTTATGGGTTCCAACCTTCTGTCCTTCCCGGCGTGTTCTCCGACAAGGGAATACCCGCTTTGGATGAGCACCTCACCTCCTTAAGGGAGATGTGGGATCAGGTCCATGCTACTCTTTCTCGTGCGACTGCTACTCAGAAGAGATTTGCTGATCGTCGTAGGGGTGCTGCTCCCTCTTATGTCCCGGGTGATAGGGTTTGGTTGTCCTCTAAGAATTTCCACCTCAGGGTCCCCTCAATGAAATTCGTGCCCAGGTTCCTTGGCCCCTATAAGGTATTGCGTAGGGTCAATCCTGTGTCCTACTCCCTGGCCTTGCCTCCTTCCATGCGTATACCTAACACTTTCCACACCTCCCTTTTGAAGCCCCTGCTCTGTAATCGATTCTCTGGTCCTCTCAGGCATCCAGATTCCCTCCGCGCTGTCTCCAATGACGTGTACGAAGTGGCTGCTCTGCTTGATTCTCGTTTTTCTCGGGGTCGGTTGCAGTATCTGGTTGATTGGAAGGGTAACGGCCCTGAGGAGCGGTCCTGACTTGAATGCGCCCTCTTTGATCCGCTCCTTTCATGTGCGGTTCCCTTTGAAGCCTTCGGCTTTCCGCCAGTTGGGCGGGCCTCGAGGGGGGTTATGTCAGGGATCCGCGGGTGGCTAGGAGGGGAGGCTACACGCCACTTGCAGCACTCACCCTCAGTCCGTCACTGCCCGCGGTCTCCCCTCGTCTCATCTGTCGGCGAGCGGCGTCTCCTCTCTGCCGCTCGCGTCCTCCACGCCCCGCAGCGGCAGCATGTATAACGCTGCACGCTGGGAGGTCACTAAATTATGCAAACGCCGGGGTCATGTGAGTGACCCGGCGTTAAAGAAACAGTACCACAATCACAGTGGGAGGTATAGATATCCCCCACATGTGATTGTTAATTCTGATTGGAAGTTATCCAATCAGAATTAAACCAAGGGTATTTATACTTACCTTTCCTGTCCCTCAGTGCCCTGTTGTGGTCTTGTGATACATGTAGTGCTGTTCTCTCGTGTTGCTCTCTGGTTTCCGTTTTTTTGGCTCGTTATTACGATTATCCTGTCTTCTCCACTCCTTTGACCTCGGCTTGTTTCTCGTTCTCCTGTTTTCTGGCTCCCTTTACTTGGCTTGTTTCCTGACTATTCTTAGCGTGCTTAGCCCGGCCACTCTAAGGACCGGTATAGCACCCTTCCTCTCTGTGACCTGTTAGTGTGTTAGGTTCCGGAATCGAGACAACTACATGGGGGTATTATCGGTTCAGGAACGGCCCGCAAAAGTGCTGTTCGTGAAACGAAAGAAAATACAATACATACAGCTATCTGCATTCGGCAGATCGCCAATACAGCAAATACATGTTAATTACAACCAGCATACATTCTACCTAGTTAAGCACATATCCCACAACCATACAGGCAACCCTTAAAGGCACAGTCTCTTTATAGTGTCCAAGTGGCTATGTTTGCCACACTCAGCTCATCCCACACTCCTCCCCTGCCAACGTCCGCTGGGGAAAAT
This sequence comes from Pelobates cultripes, assembly GCA_933207985.1. Classification (NCBI taxonomy): domain Eukaryota; kingdom Metazoa; phylum Chordata; class Amphibia; order Anura; family Pelobatidae; genus Pelobates; species Pelobates cultripes. The sequence continues at coordinate 374,631,779 of OW240913.1, read as the reverse complement.
CTGACTCAATTATCTCTCAGGCACAGAGGAGGACTTTGTAACTAGTCCCCTCTCAGATCCAGGAGAGGAATTACCCTGTTTGTGTGGGAGTGACAGGGACTTCTGGCCAGATTAAAACATTCCAGCTCGTACTCCCAGAACTATGTGTCCTCTGGTTACTGGGAGGGGAACAGGCTCATCACTAATCACTGTTCCAGTGGGGAGGATTCAACAGGGAAATGCCTTATAATGACTAGCACTCCCAGGACTGAGTGTTGTCCAGTGCCTGGGGGTGGATAGAGCAAGTTCCCCATTCAGCTCCAGGAGGGAGCGGTTCCAGGACCCCAGTCAAGCCACAGCAACTGTGGGCAGAAGTGCTGCGGTTAGTCCCCTGTTCCAGCTAGGAAGCGGACCTTGGTGGAGGTACCCAGCCAGGGATACAGGGAGCTCTGTTACACCTATGTATTTGCTAGAGACCCCATCCTGGGGGTCTGTGTATATAACCAGGCCACTTGGCCCTAATAAACCAGTCTGATTTACCCTTCATCAAGTCTTGGCTGATGCTTGGGGATACAAGAGCTATATCACATTTTTTCTCTGCGGGACTAGGGAGACTCTTCAGCAGATATACTAAGCGGAGTATAGGGGTCCGTTACATTGGTGGCAGTGGCGGGATGTTCTCCCTACAGTTCCAAAATCCCAAACAGAGCCAAAAATAAAAAGACCAGCAATAAAATAGACTACATTAAAGGAACTGCTGGAGGATAGAGGACAAGCGCCACACTCATCATGGAAATCATCGAATTTGTTATGTCACAAGTTGAATAACTGTGGAACTCAACTGCAGATTTGAAATTTCCTTATTTCTAATAGAGTGTGAAATGAAAATCCTTTAATTAAGAAAGTTACTGTAGCTTTAAGGCTGCGTGGATTTTGCAGGTTGTTAGTTGAAAGCATAAAGCAATAGAATAGTAACAGAGATGTTGATAACAGTGTTTTAGTAGCAGAGTTTTTTAGTAAGCAGGTTACAGTTCATTAGTAATGCAAAAACCCAGAGAAGGTATTGAAATGAATACTTAGGATTGTTGGGAGTTGTCTTCCAAAGGCAGGTTAGTTTGAGCCTGGAGGGTGGTTAAACTTCTAACAGTCCGGTTCTTAGAAATTGGAGAGAGCAGGGAAGTCAAATATTCGGTCCGTGGTCAGAGGAGATGAGAAGGCAGGAATCCATTTAAACAGTCCAAGGTTCGGTACACAAAACTTATCGAAGAAGAGCTTAGCCGGCAGTGTGATTGCGGAAGTCGCAAACAGAAATCACTAAGCAATTTTGAAACTGGCGCGGTTTCTCTATAAAGCTTGAGAGAGCCGCGTCAGAGAGGGGGCGGGGACGGTTCCGCATACCAGAAATGTCAGAACGGAGCCGATCGAAAAGATAAGTCCTGACAGAATTAATGGAGAGCGTCAGGACCTGCACAACTCCAACCGAGAGTTTGGAGGAAACAGAATTTCAGAAAGATGTGCGTTGGAGACCAAGTATCCTGAGTCCCAACCCAACCCAAGCAACCGAGGCTCTAAAGGCGAGAGAGACACGCTCAGGCTCATCGGTCGGAGATGCAGTTTCCCTACATGGATTGACAGTGGAGGACTGAAGAAACAAAATTAGGCAGCGTTTAAAACAGGGTTTGACAAATCCCAGATTTGCCAGCTCTTTAATGCGGCCGCCGAGGGAACTTTGAAGGTGGCCGCCCGCAGGAGCATGGAGGCAGCCACCCAGAGAAGCATGGAGGCGGTCAGCTGAGACAGCATGGAGCCAGCTGCCCGAGGGAGCAAGGAGGCGGTGCGCAAGGGAGCAGTACTCTTATTGCAGCTGCTCTCTGCTCCCTTGCGCTGTTTAATGATGCCGGGAGCCAGAATATGACATCACTCCGGCTCTGGCATCATTACAGAGAGCGATCAGGGAGAAGAGAGGAGCTGCAGTACTGCAGAAAGAGAGCAGCCCCACTGGACCCCTGGGAAAGACCCTAAAGGTAGGGAGGCTGAGTGGGTTTCAATTAATACAAAAATGTGAGTGTAAGCCTGTCAGAGTGAGAGTGAGCGTGAGCCTGTCAGAGTGTATGTGTGTGTGAGCCTGTCATAATGAGTGATTGTGTGTAGGTGTGCACCTGTCAGAATGTGTGTGTGCGTTTAGGTACCTGCCCCCTCTGATCGCATGAGGAAGGTGTTTTTACTCACCTTTTTTTCCCGAGCCGTGCCACTTTCGCTGCAGCTGGTACCACCTCAATGGCTGAGATTATCAATCTTTATGATCTCAGCTAAGCCAGTGGAAAGCATTGGGAGGATTTGGTGCATGCGCAGCTAATGTGCCAATCTCCATCTCCTCATAGGGATGCATTGAATTAATGAATCTCTATGAGGAACATTCAGCACCTCCATGCAGAGCTTGGAGACCCTGAACGTTGGTGCAGCAGTGACCCAGGACTCTCTAGTGGCCGTCTGAGCGACCATCACTAGAGGTGTTACTAAGCAGCAATGAAAACACTGCCTTTTTGCTGAAAAGGCTGTGTTTACATTGGAAAGCCTGCATGGTATATAGTCACCAGAACAACTACATCAAGCTGTGGAGGATCTGGTGACTATAGTGTCCCTTTAAGAATTGCATTTTTCTCGTTGAAAAGGACTGGCTCCTAACATTTTTAGCTGGCTCCTAGATTCCAAACAAATTTTTGAAGCCCTGGTTTAAAACATTCACTGATGGAGAGGAGGACATCAACACCTATGTCCAAGACTTTGAACGACAATGCGCTCTGGAAGGTTTGAACAAAGTGAACTAGGCAGCCATTTTAAGCAGCAAGTTGTCCGGACGAGCTGCCGAAGCATACAGAGCAGTACCCGACTCTGAGATTCACCTTCACGTAAAGGTCAAGGAGAAACTGCTAGCCGTGGGAATTAGGGAGTTCTCTACCAAGTGGCTGCAAGAGACGTTCCGAAATTCCAAAGTGCCGAATTTCCGAATTGTCGAGTTATCTACCAAAAGGCTGAAAGACCTAAATTGGTCTTTCAGCCAAATTTACTAATACTAAGTAAAAATTACTTAGTATTAGTAAATTGTGCCCCTACTCCCTATACCGCAAGTAGGGGCATGTCTATTAAACAGTGAGCAGCCTATGGCCCTCAGGGGTGGGGGCCAGGGGGGAGGACATTAGGTCGTCCCCTCATTCTAATTTAGGGCCCCCACCCACCGCTCAGGGGTGGGGGCCGGGGGGGAGGATATTAGGTCCCCCCTTCATTCTAATTTAAGGCCCCCACCCACCACTCAGGGGTGGGGGCAGGAGGAGGATGTTAGGTCCCCCCTAATTAGTTTTTAGGGCCCCCACCCACCGCTCAGGGGTGGGGGCCAGGGGAGAGGACAATAGGTCCACCCCCATTATTTTACTTTAGGGCCCCCATCCGCCGCTCAGGGGTAGGGGCCGGGGGGAGGACAATAGGTCCACCCCCATTATTTTACTTTAGGGCCCCCACCCGTGGCTCAGGGGTGGGGGCCGGGGGAGCAATAGGTCCCCCCCCATTATTTTACTTTAGGGCCCCCACCCGCCGCTCAGGGGTAGGGGCCGGGGGGGGGGCAATAGGCCCCCCTGGGGCTCGGGAGGGGGATCCAGTTTTTTTATTTTTTTTTAAGGCTTTTTTTAATGGCTTTTTATTTGGCCTTTTTTGGGGCTGAAAAAAGAAGATTTTAGGAGAAAGAAAACATCAACTGGTAAGTTTTCTTTTTTTTTTTCAGGTACTTAGTTAAATGGCCCCCCCTCATTATTTTTAGTGTGAGGGGGGTAGGAAGTGGTTAATTTTTGGGGGGAGGGGGATGACTAGGGGTTTTGGGACCCCTAGTCACCCGGGGGAGGGGGGGTTATTTTATTTAGGGCCCCCACCAACCGCTCAGAGGTGGGGGCCAGGGGGAAGACATTAGGTCCCCCCCAATTAGTATTTAGGACACCCACCCACCGCTCAGGGGTGGGGGCCAGTGGGGAGGACATTAGGTCCTCCCCCTCATTCTAATTTAGGGCCCCCACCCACCACTCAGGGGTGGGGGCCAGAAGGGAGGGCATTAGGTCCTCCACTTCGGTAATTTCTGAACTTCAGGACCTCTGTAATTTGGCACTTCAGCTATTCGGACATCCGGGTACTTCCGAATGTCCGAATAGCCGAGGTCCCCCCCAATTAGTATTTAGGGGGGGCAATAGGTCCCCCCTTCAGGTTAGGAGGGGGGACGTTTTTTTTTTGTTTTTTTTTACAGTAAGCAGCTATAGGCTGCTCACTGTTTAATAGACATGCCCCTACACGCGGTATAGTGAGTGGAGGCATAATTTACTAATACTAAGTAATCTTTACTTAGTATTAGTAAATTTGGCTGAAAGACCAATTTAGGTCTTTCAGCCTTTTAGTAGATAGCTCCCTAATACCGTGGGAATTAGCAAATTATCTACTTATTCATTCCTGTCATTACATTGACTGGCTAAGTAACTTACATTTTATATGAATGTATGTTACTTGATTGTTGTAAGTGTTGCAAATGCTTACAGCTGAATCCTGGCTATGTTTGTATACTTTTTATTTAAAATTGTATACAGTGTAACATTCTTCTTCTTACACTGGGTAAGTATATTAGTACTTTGGCAATACTGTGCTTCGGAACTTCGGAACTTCACTTCGACACTTCTGTAATTTCGGAACTTCGGGACCTCGGTAATTCGGCACTTCGGACATTCGGAAGTACCCAAATGTCCGAATCTCCTGAAATTCAGCCGAAGACATATTCGTCCCAAAACTAATTGCACATATCTAAATCGGAGAAATGTTAGCTCTCGGAGTAATCAAACCCTCTCCGAGACCATGAGCATTTCTGGTAGTGCTGGTACCGAAACAGTACGGTATGACCCGATTCTGTATTGAATACAGGAAACTTAATGATAGGACCGTGACAGATGTGTACCCCATGCCCAGGATAGATGAGTTATTGGATCGGATGGCGGGAGGAAACTACCTCACCACCATAGACCTGTGCAAAGGGTACTGGTAGATTCCCATGGATTCGACGGCCATCCCGAAGTCAGCATTTGTCACCCCTTTCAGCCTGTACCAATTCAGGGTCATGCTGTTTGGGATGAAGAACGCTAACTGGCCACAACACCGAATGAAAACCCAGGTTATGGCTTTCTTAGGGACGGACGGATACTACCGCCGGTTCGTACCACACTATAGCTAAGCCCCTGACTGACTTGACCAAGAAAAACTTGCCCTGCCAAGTCCTGTGGTCCCCGGAGTGTAAAGAATCCTTTCAAAAACTGAAACAAGCCCTAACCGAGGTTCCGGTATTAGCTGCTCCTGACCATTCTGTTACGGTATAACCCGGGTATCATGGGTTAATACCGAATAGGGAGTTCACCTTATTACAGGAATAGCAACTCACGAACACTTCAATTCACCGAACTGGATAATTATACGAAAGACCTCTCTCCTCGATACGGGACTAGCAGCTCATGAACACTCCAATTCCCCGAACTGAGAATCAGCCGAAATCCTTCTCTCCTGGAACAGGCAAAAGAATACTCCAAAGTAGCAATCCCCCCAAACACGAGACCAAGCTCCGTCTTGAGGGTAAAACAGGATTCTGGTTTATTGAGGGCTACCTGCCAGGTATTTATGCAGGTCTCCCACCTGGTGGACACTCCCCTGGGGGACCAGATGGAAGACTGGGACAAATGAGGTACAGTAGCCAATCACAGTGGCTCAGGTATAAACACTCCCCTTTGTACAGGTAAACCTCTCCTCTCTATCCTGGAGATAATTGGGAAGAAATCCAATTATCTCCAGGGATAGAGGCAAACTGCCATTTTACATGGTATAATAAAAACACATAAAAATCCATAAATGGAAAACTACCAAATGCATTTAATTCATATAACGTATCCCCAGATAGCCGAATTACTACCGAATAGCGCTCAGACCCAATGCACACAGTTCAATCGCCATGGAGTCAAAGTCTTTCACACTGTTCTTTCGGTATACGAATGACTCCATGGGATTGCTATGTGGGTTAAGTCCATTCATACAATAAAAAGTCCCGAACGGACCGGCGTTCGTATGCCTGATGATAAGAATCATCTGGCGTTCGGTAGAAAAGGTGTCCGGTTTGAGTTCCATAAGTTCATCGTCGAACACCGCTGTTCATTCGTGTGTTTAAAATGGCCGCCGCCTCGTGGTCGACATACGAACGATGACCACCCAGCATACGGTTCCAATCAAGAGGTTAACCACAACGTTCTAATTGAGGCCAATAGGTTAACCAGCAGCACACTGCTCTTTTGGGTGGCCGGCCGTTCGGTAGTTTTATTCGGTATAAACTGAAATACACGAACAGGGACGTACGGGCAGGTAATTCCACGACTGTATAACAAAATAGACGAACCAGCAGATAGTACTTAGACAGATGGATCTGTCACACATTCCAAACGACTTGTCGTCCATACTGTGGGGATATTTATGGGATGATAATATTAAACAGTCGAGTATTGCCCACTATTTAAATTCTCTTAGATCTTAGAGATCGTTATCATGTAAGTGAAATGTATTCCATACAAATAAAATCACAATTTGTTATAAAAATAGATATAATTTATTGTGACAAATAAAATAATAATAATATTAGGCAGCACGCATGATAATAATCAGTGAATATTTAGTATAACATAAGTATGCAATACAATGGAATGGCTATGCACGTTCCAATGGCTAACAGCATCAACTGTCAAGACTTTAGATTTATGAGGTACATCACACACAGAAAGTAAAACTTCACACAGCGAAAAGCCATAAAACCTTGGCTAACAGTTAAATCAACTGAGTAACCATTTCAATGCTGGCTAGATCCTCCTAGGCATATAATATCTTATTCTCATGTAATTTTCAATTAAAATAACATTCAAACCAGCTCATTAATCATTCCCTAAACCATCCAATAAGAATAATCTACCAGATTCTATAAGCCGAATTTTAATTTGCCTAAAAAGATTTCTTATCTTATTTAGAGCAAATCAATACACCTGGATAAAAACAGTGGTATGCTAACATGTGATGCTATTACATTAATATATAATTATTCTTAATTCCACCTGCAGAATGGAATGTTAATAACTATATATTCTTTAGTTAACTAAGATTTCTAATTATTGAAATCTGACCGTGATTTATCCAGTCATATATCATGCTATTAGATTTTAATTAATTTAGATTAATTAAATAAAACCAGCATAATAACCAGTTATGTAGATATTCTCATCAGATGAGTAGGAAGTCCCAGGAAAATGCGAGTATGATTGGTTGTATGGAGGTGTGTGAGTAATAGAGAAAAGTGGTGTTGTTTAGAAACTATCAGTAACATTCTAAGTGTCAAGGAGTGTTTCTTTTTTTTTTTTTGGAAATATGTTTATTCAGTTATTTGGAGAATCAGCAGTTAGAACAGTTTGAAGACTCGCAGGTCTAGGTATGCATACATTTTGAGTGTAACAGAGGTAGGAAAAACAGGTAATCAATGAAAGAAGGGGAAAAAAAATAAAATTTAATTTAAATAAGACCACCACATACCAAGCTTGCAGGCCTATGAGTCAGCTTGTTTTATGAAATGAGTGGACACGCAGGTCCGTATTGACTATCCAAGGTATATATCTAGTTACTCTTACCCCATAGTGAGAGACAAGCATATGCCATTCTTGTATGACAGTACAGTTCTGTCACGGTTCTCGCCACATCAAACAGACGGCTAGACGTGGTCACCCGTGGAGATCCCAACAAGGGACTTGAACCGGGGAACTTTGCAGTCCTGGTCCTGCTTCCTACCTCTGAGCCACAGCAGCTTTTGTATTCTGCAGTCATTCCGGTCCTGTTCATCCTGGCTTGTCTATCACTCTGGGGGCTGTACCTTGAATTTGGCTGTGCTGCACCTGAACCTGATCAGACATTAGCAGGGTATTTAAACTCAGCCTCGCCCTGTGATCAGGATCAAGTCTTTGATCCTGTTGTGTGATTTGTACCAGTGTTCCTGTTGTTTGAACTGCCACTTGTTATTGACCCCGGCTTCTGACTCGTTTACTCTGACCTCTGGCATCCCTTGACTTCGGCTACTCCTCGTTGTTCCTGTCTTCTGGCATCCTTTGACCTCGGCTATCCTTTGACGATCCTACTGTTTGAGTCCTTGCCTGTCCTGCGACTTGGTACTTCATCAAACCCGGTGGCATTCCTCAGTCGCAAGCTATTACCATGGGAGGTCAGCTATGCCACCGTTGAGAAGGAGTGTCATGGGCCTTCAAGAATCTTTAACCTTACCTGCACGGGTGCTCCTTCACCTTGATGACCAACCACAACCCCCCTGTCTGGTTAAATCAAGTGGCGGGGGACAATTCCTACTCAGATTGCTACTGTGAAGCCTGGCATTACAACCTTATAAGTTTATGATGCAATACCAGCCAGGCAGACACCATAACAACGCAGATTGGCTATCTTGACAAACAGAGCTAGAACACTAAGACTTAATCAGCTTTTCCAGACATCCCAACGCCGACCTGCCAGGGTCTAGCAGAGTATGCCGTACCAAGGAACTTGGGGGGAGTGATATAACAAACTGGCAATAGACTATGTGCTAAACTCCCTCCTAACAGAGGATAGTGAAGAATTCAAAAAAAGGCACAAAAAACAAAGACTAAAGGGTCAAACAAATGTTAGCCCGATAGTCAAAGGATGGACTAAATGGGTAAGATAGGGGCATAACCCCATATAATTAGAGAGACAAAGATAGATACAGAGTCAAGAGCGATATGAAAAAAGAGACACCAGGGTAACTCCGGGTGTCCAAGAAACATACCGCTCAGACTCAAGTCTTACCCATATATACAGTAACCAGCTCGAAAGGATGAACCAATGTAAAAGAAAAATATATATAAATGAAATACTTAACCTTTATTCGAATTACTACACAAAAAGAAAAAAACAACAATGTGAAAAAAATATATGTGCAAAAGTGTA
>OW240913.1:374580942-374622634 GCA_933207985.1 Pelobates cultripes | reverse complement strand
CCTCCCCCAAACCATTCCCTCACAGTAACCCCTCCCCCAAACCATTCCCTCACAGTAACCCCTCCCCCAAACCATCCCCTCACAGTAACCCCTCCCCCAAACCATTCCCTCACAGTAACCCCTCCCCCAAACCATTCCCTCACAGTAACCTCTCCCAAACCATTTCCCTCACAGTAACCCCTCTAAAACCATTCCCTCACAGTAACCCCTCCCCAAGCCATTCCCTCAGAGTAACCCCTCCCCCAAACCATTCCCTCACAGTAACCCCTCCCCCAAACCATTCCCTCACAGTAACCCCTCCCCCAAACCATCCCCTCACAGTAACCCCTCCCCCAAACCATTCCCTCACAGTAACCCCTCCCCCAAACCATTCCCTCACAGTAACCTCTCCCCCAAACCATTCCCTCACCATCCTAACCATAAGATAAGGCTAGGGACTAATGAAAGTTTTTAGAAAATTGGGCAGACTAGATGGGCCGAATGGTTCTTATCTGCCGTCACATTCTATGTTTCTATGTTTCTATGTTCTCACAGTAACCTCTCCCCCAAACCATTCCCTCACAGTAACCCCTCCCCCAAACCATTCCCTCACAGTAACCTCTCCCTAAACCATTCCCTCACAGTAACCCCTCCCCAAACCATTCCCTCACAGTAACCTCTCCCCCAGCCTGCATTCCCTCACAGTAACCCCTCCCCAAACCATTCCCTCACAGTAACTCCTCCCCCAAACCATTCCCTCCACAGTAACCTCTCCCCAAACCATTCCCTCACAGTAACCCTCCCCCAAACCATCCCCTCCACAGTAACCCCTCCCCCAAACCATTTCCCTCTGTTAACCCCTCCCCAAACCATTCCCTCGGTAACCCCTCCCAGGCTGTCCCCTCAGGCTGAGCTTCCCTCCCCCCCGACCATTCCCTCACAGTAGCCCCTCCCCAAACCATTCCCTCTAGGTAACCCCTCCCCAAACCATTTCCTCACGGTAACCTCTCCCCAAACCATTCCCTCCACGAAACCCCAAACCATTCCTCGCAGTAACCCTCCCCAAACCATTCCCCAGTAACCTCTCCCCCAAACCATTCCCTCCACGACCTCCCACCCAAGCCGACTTCCCTCACGGTAACCCCTCCCCAAACCATTCATTCCCTCACAGTAACCCCTCCCAAATCATTTCCTCAGTAACCCCTCCCCAAATCGTTCCCCTCCACAGTAACCCCTCCCCAAACCATTCCCTCACAGTAACCTCTCCCCCCAAATCATTCCCTCACAGTAGCCCCTCCCCCAAACCATCCCCTCGGTAACCCCTCCCCAAACCATCCCTCACAGTAACCCCTCCCCAAACCATTCCCTCCACAGTAACCCCTCCCTCAAACCATCCCCCTCCCCAGTAACCTCCCCAAACCATTCCTGGCCCCTCCCCCATATCATTCCCCCCATTTCATTCCCTTACAATAATCCCTCCCCCCCCATATCACTCCCCTATGGTGTGTCCCTCCCCCCTGTGTCGTTCCCTCACGGCGTCCCTTCCCTCATCCCATAGGAAAGCGAGGAAAAGCCAAACACAGCCCTGGCCAATCAGCATCTCCTCATAGAGATACATTGAATCAATGTATCTCTATGAGGAAAGTTCAGTGTCTGCATGCAGAGGGAGGAGACACTGAATGTTTGGATGCATTTTAGGCAGCCATGACCCAGGAAGGATCTCTAGCAGCCATCTGAGGAGTGGCCAGTGAAGTTATCACTAGGCTGTAACGTAAACACTGCATTTTCTCTGAACAGACAGTGCTTACAGCAAAAAGCCTGAAGGGAATGATTCTACTCACCAGAACAAATTCAATAAGCTGTAGTTGTTCTGATGACCATAGTGTCCCTTTAATAGTATGCTCCCCATATCAACCCCTCATAACCAACGCACACACTGCGAGCACACAATGAGTAAGGACAGAGGGAGAAACACTCTTGGTTGGAGCCACAGTATTTCTCATTAAAATGTTGTTGGTACATACAAGTAGCTTGTCATGAGGAACAAAAGGATTGGATTACCAGTTTAGTCTCGTGGACATAGATTATTTTTGTCTTACATTGCACACCCCTGGTATGGTTTCCTCATATAGTATCCCTCCCACAGAGGTGGTCCCCCGCATAAAGCAAGGCAGACTAGTAGATTCAATGAGAAGGAATACTTACTATGTATATAGGCTGGAATGCGTGTAATATTTAATTTTCATTAATAAAAGCTGATGACCGTTTTTATTTAAATTCAAGTAACCACAATTCTTTCTTAATGAGTTATTGTGCATGTTGACAGTACTATTGCTTTAAAGGTACAGTCTGTCACTCAGTGCTCACACACAGTAAGAGCGAAGCCCTTATCCAATGCTTTTACACCAATTAACCGTCTCACTATTCTGTGTGGAGCTCTAAACTCACTGGTGGAGTTGGCTGTCTGTATTGTGGATTTAACTGTGAGATCAGATTATTGGATAAAAGCTAATCATTGCTTTCCTCATTAGGGGAAGACACTGGAGACCTTGGGGACAGATTTATACATGATAGAGATATTGAGTGGCTGAAGGAGGCACATGGTGAGTTTTACCTCTTTGGTCTGTCAGATGGCTCTTCCATATAGACAGTTTTAAATGAATGTACGAATGGAAGCCTATGGCATGATTGCTTTCATTGACATTAAGGCCTTAATGTGTCATTCTGTGTCTATGTACAGTGTAATTATAAACCCCGGAGGCCTCAGTAAATGCGCTACAAGCTCATTGGCATTCCCCTATGTAGCTGTGATTATCATGATAGGAAATGACTGTACAATCGAAGCAGTCAGTATTGATGGGGAAAGAATGGTACTGATACCTGAGGTTATGAAGAACTGAGAGACATGTAAAAGTCCCCATCAGAAAAAATGTTCTGCATCACCTGCACATCTCAAGTTGGTCTTTGGAAAGTCCTCCTTGGATACAGAAAGTCAAGAAATCATCAGTTCCCAGCATGACATGCAAATGAGCACAGACCGGCATCACGTTGCCGAGTTTGTACTACATTTCTGACCCTTAGCAATGGACACTGTATTAAACACAGCTTTATTAAAGCCATAACATGGCATGTGATCAAAAAGGACCAGTGACCAGAAACCAGTCATGGACTATACAGTTTATACCTTGTGGGCAGTGGTGGGATTCAGCCAGTTCTCACCGGTTCATGTGAACCTGTTACTAAAATGTAACAAGTTTGCCAAACCGGTGATTATCCTGGCCAATAGAGGTATCGGCCCTCAGTCCATGACCAAAGGCCAACACCGGTGCAGGGCCCCTCCGTGTAGTCTGCAGCTCCGCCGGGTGCAGACCATGGAGTAGAGATCTTGCGATACATATAACCTGCAGGTTACCATATCAACGCTGTGACACATCAAGTGAAGGAGATCGCAAGACCTCTACTCCATGATTTGCGGTTCTGCACCCGACGGAGCTGCAGACAGGGCGGACTGTCTACCTACCCCACTGGACCACCAGGGTGGAGGAAAAGACCACTGGACCACCAGGGAGGGAATGGATTACACATAAAAAAGGTATTTAACTAAGCCAGAGCCTCCCCACCAGGGAGGAGGAAGAGACCACTGGACCACCACACATAATGGATACACATAAAGGTATTTAACTAAGCCAGAGCCTCCCCACATGCTAACACCCGCCCTGCCACCATTCTCTCACACTACCACCCCTCCAGCTGTCACCATTCCCTCCCCATTGTCACCACTTCGCACACTGTCAAATTCTCCCCATTGTCACCACCCCTACTGTCACCATCCATCCCATTGTCACCACTTCCCACACCATCACCACGACTACTGTCAGCACTTCCCCTTCCTACACTGTCACCACCTTCCCCACTGTCACCCTTCCACCCCACTGTCAGCACCTCCCACATCGTCCCCATCCTCTTACTGTCCTCCTCCCACCCACACACTATCACCATTTCATCACTGTCATCCTCCCACACACACTGTCACCATCCCCTCACATTATAACTTCCCACACTGTCACCATCCATTCACACACACTACCACCTCCCCACTGTCACCATCCCCTCATACTGTCATCTCTCTCACACACACTGTCGCCCTCCCACACACTGATTATCTATCCAACACACTGTCACCATCCCACACACACTCTATGGCCCTTACTGGAGGCAGAGAAATGGCACAGAAAGGCTAAATGCAGAGAAATGGCACAGAGGTGCTGGTGGCAGAGAGGTGGCACAGAGATGATGGTAGCAGAAAAATAACACTGGGAGGCTAAGGGCAGAGAGATGGTGCAAAGGGCAGAGAGATGGCACAGTAAGGCTTGGGGGCCGGGAGATGGCACAGTGAGGCTTCGGGGCCGTAAGATGGCACTGGCAGGTTGTTTGGGGGCATATGCCACTAGCAGATGTTTTGGAGCCACACGTGGCTCATTGGCATGATATACAAAGTTTATGCATTTGCTTCTCATTTTGGGGGGAAGGGGGAGAGACATAAAAAGTCAGAACTGGTTACTAAAATTTTTGAATCCCACTACTGCTTGTGTGTCTTGTCAGCATGGAACCAGTTTTATTTGGCACTTAGCTATACACTCACAAAGATTTTTTTATTTTTTTTGTGAATATATTTTTATTAAATAATAGAGATTGTATAAAGAAATAGTATGCACAAAATTATAACACAAAAAGGAATCCCGAGACACCAAGACCCAAAGTCAAGATTATCAACAGAGGGACTCACAGGTCCCTAACATTTTTAAAGTGACAAATCAATGGTTCACTTTCAATATACCTCTGTAACATTGCTCAGCTCAATAAGCCAGAAGCAAATCTGCCCCTCCCTACCCGCAGACATGACCCATTCCCTACTGCATGTATCACAAGTGAGTATCATCATTTATATGTGATTAAACCACAACACTCAGTCTCCGGTCATTAGTCAATATGATATTGTTCTCATGTGTGCTACCGTTTTTTTTAACCCCCGTTGACCCACCAATTAAGCAATGTCAATGTATCGGATTAGGTTATTAGAGTATGGGGGGAAAAAAGCAGATTCATTGCTAAGCATCCATTGTGTCCAAATGGCCATATAGACCTGTTGCCTCTGCTCCGCCTTGAAGACATTGTCCTCTATGGTCCTACGTTTCTCCATGTGCTGGAGCCACACCTGTATAGGTTGCTTCCAGTACACAGGTATTAACCTCTCCGCTACATTAAATATGCAGATAGTCATAGATTTATTTTTTGTATATGTATGTTTTCGTATGTGTGTGATGTAAAAGCATATGGGAAAGTTGGAGAGAAGGCGGATTATCTGTGATGTTTAAGGATGTCATAAATTTTCCTGCCAATTAACAGGCATTCCTACCAAATATGAAGGAACTTCCTCTCCACTCCCCATCACCAGCATTGGTTATCATGATGCATGCAATAATTTCATACCAGAGTGATAAAATTTTGTACGTTGATTCTTAGGGATTTGCTAGAGATAGCGCAATGCATTGTTAAATCACTGATCTTCCACCACTGCTGAGGTGTACAGGGGATCTCCAGAGCATCCTCCTCCTTGCCAAAAATTTTGCGCATGGGGTCACTAGCTTGATGTTGAACCATAGTGGTCAGGATCCATGCACAGCACATTAAAGCCCAGAGCGAAGAAGGTGCATCTCTATGAGGAGATGCTGATTGGAACATTGATTTGCTGCGCATGGGGCAATTCTCCAGTTAGGGTGGCTAAAGGTCTCAGCCTCCCCCCCCCCATCCCATGTATTTGGCATGCCTGGGCATTGTGCAACCCATGAGCTGTTGAAAGGCATCGACCTCCAGTCCTGGCCTGAAAGTTGGGTTAAATAACAGGGGCATGTTGGTATGTTGTAAGTTTCTATTGGAAGACCATGCCTCGCCATACCTGCAAGGTTGAACAAAATAAGTGTGTGAGGAGCTGCTAATTTTAAACTGCTGAGGATTCATCCATAACAAAACTGCTAATTGTCTGCCCACTTGTGTGATCTCCACCTCCTTCCACAGTTTATTTACCTCCTACTTGGCCCATTTCATGATTCAGAGTAGGTATGTTGCCTTATTGCATCTCTTTAAATCTGATCACTATGCGTAGGATGAGGCAGAGGAATCAGTGATGCCCACCGATTATCAAAGATAAAGAGCACAGTAATAAACAATTCAATCCGAGCTGCAGGGTCTCTTTACTGTATGAAAAAAGGAGAAAAACAAAAAGCAGAGAAACCAAGGATAAAGATAGATAAGTCCTAAAGGTTCCCTGTGATTGCAATGCAACCCAAAGGGAAATAATTAAAAAATAACTTTGTGGCGAAACCGGCCTCGCCACGTGTCCTTGGAGGGGGCTGCTTGCCCGCCTCATGCCTTTGGACTATGGACCAGACTTTATGTGAAGTTATTAAGCTAGATAGCTATGCCATGGAGCCCATTCGTGTAGTTAAAGACTTCGGCTCCATGGCAATTGAACTGTGTGAATAGGATCTGAGCGCTATTCGGTAGTTTTGTGCGCTCAGATCCCAGCTATCTGGGGATATGTGACATGTCTGTGTTTTATGTATAAAATGTGATTTATGTATTTTAAAGTGTTTTGTGTCTTTTTGCAACCATGTGCTTAATGGAGTCTTGTGTCTGTCCTGGGAGATAATTGAATTACTCTCCAGGATAGAAGACTCTGAAACTGGTTTGGGCCAGAAAGCCATGATTCATTTAGTCACAAAGGACTTTCCCTTAACTTTTGAACCCCTGGTCTGATTCGTGCCATTTAATATGTTGTTCCCCTGAATGGATTGATTATGAAAATGTAAGTTTTATGTATGTACGATGTTAACTCACAAAGTTATAAAAATGTACAAAAAGTAACTTTTCAGCTTGGAGATAATTGAGTAGATACAGTAATTGACTCAATTATCTCCTAAGCAGAAGGGAAGAATATGCTGGGTGTGTTTCTATTGTCCCATTGTGTCTGATTGGCTGCTGTAAATGCATTGTATGTGTTGTAATGTGTTTATTGGTGGTTCTGCAAAACCCTGTGGGCAGTACTATGTTTTGTGGATTGTAATAAAAACCAGGCTGGGTGTGCCAGCACTGGAGTTCCTGCTTAACCCTCAAAGTGAAGTGTCGTCTCATTATTGGGGGAAGGATTTATTGTATGCTGTCCCAGTTTGACTGCTAGGAGAGTAAACCTATTCGTATGGTTCCTATTCAACTGTCTACAGCATTCATATGCTTGAGAGAAGGCATACGCTTCTCTGGTTCGGTGATTGTGGTGTCTGATGCAGTGCTTGGAGTCCTCAGGAAGCGCTAGGAGCATCTTTCAACGGAGGTACCCAGTCGGGGTGCCAGGCGATCCGTTACAAACTTTTAATAAATTCCTTCTAAAAGTCAATACCTAAATAGATAGGTGAAAAGTAACATATAAATGATGATTAAATGAAAAATGGAGAGAGAGAGGAGAATAGAGTTAATGCAATAGCTAGGTAGTAGCAAAAGTAGAAAAAATAGTAGCCTAGTGGATCCTAAAAACATCCAATAGTGTCTAGAGTATAACTAGCTACGTTCATCATCTCCACGGTCTGTATGGAGGCGCTGAATGTTTCCCATAGAGATGCATTGATTCAATGCATCTCTATGAGGAGATGCTGATTGGAACATTGATTTGCTGCGCATGGGGCAATATCCTCCATTACCTGAGATCATAAAGACTGAATATTTCAGGCATGGAGGCAGGACCAGCCATGGCGAAACGAGCATGGCGTGGGAACAAAGGGGAGTAAAAATACCTTTCAAGTGCGATTGGAGGGGGACAGGCACTGGCACACACACACTGACAGACACAAACATACACAGCTTATTTTAATTGAAATCCACCCACCCTATCTTTGGGAGAGCTGAGTGGATCTTTCCCTGGGATCCAGTGGGGCTGCTCTCTCTTCCTGAGCGTCCTATTCCGGCTCCCTGCATCATTAAACAGCGCGCGAGGGAGCAGAGGTGAGCTGAACATATATTACTGCTCCCCCAGGCGGCCGCCTTAAAGGGTTGACATCCCAGGTGCCAGGGCAAAATTTGGATTTGTTGAGCACTGCCCTAAGTACCTAATGGAATGATCTGACCATTGGAATGGGAAGCACCGGTGGATCTGGTCAACCAGCGCCATGGGCACAGGGCTAATTAAAATCAAAGATTTAAGATAGTGTATCTGTAAGTCGGTTTATTCTCCTTACCTCTTGAATTCTGGTAAAATATTTTGTAGTGTGTCTTCTGGGTTGAATACTTGGAAAAGAAGATCGTGCTCAGCACTGCCCACGTATGTTTCAGTAATGTTAGGGCTTTGTCTAGTCATGGTCAGGAAGATCGAAAACAAGGACAAAGAGCAACGATGAAAGTGAACACCCCTGTCTTGTACCATTGTGTTTGCCAAAAGGCACTTTGAAAGCCCCATTGACACATGATTCTCTACCACGCAAGCACATTCTGTCCTAAACCTATCTGAGGGATTCAAGAAGAATTATCCAGTCCACCATGTGAAAGGCCTTCTCTGTATCCGTTTAGAGGAAAACCTTTGATGTTAGATGTGCCTGATGGAAGGTATCCTAATTGTGTGGTTCTTCTACTTTCTTTTGGCTATGAAACAAACTTGATCTCCATGAACTAAAGATAGGTAGCAGTCGGAGAGACAGTGCTTTTGTAAATAACTTCAAGTCGCAATTTAATAACGAGATAGGGCGGTAATTCCTGCATCACTCAGTGTCCTTGCCCCCTTTAGGGATAATGGAGATGCTCGCAGCAAGTGTCTGAGTCCCTCCCTATTTGGGTTGAATGCTTTAGTGAGGCAAGGGAAGAGCAGGTCTGAGAATAAATTGTAGTAACGTATAAGAAGGCACCCCCCATATGGGGCACTTGTACACTTCCCACACAAAGAACGGTAAGGCCACCTCTGTCATTTTCAGTAAAGTATTGATTCTGGCAGGATAGGGTCTCCTGAAAGTTTGTCGTCTCATAACACCTTAAGTTGCCAATGTGTGGATGTAGGGGTTTGGTCAGACAACTTGTTTTAAGCCTGAGTGAAAATATTTAGGGAGGAAAAAGTCATCTAAGCGACCATAAGATGAATTTAGATAGGAATAAAACGCGTGGTCCCTATCATATACATGCATGGCCCACCAACAGTCTACTAGTTGGTGTTCATCGAGTAACTCCCTCACCATGTAGTATGTGTTTAGTATTTACCTGTTGAAGTGTCAAGTGCCAGGTCAAGGGGTAGATTCCCCTCTCAGTATGTGGAATCTCTCAGTAATGCCAGATAAAACTTTCAGTGCTCTCAAAAGGAATTCATCCTGATGATGGTTAGGGAGGTATTTTTTTTCTGCAACCTTTGGCCTTAATGCCTTTTGTGCCCAGTTAAATTCAGTCAGTCTTGTCTTTACCCAAAATATCATTAAAGATAACTGTGAGTATGTCAGAGATGTCTGTGCGATCCCTCCTGCTTCAAGCTTTGCAGCCACAGGTTTTGTCAGTGTTTCCTATTATCAAGGTCTTCCAGGTGTAACGTCATGTCTCATTTGGGTAGTCTGGCACTCAAGTATATAAGTTGTTGCAGTTAAGTTATTCTGATCTGGCTACACTCTAGTCCCACTGCAATCTGGTGTGAATAACTTGAAGATCTGTCCGAATAGAGGTTTTGAGGTTAGTGGTAGCTTCCTGGAGGTCTTCTAGTGTCTTCAGTCCTCTGATTAGGGTCAGCCAGTCCGCATACTGTGGAACACTCTAATGGCCTGAAGCAAGTAACTGATAGGCCTCGGAAGCCGTGGCCTGTGAAGCAAAAGATATTAGCGCAGATATGGGGTCAGTCTGGGTTTGAAGGCATCTGGGTGTTTTGAGGTTCCCTGGGACCTAGAATTTTCCCCATTGTGCATCGCTGGAGCTATATATAAGCGCTGGATGTCTGTTTATTGGGGAGAGCCTTCAGCTTAAGCGGCCCCGCTCACCGAGAGATCTTAACTTCCAGACCAGGTCTGGCACCATGCTGTTGAGACCCAAAGAGTTCAAATTATACAGTTCATGGCTGGTTTCTGGTCACTGGTCCTTTTTAAAAATTTATTTATTTTTTTTAAATAATCTGTGTTTAAAACAGTGTCCATTGCTAAGAGTATCTGCAGAATTGCAGGGTGAAGTTTGAAACACGCCTGTCTGCTCTCTTGCATGAAAATATGATTGCTTAGAGTTTCTTTCTTTCCATGGGGGCTGTCAAATTCCACTCGAGCTAGGCAAGTGATGTGCAACAGTAGTTAATATGTAGATATAGATAAGGATAAACATGTATGTGTGTGTATACAGTACACGTCTTTGTCTCTACAAAGTGGGTGGGTATGCCTGTGGAGCCTGTGCAGTGCCACCTTTTGGTTGTGAATGATCTTGCAACAGTTATGTTCACTACTTGAATAGCATGGCTTGCTAATTTGCATATTTAGGTAGATTTGCATATCCTGGTTTATGCAGGCAGAGGACTTATTTCCTGTCCGCGCTTGTCTTCCCCACCACTTTCTAAGTATTACATTGTGGTTATATGATTGCTTCATGTATTGGATTGAGTGTGTTGCCATAAGTATAAATATAACATAAATAGGAGATAGTCCGAAGTGTAAACATGGGATTGTGTGTTCGTTCCATTGTGGATTGTGTGTCCTGCCTAGTTTGTTCAGGGATCCCAGTAGCAGAGGTTTTGGACCTGCTTGCTGGCTGCACTGTTCCCTGGTCCTGGGGACTGCAAATGCCTTTGTAAAGGCAGTAGTTGGAGGCAGCATAGATATAGTGATTTATAGCTGCCTGGAAAAAGGAGGCACAGACAGAGGGGTCGATACCTGCTTGGTAAAAGGAGGCACAGGCAGATGGATCGACACCTGCCTGGGAGAAGGAGGCACCGGCAGATGGATCGACACCTGCCCGGGAAAAGGAGGCACTGGCAGATGGGCCTGTGCAATGAGACCAGCTGGAGGAGATATAGCAAGATCCCACATTCCCAATGGCATTTCTTTACACTCGCCACTCCACCCCCGCACCAAAAGGTAAACATATCATAAAAATAAAATCTTCATGAAACACTTGCATTACTGCATTGGAATTTCACTGACTGGTTCCGGTAAGTAAAACTTGGTACACCCAGAGGCCACCGGACACCAGGCAGTGCAGTCATTTTCGGTTGGGTCTTTGCAAAATATGAAGATGCAAGATGGTGACAATGCTGCTTTAAAGGGATACTACAAGTGCCAGGAATACAAAGCTCCACCCGCCTGGGTAATTAAAGAGTTAAAATCCCTGATCCCGGTTCTGATATCCCTCAGCGCTGGGTCGATGCTCCACCCCGTCCAACATCCTGCAACGAGCGGGCACTAATGCCGCACGCTCATTAGACCTCCACAAAGGAAAGTATTGAATCAATTTTTTTTTTCTATAGGGGAAAAAAAAAAAATCAGGCAGTTGGTGTCCTCATGCAGAGCGTGAGAACATCCAGCGTCAGATACTGGACCAAAGATCTGGCCTCTAGTGGCTGTCTGGTAGATTCTCAGAGCTGCAATGTTAAACATTTCATTTTCAAAGTGCAAAAGTAACACTGCACCCAGGCCACATCAATGAGCTGAAGTGGTCTGGGTGCCTTCACTGTTCCTTTACGCTTAGAATTTGCTCCCTAGATTTATGTCTAATCCGATGCTTCCCAGAAGTGTTGCAGATACATGGCACATGTGCAGCAATCATTGAGAACTGCCATTCCACTTCTCAGAATGAAGCATAAGCCATATTTATCATTATCATGTGTTCTTAAAACCCAAAATGAAGGATGTAAGGAGGAGGCTTCTCTAGTGGCTGTTTGTCTGACAGGCCCCAGAGATGTTTTTGGCCAAACAGAAACGTTGCTATTTCTCTGAAAAAGTTTTACTTTGTTTGCGAAAATAACATTAAGATGTAGTGATTATTTTGTTTTATAATGGAACATTATGATGTAGTTCATTTGGAACTTAGAATGTCCCTTTTTAAAAAAGGAATTTATTTTCTGCTTCCCCTAAAGCCCATTGGAAAGCTAGAACATGTGTTCTACATGGTGCTTTGTCTTGAGACTCTTTGTTTGAGCTTGTACCCATTATCTCTATTCCAGTGGTGGTCGCAGAGGTTTCCCAACCCTCACTTGGCGTAGGATACGAGTTAGGCCGGGCTGTGGACATGAACAAGAAGATCCTATGCCTTTTCAGGCCGTCCTGCGGGAGAGGTGAGTGGAGTGTATAGATTCTCTCTAATCTAGATTTTAGTTCAGGATTCATGTTTCTACCACTTTCATGTGCCAAGTTGTACTGTGATGAGGACCGATTTTTACATGTTGAATCCCTTTACACAGAACCACTGAAGAGTTAGGAAACCCACCAGGGCACTTTACAAGGTTTTTAAGAGGCTTGTCCTTATGTATCCAAAGCACTTTAGGTCTGACTCCCTGTCCCTTAAATGGGTAACCAGGGCGACATGTACATATCTGCTGTTTGCTGGGTCTTCAGTGATTATACGTTACACAAAATATATTGAATAGTGCGGTGGCAGAATATTCTCAAATATATATTATTAAAAAAACAAAACAAATACTGAGTGAGAGTGCAGGCAGGTGGGTTCTCCTCATACTAGACCTTCAATGCTTCACCAGAGCTGGGTCGTGCATCCCATCAAACAAATTAAAATCCTCCTTTATTTAAAACCAATTTTATATTTTGACATAATGCGTAGGGGAGGCACAAAGAAGGGAGATGCCGACACATTTTGTGCTGCATAATGCACTTCTTCAGAGGATCTTATGGAATACTGAGATGCAGGATCCATCCCTCGTGATGTATTCTACAAAACGGTGAAGGACAGGAAAGAGACTGCACGATAGGGATACCAATTTCAGAGCTCTATTTCCTGTCCTTTTTGCTGTGAGGGGAGTGGCTAATCCATAGGTAAATTCTGCCATGTTTGATCAGGAAATATGTATATTTTTTATTTTTGCAAGACAGATTAAAAATTAGCTTCTGTATTTACTGGTAAAGCAACTGTTCGGTCAGGATTAATTAACATACTACCTAAAATAAAAATTAAGAATTTAACAGCTGGGGTCAACAGTCAGGAACAAAATATATATCTAAACCTCTGCTCATTGAGTGTTAATGGGATATATAAAAAGACCGCAGTGAAACCGCTGTCCAAGCAGTTTATTTCTTCATGAATAGAGCTATCATTTCCGTGGTACTGGAAATCAGGGACCATGTACGATGTTTCACACCTTCTCTGCACATCATAGTGTGGCTTGGCCAGGAGAGCTGCAACCTTGCATGTTACCCAATAGGGACCTGACTTTAGATTGTGAGCTTTGTCTGGCATGGTCCTGCCTACACTTACCTTTGTGTTACCAGGATAGGATCTCTGAGTATTTTCTTATCTTCCAGTTCTCTCTGCAATGATCCGGGGAGCAGATAATGGCCGCTCCGTGCAAGTGAAGGATTACGATCCATCAGACATTGAGCAGATTATATCAAAGTATTTCACGGTCACATTTCCTTCCTTGTGACTTGGGGGAAGAAGCACATTAAGGGGACAAGTGTTAATAAAAAAAAAAAAAGTGTTCTACTCTTCTAACTGGTCTGAGTGTTTATTCTGTATACTGCTGGCCATGAGTTTTATATTAAACTAACCCAAAAATACACACTACAATTGTCATTTGCATAAACAATAACATTTATTGCAGAACATAAAATATGAATTTGGCACAAATAATAAATATATCATGTACAGGATTAAAAATAATATCTGCAGCCATACTCAACCACTCCTTACATTGTTTCATTTTTGTTCTCCCCTTAAAGGGACACTATAGTCACCTGAACAACTTTAGCTTAATGAAGCAGTTTTGGTGTATAGAATATGCCCCTGCAGCCTCACTGCTAAATCCTCTGCCATTTAGGCGTTAAATCCCTTTGTTTATGATCCCTAGTCACACCTCCCTGCATGTGACTTGCACAGCCTTCCATAAACACTTCCTGTAAAGAGAGCCCTATTTAGGCTTTCTTTATTGCAAGTTCTGTTTAATTAAGATTTTCTTATCCCCTGCTATGTTAATAGCTTGCTAGACCCTGCAAGAGCCTCCTGTAGGTGATTAAAGTTCAATTTAGAGATTGAGATACAATTATTTAAGGTAAATTACATCTGTTTGAAAGTGAAACCAGTTTTTTTTTCATGCAGGCTCTGTCAATCATAGCCAGGGAGGTGTGGCTAGGGCTGCATAAACAGAAACAAAGTGATTTAACTCCTAAATGACAGTGAATTGAGCAGTGAAATTGCAGGGGAATGATCTATACACTAAAACTGCTTTATTTAGCTAAAGTAATTTAGGTGACTATAGTGTCCCTTTAATATATTATGTATAAATGCAACAAACACTACTAATTTGCATTGTGTCATTAGGACCTGATGAAAGTCTGTTGTAACAGACAAATGTCGATTTATTTATAAAGTAAATTAAAAGTTAGGTTTTATACTTATTTTAAGTCCTAGGAGTGCTATCTGGATTATCCATTGAGTATTTTCGCCTGACAATATTTTGAATTTCATGGAGTGCAGGATTATTTTTTTCCTTTTTTATATATATATATATATATATATATATATATAAAATACTCACACACTCTGCTGCGAGCCCATTGGTCACTACTTGCATGCGAAAAGGGGTCCCAGGAGACTCCTAGTTCCACCTCTGACAGATCCTCTTGCAAGCCACTTGTTACCACAGCAATTACACGCATGCTGGGCTCACAAAAGGACTTGCTGCCTGTCGGAAGTGTAAAATGCCATGTAACATTCTCCCCCCCCCTTCTCAACTATACAAGACAGCTAGCAGCCTTCACGATGCCAGTGGACCACCAGGGAGTGTAATGTCGCCTTGTGAGGGGAATAAGATGTAACACAGCCCATATCCTACCACACAAACACACTATCCTTCTGGGCAGACCACCAGAAATTCTGGGGCTGTGTGAGAGGCCCCAGAATTTCTGGTGGGAGCCCTGGTTGCCATTGTGCTACCTATTGAACATTGTGAAATTATGCAGTTCTCGAATGCTGCAGTTTTACACTCAGTAAAGGCCAAGGTTCATTTATAAAAGTGCAATTTTCTATTGATATATGCTCATTTTGTAAAATGAAAAGGGAAACACTCCACACATAACACTTCACTAGTGATGTCGCGAACACGAAATTTTCGGTTCGCGAACTTCCGCAAATGTTCGCGAACTGGGCGAACCGCCATAGACTTCAATGGGCAGGCGAATTTTAAAACACAGGGACTCTTTCTGGCCACAATAGTGATGGAAAAGTTGTTTCAAGGGGACTAACACCTGGACTGTGGCATACCGGAGGGGGATCCATGGCAAAACTCCCATGGAAAATTACACAGTTGATGCAGAGTCTGGTTTTCCATAAAGGGCAGAAATCACCTAACATTCCTAAATCACAATGAATATGGATTGACACCTGACATATGACATATTGACACCTTGACATATGGATTGACACCTGTCCTCAGAGCCCCTGATGCACACGGACACAGAGCAGAATAGGGACTGTTCCCCCTACATAGGGTCACTTGGGAGATATGGATTGACACCTATCCTAAGGATCCCTGATACACACTGACACAGAGCAGAATAGAGACTGTTACCCCTACATAGGGTCACTTGGCAGATATGGCGTGGTTGTGGGAGGAGGAGGATGACTTTCACCTCTTCCCCTGTTAGATTCCCGTTGTGCTGTGACATCACCCTTATACGCTGTGTAAAGCATACTTTTTAATTTATTTTGCAAATGCTGCATCCTTTCTGACTTGTAATTCGGTAACATTTCCGCCACTGTCTGCTTATTCCGGGGGGTCTAGTAGCGTGGACACCCAGCACAGGTCGTTCTCCTTCAGCCTTTTTATACGAGGGTCCCTCAACAGGCACGACAGCATGAAAGACCCCATATGCACAAGGTTGGATGCCAAGCTACTCATTTCCCGTTCCTCCTCCTCACACAGAGCAGAATAGGGACTGTTCCCCCTACACTTGGCAGATATGGATTGACACCTCTCCTAAGGGTCCCTGATACACACTGACACAGAGCAGAATAGGGACTGTTCCTCCAACATAGGGTCACTTGGCAGATATGGATTGACACCTGCCCTCAGAGCCCATGATACACACTGACACAGAGCAGAATAGAGACTGTTCCCCCTACATAGGGTCACTTGGCAGATATGGATTGACACCTGTCCTCAGAGACCATGCTACACACTGACAGAGAGCAGAATAGAGACTGTTCCCCCTACATAGGGTCACTTGGCAGTTATGGGTTGACACCTGTCCTCAGAGCCCCTGATACACACTGACACAGAGCAGAATAGGGACTGTTACCCCTACATAGGGTCACTTGGCAGATATGGATTGACACCTATCCTAAAGATCCCTGCTACACACTGACACAGAGCAGAATAGGGACTGTTCCCCCTACATAGGGTCACTTGGCAGATATGGATTGATACCTATCCTAAGGATCCCTGATAAACACTGACATAGAGCAGAATAGGGACTCTTCCCCCTACATAGGGTCACTTGGCAGATATGGATTGACACCTGTCCTCAGAGACCATGATACACACTGACAGAGAGCAGAATAGAGACTGTTCCCCCTACATAGGGTCACTTGGCAGATATGGATTGACACCTGTCCTCAGAGCCCATGATACACACTGACACAGAGCAGAATAGAGACTGTTCCCCCTACATGGGTCACTTGGCAGATATGGATTGACACCTGTCCTCAGAGACCTGATACACACTGACACAGAGCAGAATAGAGACTGTTCCCCTACATAGGGTCACTTGGCAGATATGGATTGACACCTATCCTAAGAGATCCCTGATACACACTGACACAGAGCAGAATAGGGACTGTTCCCCCTACATAGGGTCACTTGGCAGATATGGATTGACACCTATCCTAAGATCCCTGATACACACTGACACAGAGCAGAATAGAGACTGTTCCCCCTACATAGGGTCACTTGGCAGATATGGATTGACACCTGTCCTCAGAGACCATGATACACACTGACACAGAGCAGAATAGGGACTGTTCCTCCTACATAGGGTCACTTGGCAGATATGGATTGACACCTGTCCTCAGAGCCCCTGATACACACTGACACAGAGCAGAATAGGGACTGTTCCCCTACATAGGGTCACTTGGCAGATATGGATTGACACCTGTCCTCAGAGACCATGATACACACTGACACAGAGCAGAATAGAGACTGTTTCCCCTACATAGGGTCACTTGGCAGATATGGATTGACACCTGTCCTCAGAGGATCCCTGATACACACTGACACAGAGCAGAATAGAGACTGTTCCTCCTACATAGGGTCACTTGGCAGATATGGATTGACACCTGTCCTCAGAGACCATGATACACACTGACACAGAGCAGAATGGGACTGTTCTCCTAAATCACCTGTCCTGAGAGACCATGATACACACTGACACAGAGCAGAATAGAGGCTGTTTCCCCTACATAGGGTCACTTGGCAGATATGGATTGACACCTGTCCTCAGAGCCCCTGATACACACTGACACAGAGCAGAATAGGGACTGTTCCCCCTACATAGGGTCACTTGGCAGATATGGATTGACACCTATCCTAAGGATCCCTGATAAACACTGACAGAGAGCAGAATAGGGACTGTTCCCCCTACATAGGGTCACTTGGCAGATATGGATTGACACCTGTCCTCAGAGACCATGATACACACTGACACAGAGGAGAAGAGAGACTGTTCCCCCTCCATAGGGTCACTTGGCAGATATGGATTGATACCTATCCTAAGGATCACTGATAAACACTGACACAGAGTATAATAGGGACTGTTCCCCCTACATAGGGTCACTTGGTAGATATGGATTGACACCTGTCCTCAGAGACCATGATACACACTGACAGAGAGCAGAATAGAGACTGTTCCCCCTACATAGGGTCACTTGGCAGATATGGATTGACACCTGTCCTCAGAGATCATGATACACACTGACACAGAGCAGAATAGAGACTGTTCCCCTACATAGGGTCACTTGGCAGATATGGATTGACACCTGTCCTCAGATCCCCTGATACACACTGACACAGAGCAGAATAGAGACTGTTCCTCCACTTAGGGTCACTTGGCAGATATGGATTGACACCTGTCCTCAGAGAACATGATACACACTGACACAGAGCAGAATAGAGACTGTTCCCCTACATTGGGTCACTTGGCAGATATGGATTGACACCTGTCCTCAGAGACCATGACACACACTGACACAGAGCAGAATAGGGACTGTTCCCCCTACATAGGGTCACTTGGCAGATATGGATTGACACCTGTCCTCAGAGCCCCTGATACACACTGACACAGAGCAGAATAGAGACTGTTCCCCCTACATAGGGTCACTTGGCAGATATGGATTGACACCTATCCTAAGGATCCCTGATATACACTGACAGAGCAGAATAGGGACTGTTCCCCCTACATAGGGTCACTTGGCAGATATGGATTGACACCTATCCTAAGGATCCCTGATAAACACTGACACAGAGCAGAATAGAGACTGTTCCCTCTACATAGGGTCACATGGCAGATATGGATTGACACCTGTCCTCAGAGACCATGATACACACTGACAGAGAGCAGAATAGGGGCTATTTCTCCCCTACATAGGGTCACTTGGCTTGAGATATGGTTGACACCTGTCCTCAGAGCCCCTGATACACACTGACACAGAGCAGAATAAAAGGACTGGTACCTACATAGGGTCACTTGGCAGATATGGATTGACACCTATCCTCAGGATCCCTGATACACACTGACACAGAGCAGAAAAGGGACTGTTCCCCCTACATAGGGTGACTTGGCAGATATGGATTGACACCTATCCTAAGGATCCCTGATACACACTGACACAGAGCAGAATAGGGACTGTTCCCCCTACATAGGGTCACTTGGCAGATATGGATTGACACCTGTCCTCAGAGACCATGATACACACTGACACAGAGCAGAATAGAGACTGTTCCCCCTACATAGGGTCACTTGGCAGATATGGATTGACACCTGTCCTCAGAGCCCCTGATACACACTGACACAGAGCAGAATAGGGACTGTTACCCCTACATAGGGTCACTTGGCAGATATGGCGTGGTCGTGGGAGGAGGAGGATGACTTTCACCTCTTCCCCTGTTAGATTCCCGTTGTGCTGTGACATCACCCTTATACGCTGTGTAAAGCATACTTTTTAATTTATTTTGCAAATGCTGCATCCTTTCCGACTTGTAATTCGGTCACATTTCCGCCACTGTCTGCTTATACCGGGGGTCTAGTAGCGTGGACACCCAGCACAGGTCGTTCTCCTTCATCCTTTTTATACGAGGGTCCCTCAACAGGCACAACAGCATGAAAGACCCCATTTGCACAAGGTTGGATGCCGAGCTACTCATTTCCCATTCCTCCTCCTCACACAGAGCAGAATAGGGACTGTTCCACCTACACTTGGCAGATATGGATTGACACCTGTCCTAAGGGTCCCTGATACACACTGACACACTGACACAGTGCAGAATAGGGACTGTTACCCCTACATAGGGTCACTTGGCAGATATGGATTGACACCTGTCCTCAGAGACCATGATACACAGACACAGAGCAGAATAGAGAGTGTTGCCCCTACATAGGGTCACTTGGCAGATATGGATTGACACTGTCCACAAGGACAAGCTGCAGGCTTCCTGGCAGGGCCCATACAAGGTGGTAGAGCAGGTTTGTGATACCACCTTTTTAATCGGTGCGGTCACAGGCACGGGAGGCAAGCGCATGCTCCATGTGAACATGCTCAAGCCATACCACGAGCGCACGGAAGAGGTAACCGCGATCTGTGCACCTGCCACTGAAGATTATGATAATTTGCCACTCCCAGATCTCCTAGACCTAGAGGGCCAGAGCGGAGACCTGGGAGAAGTACAGTTAGGAGAACGGTTAGACCCCCAGGAGCGAACCCAGGTCCAAAGACTAATCCAGGACAAGGGGGCCACGTTTTCCAACCTACCTGGGTACAGTCCGTTAACCAGTCACAAAGTTGAAACCCTAGACCAGACCCCCCTTCGCCAAACCGCCTATCGCATACCCGAAGCAGTTAAAGAAAATATTCAGAAAGAAATTGAGGAAATGATGCAGTTAGAGGTGATAGAACACTCTGACAGCCCCTGGGCCTCCCCGGTAGTACTAGTACCGAAACGGGACGGCACGACCCGTTTCTGTGTAGACTACCGGAGGCTAAACGATAAAACAACCTCAGACGCCTACCCTATGCCCCGGATAGACGAGCTCCTAGACAAAATGGCCAGAGGCCAGTACCTCACCACAATAGATCTGTGCAAGGGGTACTGGCAAATTCCATTAGCCAAGGACGCCATCCACAAGTCGGCATTTGTCACCTCGTTTGGCCTGTATCAGTTTAAGGCCATGCCATTCGGGATGAAGAATGCCCCGGCTAACTTTCAGAGGATGGTAGATCGGCTACTGGATGGGTTTCAGGAGTATGCCTGCGCCTACTTGGATGAAATAGCCATTTTTAGCTCCTCCTGGCCCTAACACCTGACCCACATAGGAGCCGTACTAGACCGGATTAGGGAGGCCGGACTCACCCTAAAGCCCAATAAGTGCCATATAGGAACGCGTAAAAACCTCCCCAAGATAGTAGTATGGGCCCCAGAGTGTGAACAGGCCTTCCAACAGCTCAAGACGGCTCTTATTAAATCACCTGTACTTTCTGCTCCTGATCCAACTAAACGCTTTCTCGTCCATACAGACGCTTCTATGTTTGGATTGGGAGCAGTACTGAGCTAAGTCGGAGCAAATGGCGGTGAGCAACCCGGGGCTTATCTAAGCCGGAAACTTTTGCCCAGGGAAGTAGATACACTGCCAATGAAAAGGAGTGCCTGGCGGTGGTGTGGGCCCTCAAAAAACTGCAACCTTACTTGTATGGACAACCGTTTACCTTACTCACAGATCACAACAAATTTGGGGCACTGCGCGTGCAATCTAATGTGCCACCAGATAGGAGTGGTGTGTTAAGTAGTACTATTATCAGTTTAATCCCTGTTACGTCCCCTATCCGTTGATGTGGAGCAAGACGCAGCAGCAGAAGAGGACTCAGCCGAGGAGGTTATGGAAGAGGATGGAGTAGGAGGAGTAGAGGAGGTGGCAGCAGGCCTGCCTGCAAGTCATGGCGGTGTCACCAACTCCTCTGCAGAGCCACGCATTCCATGCTTGGCAGCCGTCAGCAGGTTTGCCCAATGCGCAGTGTAGGTGATATACCTGCCCTGACCATGCTTTGCAGACCAGGTATCAGTGGTCAGATGGACCCTTGCCCCAACACTGTGTGCCAGACATGCCATTATTTCCTTTTGCACAATCGAGTACAGGTTGGGGATTGCCTTTTGTGAAAAGAAATTTCGTCCGGGTACCAGTGAGTGAGTGGTGGCACTGGGCACAGTATCCACTGTGAGCCTGACACACCCGCTGGCAGACAACTAACTGCTATTCAATCTATAACAGTGAAAAAAGTTTTTTGTTTTTAAATGCAAGCTATTATGACACCAGATATGAGTGGCACTGTAAACTGGCAGAGTACACACTGTAGGGCTGACACACCCGCTTTGAGACAACTAACTGCTATTCAATCTATAACAGTGAAAAAAGTTTTTTGTTTTTAAATGCAAGCTATTGTGACACCAGTGAGTGAGTGGTGGCACTGACTGGGCAAATAGGCACAGTATCCACTGTGAGCCTGACACAGAAGCTGGCAGCAGTGGCAGACAACTAACTGCTATTCAATCTATAACAGTGAAAAAAGTTTTTTGTTTTTAAATGCAAGCTATTGTGACACCAGATATGAGTGGTGGCACTGACTGGGCAAATGGGCACAGTATCCACTGTGAGCCTCGACACAGAAGCTGGCAGCAGTGGCAGACAACTAACTGCTATTCAATCTATAACAGTGAAAAAAGTTTTTAAATGCAAGCTATTGTTAAATGGGCACAGTATCCATTGTGAGCCTGACACATAAGGACACTGACTGCTATTCAATCTATAACAGTGAAAAAGTTTTTTGTTTTTAAATGCAAGCTATTGTGACACCAGATATGAGTGGTGGCACTGACTGGGCAAATGGGCACAGTATCCACTGTGAGCCTGACACAGAAGCTGGCAGCAGTGGCAAACAACTAACTGCAATTACATTACACAGAAGAAAAAAAAAAGCAGACTGATGTTCTAGCCCTAAAACGGGCTTTTTGGGGTGCTGTCCTTACAGCAGAGATCATATGAGTCCTTCAGGACTGTAGTGGACACTGTATACCCTAACCTAGCTATGCATTTCCCTATCTAATCAACAGCAGCTACACTTTCCCTCCTCTCACTAAGCATGCAACTTGAGAATGAATCTAAAATGGATGCTGTCCAGTAGGTGGGAGGGTCTGCTAGGGAGGGTGTGCTGCTAATTGGCTGGAATGTGTCTGCTGACTGTGAGGTACAAGGTCAAAGTTTACTCAATGATGACGAATAGGGGGCGGATCGAACCGCGCATGTGTTCGCCGTCCGCGGCAGACGCGAACACGCTATGTTCCCGGGAACTGTTCGCCAGCGAACCGTTCGGTGCATCACTACACTTCACCAAGTTGACATGCTTTAGGGGTCTGGAGTGTCCCTTTAATCTTTGACATGAAATTGAATTCTGTCCAAGGCTTCAGCTTGGACCCATTCTTCAACTACAAAAATAGGAGTGATCCATGTTTTGTTAGAGATTATAATCATGTAAGGTGTATGTGGCGGAACCAACCTCACCACTATGCACTGGAGAAGCCTGGTTGCCAGCCTCCTGTCATGTGACTATGGCCCCTGGGATGTATTGCCCTTTAAAGACATGATTTGGGCATAATGGATTTGTGTTGTGCTGCTGCTAGCCCTTTTAAGAACCATCTGGGGACATACTGTGGAGTTACTGGGTGGCCACCATTTCCTGTATCAGAAGCACATGGTGAGAACAATGGATGGCGGCCATTTTAACTCACAGACACTGTGTGGACTTTTCAACACGGTGCCATCTCGCCAGTATTTGTTGCACAGAGACATCGTGCGGTGGTTTTGGACTATACAGCAGGGGACACATTATACAGTGATTGTTTTTTATTTAGCCTGTATATGTTCTGCAGAATCTGCATTAAACTGTATTTTCCAAAGTACTGAACGGATCTGGGTGAATTTTGGATATGTGGTTCACCCAGATCCCCCAGTTCCAAGGATATACTTTTTATGGGGTTATTGCATGTTTTGGGGTCCCTGAGATGTGTTTTATGAAACTGTATTTCTCTGGCTGTGATAATTAGATTACCCATTGTGTTCAGTAATCCTATCACAGCCAGAGGGGAGGATTTTGTGTGGGAGTGTCTGGGTGTATTGTATGGATTGATTGGCTGTTTTGTAACGCCCTGTGGGCTGTACTATGTTTGTGGATTGGGAATAAAAGAGACTGTATGTGACAGTACAGGGAATTCCTGTTTTAACCCTCAAAGTGAAGTGTCGTCTCATTATTGGGGGAAGGATTTATTGTATGCTGTTCCAGTTTGACTGCTAGGAGAGTAAACCTATTCGTATGGTTCCTATTCAACTGTCTACAGCATTCACATGCTTGAGAGGATTCATATGCTTCTCCAGTTCGGTGGTTGTGGTGTCTGCTGCAGTGCTTGGAGACCTCAGGAAGCGCTAGGAGCATCCTTTAACGGAGGTACCCAGTCGGGGTGCCAGGTGATCCGTTACATTGGTGGCAAGCGGTGGGATGGCGTCCTAGTGCGAGGTAAAGCAGCTCAGAGACACAGTTTGTGGATTTACAAATTGAAGGCGACGCTAGTGTTCATACAGCGTCCCTGTCTACATAAAGATTTGTGAAAACCAGCACTACTTCAGAGATGGAAGGCCGTGCAGTATCTCACTTTGACGCCAGGCTCCAGCAGCGACTACAGGATGTGATGCGCAGTATGGAGTATCCTATCCCAGAGGAAAGAGAGACAGAGTGGAGGGTGGTGCTTCGTACCGATCTCTGGAAGGAGGACATCGACGAAATTCGACCCTTCCGGTGCGAGGAAATCCTGACCACTAACCAGCGCCAAGCAGAACAACTAGAGCTGCGGATGCCATTATTGGGAAACCAGCCCTCAGAGGAATGGGTAAGCGAACTGGAGATGCTAGTTGAGACTGAGGTGTGGCTGGATGATTCCTATCGGGCCCTGCGGTGGCATGTTTACCACCTCAACCCGTGGCTGATTGAGTACAAGTGTATTGAGGGGGAAGACTACGATGGCCCTGGTTTGTTGTGGGATACTATTGAAACTAGTCTCTGGTTCGGAGACACCGACATTGCTCGCTTCTGGTCCATCCGAGCTGAGCGGGCAGACAACAGGGACCTTAAAGAGATCGATGCCATTCAGCCAGATCTATCTTTTCTTGCCAACCGAGAGTGGGAACTAGAACAGGATTATGTTTGCCTATTCCAACGTATAACGCCGCCTGTCTCTGACATGATGGGGCTTATTGACTGTATACCACCGGAAGCATTGAGTTTAGTTCCTCCTCCCCAGCAACCAAGCCTGTTATCAGGAGACCTTGGTACTGTACCACATATGTCCCAACCAGCCCCAGAGATGGAAGACCTTATTGACTTGTCCTGGGAAGACACCCAGCTGGCAGGTGGGGATGGGACCGAGGTCTCTCTACAGGCCCTACAGGGATGCTGGGTAGTCAGCCCAGATCCCCAGCGGCAGTATGTATCCCAGGGAGCTGAAGGTGCTGTACTTCCTCCCCCAGCGGCAGTGTGTCCTGCAGGAAGCGGAGACAGTCGGTCTCGCTCCCCAGCAGCAGAGCAATATATTAAAAGGGGAGACAGTTGGTCCCCCTCTCCAACAGCAGAGAGTGTTCCAGGGAGAGGAACCGGTTATCACCTCTCCCCAGCAACAGGACAAATTATTGAAAGGGGAGACAGTCGGTCTCCCCCTCCAACAGCAAAGAGTGTGTCAGGGAGAGGAGCTTGTTATCCCCTCTCCCCAGCGGCAGTGTGAGTCCCAGGGAGCCAAAGGTGTCGTCCTTCCTCCCCAGCGGCAGTGTGTGTCCCAGGGAGCTGAAGGTGTCGTCCTTCCTCCCCAGCGGCAGTGTGTCCCCCAGGGAGCTGAAGGTGCCGTCCTTCCTCCCCAGCGGCAGTGTGTATCCCAGGGAGCCAAAGGTGTCGTCCTTCCTCCCCAGTGGCAGTGTGTACCCCAGGGAGCTGAAGGTGCCGTCCTTCCTCCCCAGCGGCAGTGTGTACCCCAGGAAGCAGAGACCATCTGTCACGCACCCCAGCCACAGGACAAAATATTGAAAGGGGAGACAGTTGGTCCCCCTCTCCACCAGCAAAGAGAGTGTCAGGGAGAGGAGCAGGTTACCCCCTCTCCCCAGCGGCAGTCTACAGTTCAGAGAGAGGAGCTTGTTACACCCTCTCTCCAGCGGCAGCCTAACCCACCAAGGGGAGATGTTCAGCCCCACAACTGTGCAGATGGGACAGTGGTCTCTGCACATGCAACACCGGGGGTAGGGACAGTCGGTCCTGTCCCCCAGCAGCAGGACTGTTTAGGCAAAGGGGAGACAGTCTGTCTCCCCCTCCAGCAACCAGGCTCCAACCAGACTACAACCGTGGTAGTGCTGGCACCAGGACAGAGTACCGCTGGTCTCTGCCCACTCAGCAACCCACCCAGTACGCTTACCAGTCACCCACACAGCCATGGTGAGGCACCTGGACACGGACAAAGTTCTCCTCTACCCAGGTGTAGTAGCCAGTTATTGTGGGTGGGCTGTATTACTGATTGTGTTTTGTGGGTGGGCTGCTGGACTAACAAGGGCACTGACCGGCAGGAGGTCAGATACCCTGTTAGTCTGATTGGTAAAGGGGAGAAGTGTGGCGGAACCAACCTCGCCACTATGCACTGGAGTGTCCCTTTAATCTTTGACATGAAATTTAATTCTGTCCAAGGCTTCAGCTTGGACCCATTCTTCAACTACAAAAATAGGAGTGATCCATGTTTTGTTAGAGATTATAATCATGTAAGGTGTATGTGGCGGAACCAACCTCGCCACTATGCACTGGAGAAGCCTGGTTGCCAGCCTCCTGCCATGTGACTATGGCCCCTGGGATGTATTGCCCTTTAAAGACATGATTTGGGCATAATGGATTTGTGTTGTGCTGCTGCTAGCCCTTTTAAGAACCATACTGTGGAGTTACTGGGTGGCCACCATTTCCTGTATCAGAAGCACATGGTGAGAACAATGGATGGCGGCCATTTTAACTCACAGACACTGTGTGGACTTTTCAACACGGTGCCATCTCGCCAGTATTTGTTGCACAGAGACATCGTGCGGTGGTTTTGGACTATACAGCAGGGGACACATTATACAGTGATTGTTTTTTATTTAGCCTGTGTATGTTCTGCAGAATCTGCATTAAACTGCATTTTCCAAAGTACTGAACGGATCTGGGTGAATTTTGGATATGTGGTTCACCCAGATCCCCCAGTTCCAAGGATATACTTTTATGGGGTTATTGCATGTTTTGGGGTCCCTGTGATGTGTTTTATGAAACTGTATTTCTCTGGCTGTGATAATTAGATTACCCATTGTGTTCAGTAATCATATCACAGCCAGAGGGGAGGATTTTGTGTGGGGGTGTCTGGGTGTATTGTATGGATTGATTGGCTGTTTTGTAACGCCCTGTGGGCTGTACTATGTTTGTGGATTGGGAATAAAAGAGACTGTATGTGACAGTACAGGGAATTCCTGCTTAACCCTCAAAGTGAAGTGTCGTCTCATTATTGGGGGAAGGATTTATTGTATGCTGTTCAAGTTTGACTGCTAGGAGAGTAAACCTATTCGTATGGTTCCTATTCAACTGTCTACAGCATTCATATGCTTGAGAGGATTCATATGCTTCTCCGGTTCGGTGGTTGTGGTGTCTGCTGCAGTGCTTGGAGACCTCAGGAAGCGCTAGGAGCATCCTTTAACGGAGGTACCCAGTCGGGGTGCCAGGTGATCCGTTACAGTGTACTAAACATTATGCAAAAGATCCTGGTAAACATCGGGCTGGGGTCAGTGACGTCTCCATTCAGCAAGAGATTAAGCAATTCTTTGAAAAACCATTTGTATTTAGGATATACAGTGATGACCCATTAAAATGGTTACTGTGTAGCAGGCCAGGACTATCAGGCAAACACCTGGTGGGCCACAGTGGCCATGAGCAGAGACTGGCAGTGGAGATCCTTTGATCTCCCCTGCCAGCCCATGCAGGGCAGCATTGGCCCTAAGAGGGACCTACTTTGTGGGCCGGAAAGAATATTTATTTGCCAGAGGGAAGGAACTGAGTAGGGCACCCTGCCCGCCAGGCAGCCCCTGTCTTCTTGCAAGCTTGGATATTGAAATACAGGCGCTTGTAAGAGAGAGGCATGGTCTGTACCCTGTGGAGGTACAGATGAAATAACCAGCGACTGGACCACTAAGGATCATCATTGTGGTGCCCCCTCTCCCCTGGCAAGGTAAGAAAAGGGAGGAGGGAGTAATTGTGCTAACTTTTTAAAAAAATTATTAAATTAAGCCACTATCCTACCCCATTTTATACACACACACATTACACCCCTCTAGTTACACACTACACACACACACTGTCCACATATGCACACACTACAGGCCCTGCACTCACTCTATACACCTATATACATTATATTCCCTTAAAAACATGACACCCCCTGTACACAATATATATAGTTCTATTTAGGAAAGTATGAATTTTAATCAGATAACAATACGGATGCTGGTAGACTTGCATGGACATTACGCAACACTGTTTTAGCTTCCCTAAACAAAGGTTAAACTAGCTTTTTGTTTAACGACCCTGAGAAGTAAACAGGAGAAATTCTTATCTGTATTTGCACCCTGAGATATACGTGTATAAGGATTACAGTGAACAAGGAGGCATTACTAAGAGACTATCCCACCTGAAAATCCTAGAATCCATAGAGCTTCAAAGGAACAATGAGTTGTTTGTCCATAAATATTACAAAATGTTTGCTAATCTACAAGACCCAAAGTCTGAGGTCTCACAGAAAGCTCACTTCCATATTATAAGGCATATAACGGAACCATATACGATCTACATATGTGATTGCTACAGTAATGTTTAAACACCATACGTGACTGATCTAGGAAAAAAAAAAAAATAAATAATCACATGACAGGAGGCTTCATATTTTGCATAACTTTCTTTACTTTATGCCTCCAGCAGCACAAGTCAATCAATAAACTTTAAACCAACCAGTAACAGGCATCCCATCCATATATAAAGCCCTGACAGACACATGACTTCCTCTTTCTTTGCTGCTCCAGCCAAGGCACAGGTCAGAGGATTTTGCTCCAAACTGTTTTTATTGATATTGCAATGGTCACTTTAGTTAAACACTTATTACATTAATCCCGTTCCGTCTCCCTGCTCTACCCTCCATATGATACTATATTATAACCTTTGTATGTTATGTTTCCTGGTACTGGTTCCCCTCCCTGTCACTACCTCACGCGGATCGCGGCATTTTACCGCGATCACGTTTTTTTTCTTTTTTGCTGGTTCTCAGACTTCAGACAAGGGTACTGGGAGCGGGAGGGACGTTTTACCATACCACATTTGCGTGTGAACAGCGGCCATCTTGAATCTCGCGGTACCGCAAGATTCACGGCGGCCATTTTGTTTCACATGTTTGCGATTCCCACGAACTGACATTGTTCTCTATGCAGCTCTCCATGTATATCTACTGTAATCTCCACTGGGCACATTTCTCCACACAGCTTCTGTGCATGAATGTTAGCTAATGCTTACCCAATGTGTGCACATAGTGGTACTCACACTCAGTCTGTTTTCAGGAGTGTGGATTAGAAGCTGTTAACTTGTGTCCGACCCTCCTAATCCCACTAGAATTCCCATCTACAAGGATATAATTCTACTACAGAGTACGCTCTCTCACTGTATGCACAGACTATTGAGGCTACCACGCCTCCCATACACGGGCTACGTCCCGACATTGCAGACCGCTCATCCCGGTCTTATTGAGGGTCACCCCCTCCTCAGATTTTACTAAAGTGGTACTGATTGACTGAAATTCTGGGTGACCCCCAGTTATACGTGGAAGCCCACTGAGTGGCAATAAGTGTACTACTGTACTGTTCTGTCTCCCACAGACCAAAAGAGTGTGACCCAACATGTCTGACTCCCCTCAATATCCCCCAACCGATTTTCAGTCAAGGATTAATGCTGCCATGGCAGCTTCGGTGGAAAAAGCCCTCCCCAAAATGCTGGCAAACAACCCATCTGACAGGGCGGGTGTGACGGCCCCACCACCAATGGAAGCTAGAGATACCAACAACGTTAGGTCGGACACCGTCACTCGGAACATCCTGTCCATTAACCATCTCAGGCTCCATCATCAGGGGACGAGGACTCCATCCCTCCCCCCTTCTCTGGAGATCATGGAAGAATGGAGAGCAGACAAGTCTCCATCTGAAGAAGAAGAGTGGCAGGATCCACCCTAGCAAGAAAGGCTTTCGAGAGGCGAATAACGATTTGGGTGAGGTCGGTTTTTTTTTTGACACACTGGGCACTCTCATTTTGACCCACGCACCATCCGACATCCAAGGTCATCCGAATGGGGTTTACCGGATAACCTGGCACACTTTGTCCACTTCTGGCTCAGGAGGCCTATGGGAAAGTAAGTTCGAGAAAAGCTCAGGGCAGAATGCCCACGCCCTCTTTTACCAAACAAGATAGTCTTCACCCTGGAGTTCGATACCGATCATGTAAGGGTGTAGAAAAAAGGCTTAAAACAGTTCAGGATAAAATACTGGCCATGATCGGTCCCGTGGCAAAAATTCTATATTTTGTGGACCTGGCCCTCACCCAAGACTCACCTCTAGAAGCTCATGATGTGAGGGAATGGGTGCAAAGGTAAATATATATGCTGGGGAATGCAAATGCAGCCATGTGCACGGAACGGCGCAAAGATGGATTCCAAACTATTGGAGTTAGGGACGAAAGAGCTAGGCCCTCAGGCGGACGGGCTATTGTTTAGAGAACCATTTATCACAGAGTTTAAAAAAACACGTGGGCCTATATACCACCCTGAACATGGTACAGCAGGGCTGGTAGGCAGAGTTGTCGGGCCACCAGCCTCTTCTGGTCCTCGAGCCCCAG
This sequence comes from Pelobates cultripes, assembly GCA_933207985.1. NCBI lineage: Eukaryota > Metazoa > Chordata > Amphibia > Anura > Pelobatidae > Pelobates > Pelobates cultripes. The sequence continues at coordinate 374,592,154 of OW240913.1, read as the reverse complement.
ACATCAACCTACACCTCAACCCTTCTTACCATCCGCAAGAGCCACCTTCGCAAGGGGATACTTCCACACAAGGGGTGCTTGAGGTCGTAGATGATTCAATTCAGGTGAGCATCCCTCTCCCACTACTTTGTCAGTCAGATAAAACCGCGGGCAGGTTGCCTCTCTTTCCATAGAACTGGGAAGCCATCTCCACAAACACCTGGGTCCTCCAACCGGTAAAGGGGTACGTGATAAAAAAAGTTCACCAGTACTCCGGTACAGGTCGTACGACCAACCCTACTACAGGCAACGAAGGCCCACATATCGCTCATAGACAATGAGATTCGAGCTCCGTTCGCCAAAGGAGCCGTAGAGTTCACTCCAGACATTCAGGGCTATTTCAGCAACGTTTTCGTAGTAAGAAAGAAGACGGGAGACTATTGTCCAGCCATCAATCTACGCCAACTCAATGGATTTGTGGCGTACCGACACTTCAAGATAGAAGGTATCGATTTCTTACCCGATCTACCCCTCGAAAACGACTGATTCACACGGTTTGATTTGAAGGACGCTTACCTATTGGTTCCCATGGCACATGTAAGTCGCTCCTTCCTTTGCTTCACTTGGCAGGATCGACCTTGCCAGTTCATGTGTCTACCGTCGGCCTCAGCTCGACCCCATGGGGTCTCACGAAGCTTCTGAAGTCGGTCACGGCACACTTGAGAGCAAGGTGTATCCCTTGTCTCATATACCTAGAAGACTTGCTGATTTTTGCAAATCCAATTCCAGACTACGGTCACAGACGAGATTTATAGTTACGGTTTCGGGAATCATTGGGATTCGTAGTGAACAGAGAGAAGTCGTCTCCGTCCCAGTCCAGAGTCACTCAGTTCCTCTGCTTCGGAATAGAATCCACCTCATGTGTATTACACCTTCCCAAATCATTGATAGCGACGAGTCGAAAGGAAATTCGACATGTACTCTGGAAAGGCACCATAACCCTTCACCTACTAGAAAGGATTGTCGGACTACTCTCATCCTCCATCCAAGCGATTATCCCGGGGCTGCTCACTACCTGAGATCAGGACACACATATGAGCTTAGGATCAGAGCAGCGAAGACCTCGATGGTACTCATCACACCGATGTGAAGGAGCCAAGCGTGGCACCCAGAATTGTTGGCTCTGACTCAAGATCACCCTCTGCTCCTTCCAGTTTTTACCCTTCCTTCTGACAGATCCAAAAGGAGAACCTCATACATTGATAATGCAGGAGCGTCTGGAGTTGGTGGCTTGGAGCCTTTCAGGGGAGCCTGGAACGTCAAGGGACTATCGCAACCAACTAGAGACCTATTATGGGACTCATGGGCACCAGGTATTCAACGAAATAACATATCCGCACGGAACACCTGGAGCCACTGGTGTATGGGAAGGGACTGCGATCCCTTTACTTTGGTGCGCATTTGGTACGAGGCGGGGCCTCTATATCGGATATTTTACATGCAGCGAATAGGACACGGGAAGACACCTTCCATATATTTATTTTTCGTCAAACCACCCATGCATCCTTCTCGCTCATACCACAGCGTTAAAAATGCAAAATATGAAGCCTCCTGTCATGTGATAACATTGTAGATTATGGGGGGGCGTGGCCTGGCTGTGGAGCTGAACAGTCGCACATGCTATGAGCTCCTGGGCCTGGGTCTGAATATCGGACGAAATCGGGGGCAACTTGCTCAACCTTGAACCCCAACTCACCTTAATCTGATCCGCAGAAACTGGCGAACCGGGGGATACCTCAGACGCCCAGCATACCCGCCGGAATGACCGAGCCGAGGCCTATGCCAAGCAGAGCAGGGGAGAGACGGCCGCTCTCCCAGCTCATAAACACAAGCAACGCCAGCAGCACACGGCTGCCCCCCCCCCCCTAGGACCGGTGGGGGTTATCCTGGTCCAAACATCCTGGATCAACACACCTATGTGGCCCTTAAAAGCAGATACCAGCACCAACCAGGAAACAAGTATGCAGGCAGCCCGCCACGCCAATATGGCGGACGCGCAAGCATGTGGAGGAACAGAGCCGCCAAAACACAACCCCAGGACAAGCGACTCACTCACCACCCGCCTGAATGAGCTCTTCCAAACCTTCTGGGCACGAATCAAGGCTCAACAAGCAGCGGAGCAGCAACAGAGGCAAGAGAACTGGAGTAAGGGGGACAATCATGGCGGTGTTGACCGTAGTGGGCCTGGGCTACCCTTGGGCAAAGCCCTGACAAAGCAGCCTACACCTCACCATGCTAGCCCATCTGGGCTGCAGGCCACCAGGGGAACAACCCCGGCGCATCAACCACACAGGCGGAGACCGGCCTGCAGAAAAAGAAAGCGGCGCAACACCGCCATAAAGGCCTCCAGACCAGTCCCGAAAGGGAAGGATCCGACCCCCAGAGGTACCCGAATCCGTGGCTACAAGATGTCGGCCATGCTACATGCCCAGAGCTGGAGGGCGCATCGGGTTAACTCCCGGCCGACCGCCTACCAACGTGAACCCCCAATGCTGCAGACACTGTTCCCACCTGAAGGAATGGGGTGACAATCCAGCAAGCTCCCCCCTACACTCACTAATGAACACTGCCCAGACACCCATGAACACTGACTCTGCATACCTGGATTTCTCACACGATTATATCTGTGACTATGTCTCTGCTATCTCACTCTCTCACACAATACCACAGAGGTACATTTACCATTGATTACTTATCGTAGATAGCCATGTTACACACTTACCTACTCAACCTACACACACGCATGTTTATCTATGTCTGTAACTTAATCTCTTCTCTCTGTGACACAAAGGATGTTTAAGTCTGCTTTTGAAATACTATTATAGCCATGTTACACACTTACCTACTCAAACCTACACACACATAATCTCTTCTCTCTGTGACACAATGGATGTTTAAGCCTGCTTTTGAAATAATATTATGCAAAGCTTCCATGTCACGGTCTCATATGAATGTCACTGTACATGACTATGGCTAAGCCTGTTCATAATATAAAAATGTGCATACTGTTCATCTGTCCCGCATGTTAAGCGAGGAAAGCTTGGGGACTGCCGTTGGGGCACCCTGGGCCTGCATGTATAAATTTTATGCACTGCAAACAATTTTTTTTTTTTTTTTTTTTTAAACATTTAAATTTTTTTGTAGATTATGCCAATGTAGTGTACCTATAATCTTAATTTTAGTAATGACAGGAGGCGAGGATTTTCCCTCCATCCCTCCGTCTACTCTGGAAAGTTTTGGTTTTCTCAGTTTTTTCCATTTTCACAGTATATTGATAATTCATATCTAATTCTGAATATTTATGGGATGCATTATCTGGTTGTTGTACGTAAATCCTTGTTTGATTGTTACAGGATGTTAGAGGCTTACACGATGCATTTCATAGATAGATATACAGATGGTATTGGACCTTTCACTTGTTTCTGTTTTTTTTCAGTGTGATCATCATTGGTGGATTTGGCATTGGACAAGTTTGAATACATCACATTTCAATCAAGTTTGTGTTCTACATGTTATTCAGGACTTTGTTTGAATTCCTGACGTTATATTAGACTGTTTTTTCGCATCAAAGAAAGAGGAAGTCATGTGTCTGTCAGGGCTTTATATATGGATGTGATGCCTGTTACTGATTGGTTTAAAGTTTATTGATTGACTTGTGCTGCTGGAGGCATAAAGTATAGAAAGTTATGCAAAATACTCCTCCTGTCATTACTAAAATGAAGATTATAGATACACTACGTTAGCATAATATACATATAATTGTAGATGTATACACACTAATATGATTTGATTTTTAGAGAAAAGCAAGAATGAAGCCTTAGGGGTCAGACATACGAAAGGACTATGTGGGTATAAAGGGTCCTAAACTCTAAATTGTTTAATTACAAGAAATATTGCCTCAGAGGGTGAAAGAGTGAAGGACGACCTGCCTTTCCTCTAACACTCCCCCCAGGTATACCCACAATGGTAAAGATAACTCGTGGGGCACGTATAGAATGACAATAACACGGCAAGGGAGAGACTGTTTGAATATAGTTCTTTCTACTTATTACAAGTTGAATATATAAAGGGAAGGTAGAGACCATCTGAATATAGTCCCATCTACTTATTATAAGTTGAAGATATACAGGTTACAATATCCTGAGCTCTCATCATATATTTAGAATCAGATATTATTTAAACCAATTGTAATATATTGCCAGCTACTAGCTTTTGACTTCAATCCCCCAAGTAAGATATCTGACTATTATGTTGATCGCATAGACCAACTTATTAGTAGCCTTTTACAGTCAGCTATATACATATATACATACAAGAGACTATTTAGGCAGCATCGAGCCTTCCCTTTTTAAATTCACTAGCACTGTGTGTTTCACTTATGTCACTATTTTTTGTCCTTAAAGATATTTTTAAATAGAATTTAATAAAGATATGTTTTAGTTTCAACCTCTATTCTATACGTGTCCCACGAGTTATCTTTACCATTGTGGGTATACCTGGGGGGAGTGTTAGAGGAAAGGCAGGTCGCCCAATTTTTCTCGTAATGATTAGATTTTTGTATAGATGAATGTATTTATCAGTTATTCGTATAGGTTAGATGAATAAATGATATAAACATAACATCTAATGATTTATATAACCAAACCGGTCTTTGGTTACAGAATATCCATAACCAAAGACCAATGTTTAACCCCTTCAGGACTGGACTGTTTTGGCCATATTGTATGTAAAGGACCAGGGCTGTTTTAACACTATTGTGGTGTTTGTGTTTAGCTGTAATTTTCCTCTCATTTACTGTTCCCATACAAGTTATATATATTTTTTTTCAGGACAAGAAGGCCGTTCTTTACAGACCATTATTTGTATCATGTCATAATTTACTTTAAAAAAAATAAAATATGGTGACAAATTTAAAAAAAACAAACAAAAAACATGTTTGACTTTTACTTGAAAAATCTTTTACTTATCTACAAAAGCCAATGAAAAAAAAACGCTAAATAGATTCAAAATTTTGTCCTGACTTTTTAAAACATGGAGAGCAAAAAACAGGTCGCAAGAGTATTCTGAGAACGGACAGCAACTGAAATAGCCTCAAGCTGGTTTTAGCTCATCTTGTGCCATTACAGAGAGAACATCTCAAACATATCAGACTGGTCCCACCCATACGGGGAGTACAGATCCGAAATGCCAGCAAGTTCCCTCTGGACGAGAGACACAGCAACCCCAGACGATCGTTTTAGCCTTGTTAGGCATCATCAGTGAGGCAAAACTGATATCTAGTCAGAGTGAGCAAGGGGTCCACGTCTGGATTACCCTTTAAACTTATGGAGAGCAAAAACCAGGTCGCAAGAGTATTCGGAGTTTAAAAACACCTAGTGTTTACATGCCTTTTTTTTGTGCAAGTTATACGGCTATAAGTACAAGTAGGAAATTGCTGTTTCAAAATATATATTTTTAAAATGTATCAGTAGTGACGTTGTAACACTTATCTGTCAAATCTCTGAATCACACCTCACATGTACATATTTTTTTTTTTAAAGTAGACAACCCGGGGTATTCAATATGGGGTATGTCCAGTCTTTTTTAGTAGCCACTTAGTCACAAACACTGGCCAAAGTTAGCGTTCACACAAACAAATATAAATGCCAACTATGGCCAGTGTTTGTGACTAAGTGGCTACTAAAAAAGGCTGGACATACCCCATTTGCAATACCTTGGCTTGTCTTCTTTTGCAAATTGTATGCCATCATGGAGGTAATTCTCATTCCTGGGCTACCATACGCTCTCAAAGGCAACATAACCAAGCTGGCAAATCTCAATGTAAAAAATTTTGACCTTATATTTGACCCTGTAACTTTCAAAAACACTATAAAATATGTACATGGGGTACTGTTTTACTCGGGAGACTTTGTTTAGCACATTAGTGTTTCAAAACAGTAAAACCTATCACAACATTTATATCATCGGTGAAAGTGCCGTTTGTGTATGAAAAAAATGAAAAAAACGTCACTTTCACTGATGATCATAGTTGTAAAACATTTTACTACATTGAAACACTAATGTTTGTGTTCAGCAAAGTCTCCAGAGTAAAACAGTACCGCCCCATGTACAGGTTTTATGGTGTCATGGAAAGCTACAGGGTTAAATACAGTGCTAGCAAATTAAATTCTCTGGACTTTCGGCCTGGGTTGTCAGGCAGGTCCTGCAAATTGCAATCAATAAAATTACCTAATTATGTAAAAATATTACATATAATTATACACGTAGAATTTAAATATATATGCATATTTATATATTTGAAGTCTACATGTATATTTATGAAATTATTTATGTAATTTTGTATATGGATATATATATATTTCATATTATTTTGATTTATTTATATATTTAATTCTAAGTGTATTTTGATATAAGTATATATATTAATATTTAAATACAGTTAGAATAAAATTTCATGTATATAATTTAAAAAAATATATATTTTTAAGTTTTTAAATTTATTTAAATGTACTTATTATTTTTATTTTATAATATAATATAAGTCCTGCACTCACTGCTCCCGGTCTTGTTTATGCCTCGGTGCAATCTCCGGCCTTTGTATACAATGTCTTGATGGAGAGCACTCACAGGACTCCAAAATATTTCAAAAGTGCTTTTTATTTCAGCAATCAATGTTCAAGTACAAAGTGTCGACGTTTCAGTCCAACCGGACTTTACTGAAGACAATTTAACAGTGTTATACAACTCATTGAAATATGCAGTGCTCAAACATTCATTGGAGGGTGTTAAGGTGTGATGTCATTAATGACGTATCTCATTTCAAATGAGTCATCTGTGTAATTAATCCCCTAATTCCCCAGAAGTGAGTAATTAGGTGTTCAGAGGTGATTAAGAAAACTAACTTCTAAAACAAATATATACATATATGTTGTGGAAATAAGGTCTTGATATATTTCTTAGTTAGTAAAATGTCTATTTACTCATCTTACAAAAACAGTATATAAGCTATACACTCATATTTAGTCAAGATGGCTGCTAGAAGCTTCTAACCCCTCCTCCCCAATAACACCGACTAACTACCTCGTGCAGCAAGATGGCGCTGGGAAACCGTGGGAGACCCTCATGGCCCTGGTGACATCACCCTCAGTAGGCAGAGCATTAGAGCGACCACTTAACACCTAGCCAATAATTGATGTATTATTCCATGTTATCTCTGACAATGCTTATGATGTAACTTTGCTTTAAAAGGGACCTGCCGTCCCCTCTGAATAAACTTTCCTCAAGTTATTCAACAACCTGGAACCTGTGTCTGGTGTGAATTACTTCAGGGAGCGTGCACGCATTGTTTCATTGATTTGGCCAGGGGCAGATACACAAAGAAATAATCAATTCATTGATTGATTTTTCCTTTTCAATATTTACAAATACTGACACAATATAAAGACGTTTATAGTGAAATAGTCAGGACACCCACGATATAGATGTATGGGGGGGGGGTGACTGGGATGTATATGTTTAATTGCTTTGATAAAAGTCCGTTTGGACTGAAACGTCGACACTTTGTACTTGAACATTGATTGCTGAAATAAAAAGCACTTTTGAAATATTTTGGAGTCCTGTGAGTGCTCTCCATCAAGACATTGTATATATATATAAAAATACACACACATACTATATATACACATATATATATATATATATACATATCCACACACGTGTGTAATTTATTTCATTTCTATATATGGATCTTATTCACATTTACACACCATTATTTCACTTAGCATTATGTCTTCACTCGCCGTTTGTGTAGACGTCTCTTAGCAACCAACTGCACGCATTTCGTGAGCAGGGCTGCTTGTCATTAGTTATGACATCACATGCTCACTTTATGACCCTGCCTCTCCTAGTGGGTTGCTCTACCTTTAACTGCCTGGGCTGGGTAGCAACTTTGGGCCCCAAAGCTGGAGATAAGAACCACTAACATTTGGGATTTTACGCAATCTTTCACTTAGCACTTGGAATGAAGGTTTTTATACCAAAGTTCTACTTTTCAATATCCAGCAATGTAGAATCATATAAAGAGTGCACAGGGACGTGGGCGCTGCCACATCAGAGTTTAGTTTTAGCTAACCGCATGCAAGATGGCACAAAGTCGTCTTTTTCTGGTAATTATATGTAGTAATAATGTGAAAGCACTCAGCCATGTAACTGTTTATCTGCAACTTTAATGAAGCTATACAGAATCGGCAAGCAGAGACTGCAGATATTCCAACAAGGAACGGACTCTGTCCGTGAGTTCAGCCACACACCGCGCGCCCCGCGGCCTGACCCCACAATACATACACAACTGGAGAATCCCAATGAAGGAAAAAACTGCAGAAATTGTAATAAAAAATAACTCTTAATTATAAATATAAATGTATAGATTTTTCCAGCCTGTAGAGAGTCTGCAACTGAAGTCTTCAGATACATGAATTAGCAGTAAATTAACTCCAGTCGTGCTGGAATCCTAGCACAAACTGGTCACAAAGTGCTGATCGGTAAGAAGGCCCTGGATGTTAAGGACAGGCCCCAGGTACACAAAGGCTTTAAAAGAAAAGTATGAGTTAGGAGGAGAAGGCATCAAGAATAATTAAAGATCTAGTAAGGGCTATGCGAGATGGATTGGAAAAAAGGAAGTGTGACAAGGGATAGCGAAGTGTCTAACTGTTAAAGGACACCAAGATAAAACAGTTTTAGAGGAATGACTACAGGAGAATACAGCGAATGTTCAGCTGTCCAACCAAACCAAATCCTTCTCCTCAAGTCTTACAAGTTTATAAGATCCAGGAGAAGATTAAGATCGGAATACAAATACAGGGTAAAAAAAATTGGGTAATGTGAATGAATTGCAACAAAAGCGGAGTCAAGATAGAAGAGGAATCCTGTATGGAATGGGGAAAAGTAAGGGTTACAAGCAAATTGCAATATGAAAAGCTTGGGTTGGGGAAAGCCCTATTAGACATGGAATTATGAGAAGCATGGTGGAGGAGGAGTGCGAGAGGTAGACAGGTCAGTGGGAACAGATTATCCCCTTGGCAATGGTTTGAAATGTAAATCAGGCTGCCCAAAGGGAATGGAAGAAGGTTTACTCATAGATATCTGCATCATCGTCCTCGAATATAAATGAATCTGGCTCAAGATTTTCTGATTCATCATCCTCATCATATGAAAAGTCATCCTCATCCAGGTCATCGTCATAATCCTCATGCCACTGTGGGACATATTCCTCGTCCTCGTCTTCCTGTTCTCCAGCGGTGTCACCAGAATCCGAATCACCAACAACAGCACTGCCAAGAGAAGAATAGTAAGTGACACAAATATGGAGAAGACTCTTAAGCAGCACTGTCATGCCAGACTTACCTTTCTCCTATTGTTTCTTCTTCTCATCCTCTCTCAGAATCAGTTCTCCATTTCTTTAAAAACAAAAGTCATAGAAAGTACTCACCCTTCTACTTGACACAGGAAATGGAGCAGACTTAAACTCCTCCTTTGGTCAAAGAAAGTCAAGGTAGGAAAAATACACAAGACAAAGTAGTCCCTACTTTGAATTATGTTTTAAAGAAAACTAGATCAGAAATAAAGAAAAGGAGAACCAATTCTGAAAGAGGAAACGATAGAGGAGAAAGGTAAGTTGGGTATGACAGTGCCACTTTAAATATCTGAGGAGCTCTGCAGGAGGTCAGACTGAATGGACCCCAATTATTCAGCTTGGGGGGGAGACCAGGAAAAAAGATCACGGTGAAGAGCGGGGGTGTGAAGGCAGAGATCAGGGTGAAGAGCGGGGGTGTGAAGGCAGAGATCAGGGTGAAGAGCGGGGGTGTGAAGGCAGAGATCAGGGTGAAGAGCGGGGGTGTGAAGGCAGAGATCAGGGTGAAGAGCGGGGGTGTGAAGGCAGAGATCAGGGTGAAGAATGGGGGTGTGAAGCTGAGATCAGGGTGAAATGGGAAGGCTGAGACTGCGGGTGAAGAGCGGGGGTGTGAAGGCTGAGACTGTGTGAAGAGCGTGGGGGGTGTGAAGGCTGAGATCAGGTGAAGAGCGGGGTAAGGCTGAGATCAGGGTGAAGAGCGGGGTGTAAAGGCTGAGATCAGGTGAAGATGGGGCGTGAAGGCTGAGATCAGGGTGAAGAGGGGGGGTGGAAGGCTGAGATCAGGTGAAGGAGCGGGGTGAAGGCTGAGATCAGGTGAAGAGGGGGGGTGTGAAGGCTGAGATCAGGGTGAAGATGGGGTGTGGGGAAGGCTGAGATCAGGGTGAAGAGCCGGGGTGAAGGAGGATCAGGTGGAAGAGCGGGGTGTGAAGGCTGAGAGATCAGTGAAGAGCCGGGGTGCGGAAGGCTGAGATCAGTGAAGAGCTGGGGGTGGAAGGCTGAGATCGCAGAAGAGCTGGGGTGAAGTGCCGATCAGCGAAGAGCCGGGGGGTGTGGAAGGCTGAGATCAGCGAGAGCTGGGGTGAAGGCCGAGATCAGGGTGAAGCAGGTGAAGGCTGAGATCAGTGAAAGAGCCAGTAGTACGGGAGATCAGGGGCGAAGAGCGCGGGTGTGGGAAGGCTGATCAGGTGGCCGGGGGGGTGAAGGCTGAGATCAGGGGTGAAGAGCGTGGAAGCTGAGATCAGGGGTGGAAGAGCTGGGGTGTGAAGGCTGAGATCAGGTGAAGAGCTGGGGGCAAGGCTTGAGATCAGGCGTGAAGAGCAGGTGAAGGCTATGATCAGGGTGAAGAGCTGGGGTGAAGGCTGAGATCAGAGTGAATAGCAGGGGGGGGGGAGGGGTCAAGGCTGAGATCAGGGTGAATAGCGGGGATGTTAAGGAGTTCGGCTGTGACCCGGGATAAATAGCGGGGATGTTAAGGGGTTTGGCTGTGACTGGGATGAATGGCGAGGATATTAATGAGTTAAGATGTGACTGGGATGAATGGCGGGGATGTTAAGAAGTTCGCCTGTGACTGGGATGAATAACGGGGATGTTAATGAGTTCAGCTGTGACTGGGATGAAGAGCGGGGGTGTGAAGGCAGAGATCAGGGTGAAGAGCGGGGGTGTGAAGGCAGAGATCAGGGTGAAGAGCGGGGGTGTGAAGGCAGAGATCAGGGTGAAGAGCGGGGGTGTGAAGGCAGAGATCAGGGTGAAGAGCGGGGGTGTGAA
>OW240913.1:374515406-374580842 GCA_933207985.1 Pelobates cultripes | reverse complement strand
CCTGCCTCCAGATACTTTTCTCATTCCCCACCTGCCTCCAGATACTTTTCTCATTCCCCACCTGCCTCCAGATACTTTTCTCATTCCCCACCTACCTCCAGATACTTTTCTCATTCCCCACCTACCTCCAGATACTTTTCTCATTCCCCACCTGCCTCCAGATGCTTTTCTCATTCCCCACCTACCTCCGGATACTTTTCTCATTCCCCACCTACCTCCAGATACTTTTCTCATTCCCCACCTACCTCCAGATACTTTTCTCATTCCCCACCTGCCTCCAGATACTTTTCTCATTCCCCACCTACCTCCAGATACTTTTCTCATTCCCCACCTACCTCCAGATACTTTTCTCATTCCCCACCTGCCTCCAGATACTTTTCTCATTCCCAACCTGCCTGTTATAAGCTCAGGGGGTGATGGGATCAAGCTGACAGTAGCTGTGCAGTTAATCATTTACATATAGAGCGTTTTTTTGCTTGTTTAAAGGGCAACTCCAAAAAAAAACCAAAAAACTGGTTAGACTAGAGTAAGCCTTTCTATCCTGCCCTTCCCCCTGAAACTTCATTAAATAAATAAAATGAGGCATACACTTATTCCATGTTCCAGCATTGAGGGTGAGTGTGGCGAAACCAGCCTCGCCACAGTCCACTGAAGGAGCCTGGTTGCTCGCCTGCTCCCTTTAGACTATTGCCCGGCAGTTAAAACCTTTTATTTTCCCTGCAGAAAAGCGTATTCGTGCCTTTCTGCAGACTGTTAAAGCCATGCTACCCCAGATAGCTATGCCATGGAGCCCAGCCGTATACCGAATGACTGTATGAAAGACTTTGGCTCCATGGCGATTGAACTGTATGTATGTGATCTGAGCGCCATCCGGTAATAATGTCAGCTCAGATCTAAGCTATCTGGGGATAGGTAGAATGTGTATGTTCGATGTGATAAATGTAACAGTATGTAATTTTATGTCTTTTATTGTCCTTTGTCTGCCATGTGGCTAATGGAGTTTTGCCTCTGTCCTTGGAGAGAATTGGATTACTTCCCAATTACCTCCAGGACAGAGAGGAGGGATTGTGCTGCATTGTGGGAGTGTTTAAAGGTGTATGTCTGTGGTTGGTCAATGTCCAATATGTTTCCCAGTTTCCCATCTGGTCCCCTAGGGGAGAGTGTCCACCAGGTGGGAGACCTGCATAAAAGCCAGGCAGGTAGCCCCAGTAAATCAGTTCCTGCTTGACCCTCAAAACGAAGTGTCGCCTCGTTATTGGGGGAATTGGATTGTATGCTGATTGCCAGGAGTGTAAACTGATTGTATGCTTTTCCTGTTCGGCTGCTTCCAGTATTTGTGTGTTTCCTGTTCGGGAGTTGGTGAATTCGTGTAGTTTGCAGTTCAGGACATAGGTGCTTACAGTAGCTGTCGGTGCATCTGGAAAGGGGAATATCGCCTAAACGGTTTTAAACCTCTTTTGCGGAAAACGGTCCGTTACAGTGAGGATGAGCTGAGGGCAGGATAGGGGTAGCACTGAGGGGGAGCGGACACCCAATATGCACAGAATTGACATTAGCCAGCCTGAAACTCTTGTTCTAGGCTAGCTAATGACACCTCAATGATGCTGAGCTGAAACTCCACCTCCGGCAGCCAAAGGCATATGGAAACACTGCACATACAGACTCCTTGACCACTTCAAATCACTGACGTGGTCATGGTGCATGGAGTAACCCTTTAATATAGTAATTGGTGTGAGGGCTTTTGAGTGCTATATGGGTATTGGCAGACAATTTCTGGCCGGTTCTCACCTGAGTTGAATGTTGCAGGATGCCACTCAGTCTCTCTTGTACCCGTCTCACCAGTTCCAGGCCACTGTTGTATTTGTCAGCACTCAGCAGTCGCACACTGGATGACAGATCTTCACTCTGCAGTAGGCTGTCCTCTGAGGAAAGAAGTAGGCACTCCATCACAAGAATTACTATAGCAAACAGGACTTATAGTGTCACTTTAATTAAACGGTATTAGGGAATACACCTATAGCCAACCAAATAATCAACCTTTCCTCATATACTCCCACAAACTCGGAAATACAACTATTACAACGTGGTCTGTCCTTCGTTCCAGTTTCTAAATTTGATAAATTCAACTGGACTAAGGACATACACCTATTCGCGAGGAAATTGGCTCTATATAAATTTCATCGCATTCGAGATGAAAAAAAGAGCCAAAAACCTTGGTTTACAAGTTTCCGACATTTGCCTCTTAGATACCCTGGTTGATCTACTCTCTTGTAATGATATATCTATCAATCCACATCCACCTTTCACCCAATTAAGGAGAAAAAGTCTCTTTACCCCACGTCTAGCGGAATTCAAATACATCGATTTATTTGTGGAACTAACTCGTGGTGAAATAGACAAAATAAACTATAAAGAACTCTGGACTATACCGGGTAGCAACATCACACTACAAGAACAAATCTCGCTGAAACATCTAAAGACCCTAGACGAGGTGATTTTCAAACCCTCTGATAAAGGGGGCAATACAGTTATCCTCAATAGACCTGATTATGTATCGATGGTACACAGGCTGATTAAGGATAGCGATACATACGAAATACTACCCTCCGACCCTACTAATAAATATCTAGGCGAACTAAAAAATATCCTGGACTCAGCCCTAACCAAGTCTCTACTATCTAAAGATGAATATAATTTTATTTTGACCAAAAAAACCATAACGGCAACATTCTATGCCCTTCCAAAAGTGCACAAACAAAAACCTGAGCTTAGCGGGAGACCAATTGTCTCGGGCAGAGGTAACCTAACCCAGAATGCTAGTCTATATGTGGACCAGATTTTGCACAAATTAGTCTCTGAACTTCCATCGTATCTGAGAGATACAAAACATACCTTGAACACTATAGAGGAAATCTCTCTTACAGAAGATGCTATTTTATGCAGCCTCGATGTTGAGAGCCTGTATAGCTCTATACCACACGATGTAGGCTTAAAACATATTCTAGATGTACAACCAATAGTCTCCTCTTCACACAACCTTTTTGTGTTGGACCTGATTAAATTTATCCTAACTCATAACTACTTTATCTTCCAGGGTAAATACTACCACCAGATTAGGGGAACCGCTATGGGGACAGCTTGTGCCCCCTCATTTGCCAATCTCTACCTGGGCTGGTGGGAGAAAACTATGGTGTTCAATACAGAAATGCAGAGCTATACGAGACACATCAAACTCTGGAAGAGATACATCGATGATGTCTTGATAATCTGGACAGACACCATAGCCCTCTTCCAGGAATTTGTGTTGACGTTAAATAAGAACGACATAGAAACATAGAATGTGACGGCAGATAAGAACCATTCGGCCCATCTAGTCTGCCCAATTTTCTAAATACTTTCATTAGTCCCTAGTCTTATCTTATAGTTAGGATAGCCTTATGCCTATCCCACGCATGCTTAAACTCCTTTACTGTGTTAACCTCTACCACTTCAGCATTAACCTAAGACTAACAAGCGAAGTGGGTGGTAAGAGAATTAATTTCTTGGATATTACTATTATGTTGACAGATGATGGACATCTCAAGTCTACACTATTTCGCAAACCAACAGCGACTAATAACTTGCTTAATTGGGAGAGTCACCATCCTCCACCCCTTAAAAAAGGTATCCCCATAGGACAGTATTTACGCCTTCGACGTAACTGCTCTACCATTGAAGACTTCAAACTAAAAGCAAAAACCCTTCAAAGCCAGTTTAAACAAAAAGGCTACCCAAACAGATGCATTAAAAATGCGTACAAACTGGCACTCCTCACTGATAGGCAAGATCTACTGTCAGAAGATAGTAATCAAAAATCATCACAAGATGTGATCAGGTGTATAGGAAATTTCGATGCTGGTTGGAACCAAATTACTAAGATCCTGGAAAGATTCTGGCCCCTACTACACCAAGATCCACATATACATAAAGTGATTACACCCCATGCATCTGTCACTGCAAGAAGAGGACACAATTTGAAGCATATCCTAGTGCCTAGTCACCTTAAAAATACACCTCATACCTCGACTTGGTTGAAATCTCCAGTGGTAGGTACCTACCAATGTGGGAGGTGCAAAGCGTGCCATTTTATACGTCGACCTTCTAAAACCTTCCAAGACTCCTCTAACTCCCAACATTTTGAGGCTAAAACCTTTTTTAACTGTCAATCAAAAGGCTTAGTATACCTACTTACATGCTCTTGTAAGAAACTCTACATTGGAAAAACATCTTGTTTATTTAAACTACAAATAAGAGAACATGTGAACTCGGTGAATCCCAGGAGATTGGTGGATACACCAGTCTCTAAACATTTGAAACTACATCACAGTGGATCCGCAGACGGGATTAGATTTTGTGGCATAGAAAAAGTCTCATTGGGACCAAGGGGAGGTGATCTGGATAAAAAAACTCCTACAGAGGGAGAGTTTCTGGATCTACAAACTAAAGACGCTGTCTCCCATGGGTCTCAACGAAGGGTTCTCGTATACTTCTTTCATCTCGGACTAGTACACTGATTGTAATCAGTGTTTCTCTCTCTTTTTTTGTCAAATTGACTATCTATTTTGTATCTATGTACATACACCTGATACACACCTTACGCTATTTATGACTATAGTAGCTCTTTCTACATCCATCTAGATGCCCCTCCCTTTATTGATTTAATACCGATTACCTGAATTCACCTGTCTTGATGGTGTTCCACTAGTTAGGGCATGTAGTTAAATATGATTAATAAATTGACACATTTAGTGTCATGTAGCAGCCAGTAGTAATAGGGACTTGATATATCCTTCATGTCATTTAAACTTTGACGCTATGGAATCGATTATTTTAAATTAATGGAAATATAACATTTATAGTGATCTTATATAACTGACACTGACCACTCCGGTGCTGAAGGCTACTACAATCGACATTTGTTGCCAGACTTGAGGTCCGTTTAATAAATCCAGTCCGTATGTATTCTGACTGACTTTGTCCGTTTGGATGTGATGGGAGTTAACCTCCATCATCCTCCACGGATTTAACCCTTAAAACATGCCCTGTGGGCTGTAACATAAGCATTCTCACTCTGGGGCACGGGCTAAACCCTGCCCACATGTGAGCTGTCCAATCGCGACAATCCGAGAGCGAGCCAATCGGAGGCTAGGAAGTCGCGATCACGTGACACTTGGTCATGTGATTCACATACTGATACTACCGGACACAATTACGGAGCGGTGTCTCACCTGGAACCCCTCTGCTCCACGCTAGGTGATTGGCAAATTTCTTTGGCGCCCAAGGTATTTAAACGAGGATGTAACCACATTACTGTTAGCCCCTGACGAAGGTGTCATACACAGACACCGAAACGCGCATCGGGCATTATTCTGGGCAATATACCTATACCTATATGATATGGGCATCATGGATTTTGAGCACTCTTAAACTCTATTTTGTTTCAAGCATCAAGCTTTGATCTGTTTTCTCCTATCACTATACCTGTCTAGCTAGTTTACCAGGGAGAGAGGCTTTATTAAGTTTATGATCAGTCTATTATATACTGGTCTTTCATCTCTATGTATATCCTCTCCTCTGACACCTATATATCTGGCTGACAAATGACAGGTATTATGGATTTTGAGCACTCTTAAGCTCTATTTTTGCTTCAAGCATTAAGTTTTGATTTATCCTTTTCTATTACTATACCTGTCTAGCTAGTTTACCAGGGAGAGAGGCTTTATTAAGTTTTTGATCAGTCTATTAGTTACTGATCTTTCTATATATCTTCTCTCCTTGGATACCTATATATCTGGCTGACGAACGGCATATATTGACTACTCCTATTCCTAAGACTCTTAATACAAATGAAAGAGTTCTATATATAGGGATTTTTTGCACATAGGGGGAATCTTGTGACCCTTGAGTGGTCCTGATTTGAGAGTTTCTTTACCCCTACCTGCATGTGTAGCAGACGGCCTCAATGAATGCTGTTTAGTTAGAGAGACCACTGAGGGGTCTGACACTCAGATTTTAACAAGTTTCAATTAAAGTTTATTCTGTTTTTATTTTTTTCTGTATGATGTAGATCCCTTTTGACTACTTTGCAGTGGTGCTTCTCTATAATCAATACAGGGGTATAGTTGATCCTTGTAAATATTGGATATAGTGTATATATTTCATTTTTGTATCACTTTATTTATTTTTTGCCACTATTTCTTATATACCTCACACACTGTGGGTGTATCTAGATAGTACCGATTACGTAGTATTCGCCTACTAGTCATACTTATATCTAGGTGATGCTCAGGGTCTCGTGACTTGTTCTGTTCGAGACCCTGTAACATCTTTGTTTGTCGTTGTTTTACCAATTTATGGGTTAAGCCCCTGGGGACCCCTAGAGTCCCCTTGCGGTACACAGGACCGCGAGTCCAGACTGACACTGCCCCTTCTGGGCTCAGTGTCTTAGCCTGCTCTCGCTGCCCTGTTTTGTTCTCTATCACTTTAATTAAATAACTGCATCATACCACAGGTATGTCATGGTCTCGAATGTTAGCCAAATCAGGGCAGAACCAGGCCTCCATTCGCCTTGTGTAGGTTGACTGAGTAACAAGGGAATGCAGTTAAACATTGTTAAAGGGACACTATAGTCAAAAAACACTTTTAGCTGAATGGAGCAGTTTTGTGTATAGAACATGCCCCTTGCTGTCTCGCTGCTCAATTCTCTGCCATTACGAGTTAAATCACTTTGTTTATACAGCCCTAGTCACACCTCCCTGCATGTGACTTACACAGTCTTCCTAAACACTTCCTGTAAAGATATATCTAAGGTTTAAACTTCCTTTATTACACCGTCTGTTTAAGAATGTTTTATCTCCTGCTATATTGCCTTCTAAACCCTGCAGAAGCCTCCTGAGTGAGTTTAAAGTTGCAATTTACAGAGCGGGAGATAAAAACTTCTTAAGTAAGTACCACAGTAAGATTTGATTGAAAATAAAACCATTTCTTCATGGAGGCTGTGTCAGTCACAGACAGGGAAGGTGTGGCTAGAGCTGCATAAACAGAAACAATACAGAAAAATTTTTATTTATAAAATATTTTACCAGGAAAGTTACATTGAGAGTATGTCCTGGGTCCACAAATCATTGCATTGTTACATTAGGGTACAATAAAATACAAAACCAATATTAATACACAATAAATACAAAATTTAACAAAGAACGGTGAGAAATATATAATCAACCATGACAGGTGCATTCTGTTTTGAGGTATGTAGAGAGGGATCTCTTAAAGGACTTTAGGCTTAGGGAAGTTTTTAAATTGTGTGGGAGGTCGTTCCACAATTGCGGTGCTCTGTAGGAGAAGGAGGATCGGGACGCTTTCTTTTTGTATTGAGGTAGACTAAATAAAGTGTTGGTACTGGATCGGAGGTTATATGAAGTGGGAACAGCCGAGGAGAGCATTTTGTTCAGGTAGGGTGGGAGTTTCCCAGAAAAGCTCTTAAACACAAGGCTGGAAAGATGAAGGGTGCGTCTGGATTCCAGCAGCAGCCAGTTAAGTTCCTTTAGCATGTCACAATGATGGGTCCTGTAATTACATTGTAGCACAAATCGGCAGAACGAGTTATACAATGTGTTGAGTTTATTAATGTTGGATTGCAATGCAGATGCATATACTACATCCCCATAATCAATGATTGGCATCAGCATTTGCTGTACAATCTTTTCCTTTACTGTAGGGCTTAGGCAGGATTTGTTTCTGTACAGGGCACCTAGTTTTGGATAACGTTTAGATGCCAGTTGTTCTAAGTGGAGGCCAAAAGATAGATTGGGGTCTAACAACATACCCAAGTATTTGAAAGAGTGGACTGTGGTCAGTGTGCCATTTGAATTTGTTTTGATGGATAGGTGGGAATTGTGTAATTTGTGTAATTTAGGTACTGTTCCAAAGATCATTGTGACAGTTTTGTCAGTGTTCAGGAAGAGTTTGTTTTTTGCGATCCACTTTTCTACCTCTGTAAACTGGTCTTGGAGTTATGTCATAGCGTATTTTTTTTTTCCTGGCTATTTGTCATGTCAGCATCACCTATGTGTAGCTCCGCCCCCAGACTGGACATGAACAATTAAACAATTAAGAGACTGAAGGAATAAAAAGTCCCTCCTCCTTCTACCCCACAGTCTAGTTCTAAGCTACAAAGTAAAATAGGGAGGGAGTTGTTGATGCTGCCATAAAGAATAGCCAGGAATAGAAAATTACAGTATGACAAATTTTCCGTATTCCTAGCTGATCATGGCAGCATCACCTATAGATGATACCCAACTTAAATATTAATTCGGGAGGGAGAAAACATTCTACTAGTCAGAATAATGCTTGCAAATGTTTTTGATTAGTTAAGAGAGAAGACCTCGTACACCTCTACCGAGGACAGTAGCAGGAGAGGCCAAATCCAAGTTATAAAGCTTGATGAAGGTCATCGGAGAAGACCAAGTGGCTGCCCTGCAGATGTCGTCAGATAAAACCTCTGTCCAATTAGTTCATGAAGATGCTAAAGAGCTTGTTGAATTGGTCTTGATTTTCTCCAGAGAAGTAAAGTTTTTTAATTGATAGGCCATCACAATGAGATGCAATATTAGAGTTGGAAGTGACAGCAGCTTCCCATTTTCTAGACACAGTTGGAAGAACAAACAGTTGTTGTGACCGAAAAGTCTTAGAAAATTACAGATAGTTCAACAAACATTCTTTAAAGGGACACTCCAGGCACCCAGACCACTTCTGCCCATTGGAGTGGTCTGGGTGCCAACTCCCACCACCGTTAACCCTGCAAGTGTAATTATTGCAGTTTTTATAAATAATAATTACCTTGCAGGGTTAAGTCTCTCTCTAGTGGCTGTCTATCAGTGTTAAAACCGAAAAGTGTTTTAAACAACGCTGGAAGTCCTCACGCTATGCATGGGATGGGGGGTGGGGTGGGATATGTTTTCCTGGCACTGGGGAGTTCCTTTAACATCTAGTTGATGGAGTTTAGCTTCCAGATCTGTAGATGGATTTTTGGAAAAAGATGGCAATATGACTTCTTGAAAAATATGAAAATTAGAGACCACTTTAAGAAAGAATTCTTTGTTAGATCTTAAAACCAATCTGTCATGAAAAACATGAACCCGATTATCATCACAAGAGAAGGCCTGTATTTCAGATATACATTTAACCAAAGTAACAGCCAATAAGAAAGATGGTCTCAGAAAGAGAGAAAATTACATGCCAACCTCGGAGAGCAATTTAAAGAGCCCTATTTATTCCCATTTCAAAAACACTTGGATATTGGTACAAACAGACCACCGCGCAGTAGTATCCTATCTCAATCATCAAGGTAGGACTGGGAGCAAAAGTCTTTTGAAAGTGTTGACTCCTCTAATGAAATTCACTCAGTCCAATCTTCAGGGTCTCAAAGTGGTATATCTACCAGGACCAATAAATATATTGTCAGATTTTCAAAGCAGATCAGTTGTTCACCCAGGAGAGTGTACGTTACATCCAGAAGTATTTCAAGCAATATGTCTAAGGTGGGGCACACCTCAAATCGATTTAATGGACTCTGCCAAGAACAAACAAGTCCCAGTGTATCTCTCTCTGTGACTAGATCCCTGTTCAGCGGGTCAAGATGATCTCTCTCTTCCATGGGAATTTGATCTGGGTATGCATTCCTTCCCTTATGATTTTACTTCAAGGGCCAGCTCTTCCTCCCAATCCAATTCAACTAAAATTGGGTGCCTGGTTCTTGAAAGGAAAAGGCTTCTAGATCAAGGTCGATCAGAAGCAGTGGTGAGAACTCTTGTAAAATCAAGACAAAAGTCCATATCTGCATGTTCTCACAGAATATGGGAAACACCTAGGTTCCCAATTTCCATCGGCACACGACAGGGATGCCCCCTCTCACCTCTCTTATTTGCACTTTCCCTGGAACCCTTACTTCAGGCAATATGTACCACCCCACAGATAGAAGGGGTGACGGTGAGGGGCGAACCCTACAAAGTATCGGCCTACGCAGATGACATACTCCTAACACTAACCAACCCGGACCAATCAATCGACTCCCTCTTAGCCCTCATCCAAGAATACGCACAGGTAGCTGGATACAAATTAAACTTTGCTAAATCAGAAATCCTACCGATTCAATTCAAAGAACCATACTTAGACCATCTTAAACAAAAATATCCATTCCGGATATGCCCCTCAGCCATCACATATCTAGGGACACAACTGCCAGCTAACAACTACATTATACGCAAGGAACTACACCCCGCTTCTCCACAAAGCACACAATGACTTACACCAATGGGCGGCGCTGGGCGTATACTGGCTGGGCCGCGTGACATCTGTGAAAATGAACCTCTTCCCTAGATTCCTCTACCTCTTCCAAACACTACCCATTCCGTTCCATAGGTCAGACTTAAAAGCCCTACAAACAGCGGTAGATACTTTCATATGGAACAGACGCTAACCCTGAGTCAGCAGAACTTTACATCCCCCAAAAATATGGCAGCTTGGGACTACGAAATTTTTCTCAGTACCACTCGGCAGCACACTTAGCCCAGATCCAACACTGGCATTCACCACCGCAAACTAAAGATGGGTCGACCTCGAACACACAATATTTGGATGGGACCACCCCTCCCTATACTTATGGGTCCCCAAGCCACACAGACCCCTACCCCCTCCAATGACCCCTGCCATTACACATTCCCTGGACCTAGGGGACAAACTGCGAGATAAATATGAGCTCTCATCTTTTCTATGCCCCATGACCCCGATCTGGAGGAACAAACTGTTCCCACTGGACCTGTTATAAACTGAAACCCTTATGGATCAGCGTCACTACACTGATAATAAAACTCCTGAACAAACCCTACCCCTTAAACACCTGGGCTCTCCTGATGTCAAAACCCATAGAGTCCCTCACCAGAGCAGAGAACAAACTGGGTACTCGCATTGCCCTGGCAACACGCAGGGCGACTGCGTAAGTCTGGTCGGTCCACAACCCGCATCCCAACACAAGCAGTTGTCAAACAAATACAGTACAGCATGCACATGGACAAACTTACATCACAACTCCACGACACACCCAAACACTTCCACAAAGTGTGGGACCCATGGCTGGAGGGAGATACCTCCCTACCATGGTAACAACACCAATATACTCAGGGGAAAAACACAAAGACAGAGGTCGATGGACGGAATAGATACGGACCAACAGAAGATTGTGTGCCCGACACGGCTACCTTTAGCCCCACAATACTAACTCACCCAGCTAATCACAATACTAATCACCCAGCAGGGGCCGCATGTGGTGGCGGCGATCCCTGATACCCGATCCTCCTTTCCTCTCCTCTGATCTTCTCCCCCACTCTATGCCTATCTACCAACTAACCCGACCAACCCCCGCACGGCACACTCAAGATACAGACTACAACCATGCGTATGACGTTCCTACCATGGCCCCCGGGAGGAAGAATGCCACAAGCCCATAGCGGGCGGTTAAAACCCTAGCGGGTACACAAAGAAGAATAAACCCCCAAGGACAATACTTCTGCCAAACGGTGATCACCCACCGGACCACAACCACACTGGATAGGCAGCTACTACAACATTATCGCAGAAGGACCCCTGACAAACAGAGACCTAGATAGCACTACCACAAGGGTCCACTACGGCCATGAGCAGCACAGACCCGAAACCAAACCCCCAAAGGGGAGACCACCACTCTAACTGTTGAAACTATATGTCTACGTGTGACTAAACCTATACTGTACAGAATGCTGTAATCCTTGATACACAAACCGTGCACTAACCCACCCTTTTCCCATTTCTGCAAAACTGTTACTTTATGAAAAATGCAAAAATAAAGAATTCTTTAAAAAAATGGCCGGACCAAAGAATAATCAGAATACTTGTAGGGATCGGGGACAACGATAAGGGATAGCCAGAAGTCAGGGATACCAGAATACAGGGAAGTCAAAACAAAGCCAAAGTCAATAACCAGAAACACACACTCAGGAACACACTATCGGACAACCACTAAGGGAAACCACGACAGGGCAATGAGGAGAAGTAAAAATGCATTTAAATAGGGGCGGGGCCTGACCGCAGAGCTGAGAGGAAGCTAGCCTCAGCAGCTCCTGCAGAAATCGACAAACAAAGCAAACTTTAAAGGCCAAAATAGAGACCAAACGTGACAGAAAGGCCACCATAAGTGCGGTGAAACAGAGAGGAACAAGCTCCAGCGGAGGAGTGCAACTCAAAAGCTGAAGCGACGGGTAGCAACCCTGCACAGGCCCCCACCAGGGAAGGAATTGACCCCCAAGACGCCACAGAGCCCGGGGAAAAATAGTAAAGGCTCCTATAAGATCCCGAGGCTGGGGGGCGCCTCGGCCGGACAGCGCAGTGAAGACCACGTGGAGGTGCGAGGGGCAGACAAGCAACAAGGGAAGCTCACAGAACTCTGCTCTAGACCTGCAACCAAGGCCTCCAGAGTAGGCATCGGCTAGGTGCATATGGACTGTCTCACCAAACTGCTTCCAGCCATAGCCCACTTTCACACCGTGAGAACTTTGTATCTGCTCAGATGTTACTTTACCTGTGAGCTGAATTCTGGTACCATGTAGCACTCTATGCCTAGTTTGCAAAATTCCTCACCTGTTAAACATGGTCTCAGATATCGATGATACCACAATCCTGAATTTTTAAATATAACCCGTTTGTAGGCTTGAAGCAGCAGCTAAGCATGTATGCGTATATTGATACAGTCACAGGCATACAGCACCATCGATTTTCATATTACCTAAGAACATAAGTGACTAATAAAAGTGCCAGTCAGCACAGCCTGTTAAACCCCTTGTTTCACATTCTTCACATGCTGACATACCTAACATGCTTCCTAGTTAAACTGAAACATCACCAATCAGCCCAGCAAATACTAAAATGTATACTCTTGTTTACACTCCTAGTACAGTCGGTTAGTATAGCCAGATACTTACATTATGCCGCTCTGTCTCTCCGCTGACTACTTTCCCTACACCTGTATTTTTCATAATATAAAAATTGTGCAAGCCTTCTCGTATGCTAAGCCTGAGGACTGCCTTTGGAGTACCTCAGACCTGACTGTAATATCCTATTGCACTGCAAAAAAAAAAAAAAAAAAAATGCGTTTAAATAAGCCCTTTACAAATCCGATTGGCCGAAATCAGCCTTTGACCCCAGAATGTGCGTGCGCGTCTCCCGCGTGATGTCACACGCACGCTGACGACGTCCTCAACGTGGGCGGACGTGGAGCTATAGTTTGGTGTGGATCCGCAGCAGCCGGCATCTATCAACATGTTGCAGGAGTCAGGTACACTGACCCATGGTCGCTGACCGCAGATACCGCAAGCTCAGGATGAATATGTTAGAGATTTAATGCCTTCGGCTATAGCTTCTGAAATCCATTTTTAAGGTCATCCTCAGTTAATACAATGGTTTAACTTATCCTTGTGCTTTCTGGTTGACTCTTCCCGAGATTTGCTGGGGCAGTGGAATATTGGCCAAAATAATATTTATTATAGGCCCAACAGGCACTCTTAATCCACCAGAAATGAAATTAAGCGGCTCAACAATGTTTTTTCCCATCAAAGATTTGATGGACCGCCTAGCATCCCGACCACGTACCGCCATCAATCGCTGCTTCCTAGTACTTGCAAGCACCACAGGCACTGTACTAGAACACCATAACCACCATAGACACCCACAAGCCACTGCAAGCTTGGTTGGGGATCTCGCTGTCCTCCACCCACCCTGGACCCAAGACCCTCCAAGATCCAGCTTCCAGTGAGTTGACATCTCCTAGTCCAGAGAGCGTAGCAGGAACAGCTCTTATAAGAGCTAGTGATTATACTCAGGGCAGTATTGTGATATAGCAATCCCCAGAGTGAATGTAGTTCTCAAATCCCCCAAACATGAGCCAAGACTTCATGAAGGGGTAAATGAATCTCAGTTTAATGGTAGCCACACTGGCCTTTTATGCAAGTCCCCATGCAAGGGGCACTCCCACATGGACCTTGTGGGGGACTCCAATACAAAGTCACAGACCAATGACAATAGAGTTTAAATGCATGACACTCCCATATACAAACATACAATCCTTCCCCTCTGCCTGGGAGATAATTGGATCAAGAACTGTACGAATCTAATCAAATTATCTCCAAGCACAGAAAGAAAAAAAAACACACATTTTTACAAACCCCCAAAAATGCCTTAAAACACACAAAACCCCCACAAAAGTTACATCCCCTGACAGCCCTGATCTGGGTGACCAACATAACCCAAAATCACCCAGATCAGTTCAGGAATTTCCTGGAAGTCTTATTTTTGACCGACTATGCACATGGTCCTATGACCAAAACAGTTCCAGGGAATAAGGGCTAACGGTCAGTCTCTGTCTGGAGTACAAAAATACATAACTCACATGAACAGAGCCTTTTAAAGTGCATTAGGCAAGGTATATTGCCGGGCCCATAGTCCTGAGGCAAGAGGCTAGCGAGCAGGCCCCTGCCAAGAACCAGTGACGAGGTCCAGTTAGTCACAAAAGATTTTTAGCGGACTGTGCATTTAAGCATGAAAGAGTTCCGCATGCACAGTCCCAACTGCCCAACGCCGAGATCAGCTGCGATCCTGCCTCAAGAACAGAAAAAGGGCTCACTATAGATCAGTGCTCACCTCCTTCGCTACAAACTTAAATAAATGTACACAAATAGCTGACAAAACTTAGAATAAGCGATTCTCCCTAAATTTTGCCTTACATATAAAATCTTTCAGGGGGATGCGTACAAGGGAGGATTTTTAAGGTGTAAGCCGACCTCCATAAAGCCATTATACGGTTAAGTCCCCAGAAAAAAGGGGAATTATTCAGTTGACCTCCAATACCTCCATAGTATGACATGTCCAGGTGAATCTTGCAAAAAAAAAAAAAAAAAAGCCAACCACATAATTTCAATAAAGCTAAATATAAAATCCCAGTTACTTAAGTGTACCCAACACATGAAGAGAGGCTGAACTTCACCGGGCCAGCCTATGGTACACATAGAAAGGTGACCAAAGAAAAACAAAATAAGCGGGGAAAAAAAGTGAGGTAGAAGGAGGAGATCTGAGCAGTGAAACTACAGGGGAATGATCTGTACACCAAACTGCTTCATTAAGATAAAGTTGTTTTGTTGCTTATGGAGTCCCTTTAAGGATCAAGCACTGCATTGGTTTGAGGACCGCAATTCCAATCATGCAAAGCCAGACCTAGGAACATCATGAGAATTGAAGAGGTCACGCACTGCATGCTTGTGGGATGGCTGAGCCTCATGGGAATTGTATGTCACATACTGGTGATACTCGAAAAATTAGAATTTCGTGCAAAAGTTAATTTATTTCAGTAAAGCAACGTAAAAAGGGAAACTAATATATGAGATAGACGCATTAAATGCAAAGCAAGATAGTTCAAGCCGTGCTTTGACATAAGTGCGATGATTATGGCTCACAGCTCATGAAAACCCCAAATCCACAATCTCAGTAAATTAGAATATTACATGCAATCAATAAAACAAGGAGTGTACATAGAACAATATCGGACCTCAGAAAAGTATAAACATGCATATGGACTCAGTACTTGGTTTGGGCCCCTTTTGCAGCAATTACTGCCTCAGTGCGGCGTGGCATGGAAGCTATCAGCCTGTGGCACTGCTTAGATGTTATGAAAGACCAGGATGCTTCAATAGCAACCTTCAGCTCTTCTGGATTTTTCGGTCTCATGTCTCATCTTTCTCTTGGCAATGCCCCATATATTTTCTATGGGGTTCAGGTCAGGCGAGTTTGCTGGCCAATCAAGCACAGTAATCCCACGGTCAATGAACCAGACTTTGGTGCTTTTGGCAGTGTGGGAAGGTGCCAAGTCCCGCTGGAAAATTAAGTCAGCATCCCCATAAAGCTCGTCTGTGGAAGGAAGCATGAAGTGCTCCAAAATCTCCTGGTAGATGGCTGCGTTCACCCTGGACTTAATGAAGCACAGTGGACCAACATCAGCAGATGAGATGGCTCCCCAAATCAATACAGACTGTGGAAACTTCATACTGGACTTCAAGCATCTTGCAGTGTGTGCCTCTCCATTTTTCCTCCAGACTCTGGGTCCTTGGTTTCCAAATGAGATGCAAAAGTTCTCTCATCAGAAAAGAGGACTTTGGACCACTGAGCAACAGACCAGGTCTGTTTTTCTTTAGCCCAGGTAAGACGCTTCTAACGTTGTTTGTTGTTCAGAGCGGCTTGACAAGAGGAATACGACATCTGAAGCCCATGTCCAGGATCCGTCTGAGTGTGGTGGCTCTTGATGCACTGACTCCAGCCTCAGTCCATTCCCTGTGAAAGTCCACAACACATTTGAACGGCCTTTTCCTGACAATCCTCTCCAGACTGCGGTCATCCCTGCTGCTTGTGCACCTTTTTCTTCCACACTTTTCCCTTCCACATAACTTTCTATTAATGTGCTTTGATAAATCTCTTTGGGAACATCAAACTTCCTTCGCAATTACCTTTTGAGGCTTTCCCTCCTTATGGAGGGTGTCAATGATGGTTTTCTGCACAAATGTCAGGTCAGCAGTCTTCACCATGATTGTGATTCCTACTATATGGAGAGACCATTTAAAGGCTCAGAAACCTTTTGCAGGTGTTATGGCTTACTTAGCTGATTAGAGTGGGACACTGTGAGCCTAGAGTATTGCACCTTTTCACAATATTCTAATTTACTGAGATTGTGGATTTGAGGTTTTCATGAGCTGTAAGCCATAATCATCGCACTTATGACAAATCACGGCTTGAACTATCTTGCTTTGCATGTAATGCGTCTATCTCATATATTAGTTTCCCCTTTTACGTTGTATTACAGAAATAAATGAACTTTTGCACGATATTCTAATTTTTCGAGTATCACCTGTACATTTCATACACCCCTTGAGCGCAAGTAACTCTACCCTCTCTCCGAATCTGTCTGCTGGAATAGCATCCAAATTTATATATCGATCAGACCCCAGGTGGTGAACACAAACTGAACACAGCATCACTCTCAAAGATTAATACAACTGCAGCGCCTTTATGGTTCCATCTTAAATATACATAAGTTGGCAAATCAACAGCAAACCCTGAGCATCGTCTCATGCGTCTCGTGCATTTAGTACTTCATCTGAGACCGGTCAGAGCTCTGCGCCCTGCTGAGCAGCCTTCACACTGTACACACTGCACTACTGGTTGCAGTAATGTAGGTGCAATCGGTGCAGAGAGGACGAAAAATGAAATCCTTTCTTTTCATCACCACAAAGCAACCAGTCAAACGGAGTCTATCACAGGAGAAAAGAGCAGCAGAGAGTACTGACAGATTGACCACACTACAGAAACAGGAATTTTAAGGGAAAAGTGCCATTGAGTGTGCAGCTGGGAAGTTATGTGAACATCTTGGCCGATCACTGCATAAGCTGATGGAGCAGCACCCCTGGCTTGCCATGATCAGAAAAAAGGTCTCTCTCTATAAATTGAACCAAAACCTGGGAAACAGTCCTAAAAAGCTGACGCTTGAAATGTTTTCCACAACCAGCAAGACTTCTTACCGCCAATAAAGGATTACTCACCCAGAAGGATTTGCAGTGCACTGACGTGAAGTTCTAGATTTTCGGTTTGTGTTTCTAGCACATCGAGCCGTTCTGAATCCTGATTGTAATAACTGTATACACAGGAGTACCCCAACACCTGGAAAACAGAGGTGAAAGATTACAACTGGCTGACACCAGGATTGGTCTTAAAACCAGGGGTTGAGGGACATGAAAGATTGCTTCCATGGGAAGAAGAGGGATTAGGTAAACTGTACTATGGGAAGAAGAAATGATAGGAAGAGTGGTTTCTATGGGGAATGAAGATGGATGATGGTGGAGTGCAGAGATAAAATGAGGGGCTATTGGAGATTAGTTTGGAAGGGGGAGGGACTCTCACCTTGCGGCTCATCTCCAAAACCCGACAGGCTGTGATGAGAAATGTCAGAGGGCGCAGTGGAGGTTCTACACTCAGAGTACATAGGCGATTTCGCAGAGAGACAGCAAAGTCCTAAGATGAGACATTTATTAACCTTCTCCACGGAAACACAATGAGCGGAAACCGATATGAATTGCATGTTCATACCTTGGCGTGGTGCTGGAACGTACATCGTTCATTGTAATCCTGGAACCGCTTCTCCTGTCTTGCGGCTTTACTGACCTACACGAGTAGAAATAATCAGATGAAGTAAACTGTGCACATACCCCACAGACAGCACAAACACTAATTGTCAACCTATCACATAATGAAACAGCACTATTTGGCCTAGGGCTGAACATCCCCATCACACATGTTCTAGGAGTCTCTCTGTTCTCTTACCTAGTTATGATTCTTACCATGGCTGAGCAGTTGTAATAATCTTTATGGGTTGGTTTCCAGGGTTTGAGGCACCGCCAGCAGAAGCCATGGTTACATTTGGCACATGTCATACTGAATAAATAAAGGAGATAACCAACAAGTTAATATGGAATGGAGCATAATAATGATACCATATTGCCTCCTTCCTGCAACAGGCTACACTGGGTAAATACAGTCCTTCCTACCGCAGGCTGCCCCCGGGTAAATACAGTCCTTCCTTCCTACAGCAGGCTGCCCTCAGTAAATACAGTCCTGCCTTCAGCAGGCTGCCCTCGGTAAATACAGCCCCTTCCTTCCTTCCTACAGCAGGCTGCCCTCAGTAAATACAGCCCCTTCCTTCCTACAGCAGGCTGCCCTCAGTAAATACAGCCCCTTCCTTCCTTCCTTCCTACACCCGGCTGCCCTCAGTCAATACAGCCCCTTCCTTCCTTCCTTCCTACAGCAGGCTGCCCTCAGTAAATACAGCCCCTTCCTTCCTACAGCAGGCTGCCCTCAGTAAATACAGCCCCTTCCTTCCTACAGCAGGCTGCCCTCAGTAAATACAGTCCTTCCTTCCTACAGCAGGATGCCCTCAGTCAATACAGCCCCTTCCTTCCTACAGCAGGCTGCCCTCAGTAAATACAGTCCTTCCTTCCTTCAGCAGGCTGCCCTCAGTAAATACAGCCCCTTCCTTCCTTCAGCAGGCTGCCCTCAGTAAATACAGTCCTTCCTTCCTTCAGCAGGCTGCCCTCAGTAAATACAGTCCTTCCTTCCTTCCTTCAGCAGGCTGCCCTCAGTAAATACAGTCCTTCCTTCAGCAGGCTGCCCTCAGTAAATACAGTCCTTCCTTCCTTCAGCAGGCTGCCCTCAGTAAATACAGCCCCTTCCTTCCTACAGCAGGCTGCCCTCAGTAAATACAGTCCTGCCTTCAGCAGGCTGCCCTCAGTAAATACAGCCCCTTCCTTCCTACAGCAGGCTGCCCTCAGTAAATACAGCCCCTTCCTTCCTACAGCAGGCTGCCCTCAGTAAATACAGTCCTTCCTTCCTACAGCAGGCTGCCCTCAGTAAATACAGCCCCTTCCTTCCTACAGCAGGCTGCCCCCGGTAAATACAGTCCTTCCTTCCTTCACCAGGCTGCCCCCAGTAAATACAGTCCTTCCTTCCTTCAGCAGGCTGCCCTCAGTAAATACAGTCCTTCCTTCCTTCAGCAGGCTTCCCTCAGTAAATACAGTCCTTCCTTCCTTCAGCAGGCTGCCCTCAGTAAATACAGCCCCTTCCTTCCTACAGCAGGCTGCCCTCAGTAAATACAGCCCCTTCCTTCCTACAGCAGGCTGCCCCCGGTAAATACAGTCCCTTCCTTCCTACAGCAGGCTGCCCTCAGTAAATGGTAACAAAAATAGAAATGAGACAGCGCTAAGTAACTTGTAGGCAGCAGCCTTTAAAAGGGAATCCCTCAA
The DNA here is from genome assembly GCA_933207985.1 of Pelobates cultripes. NCBI lineage: Eukaryota > Metazoa > Chordata > Amphibia > Anura > Pelobatidae > Pelobates > Pelobates cultripes. Next base: position 374,560,884 of record OW240913.1, on the reverse strand, counting down.
ACCCTTTAGAACTAGATAAATAAAAACAATAAAAAAGGCTGCGCACACAAAAATAAAATCCAATATAAAGGAAAGGAAAAGTCCAAATGTTTTTTCCTTACAAATGGTCTTTGCTAGTGACGTCTTCTCTTATTGTAGTGGTTCCACTTATATGAAAGAGAAAAAAAGAGAGAGAAGGGCAACCAATAGTGTAGTACGTAAAAATTCTGATGTGGACGTGAAGGAATAATAGTATAAAACTCACATTTACCAGAGCTACTGTCCTAGCTCTGGGGTGAAGCGCATACAGCGGTTTAATCCCCGCTTATGGGATTTAAATGGGTTCCTTTCTGTGATAGGTGTCCAGTTCTCGGAATAACAGAAACAGCCAATAGTGCTCACTGTATAGCATTATGGATAAAATAATAAAAGAATGTACTTACAAAACAAGAGCAGACCTACTGCTCCGTGATGACAGTTTGGGTGGATTGATCCCCACCTAGGATTTCTTTAAGTGCAGGAAACTTCCAAGAATTTTCAAGGTTTTTTTATAAAACCAGTATAAAAGTGAATAAAATAATTAAAAAGCCAGGATAAAAAAATAAGAAAAATTATGTGTCTATAAAAAAGATTATTGGCACAAACAAATGACCAAAAAATACTTTAATATATATAGAAAAAAAACACAATTTAAATTTCCATATATCAGGAATCCTAGCTTCTTGAGTTAAAATTTCTTTTATAGCTTGACAGCCAATATCATGAGGAATAATGGTATAGAGAGACTGTACGTCACATGTAACTAATATAAAACTATTTTTCCAAGTAAAATAACTTAAAAAATTTAAAAGTGACATAGAGTCTTTTAAATAAGATTTCATGAGTTTGACCGAAGGCTGAAGAAGGGTATCTATATATTGAGAAAGGTTGCATAAAAGTGAACCTATCCCAGAAACGATTGGTCTACCTGGGGGATGTTGTTCATTTTTATGAATTTTGGGAAGAAAATAGATGATAGGGGTAATCGGGAATTCTTTGTTTAAAAAATTAAATTCTTGTTTATTTAAAATATTTAAGTTTAGAAAAATCCAAGTTTCATCCATCTCACTTTAAATCGGCCCCTCTGATTTTATTTGAAAAACTTGTTCTTTAAGATTTAGAAAAAATCAAATACAAAAAATATGATACTAATAACCTCACAAATGCCGAAAGACAGGCAATCAAAGAACTTCAAAAAGATAGAGATATTGTCATCAAATCAGCTGACAAAGGTGGTGGAGTAGTCATCCAGTCCAGTAAGATGTATATTGATGAAGCTCATAGACAATTGAAAGACAAAAATGTATACTAACAACTTTTAACCGATCCTACAAAAAAAGATACAAACTATTTTACTTAATTTTTTAAATAAGGGTCTAAACTTAAATATTTTAAATAAACAAGAATTTCATTTTTTTTAAACAAAGAATTCCCGATTACCCCTATCATCTATTTTCTTCCCAAAATTCATAAAAATGAACAACATCCCCCAAGTAGACCAATCGTTTCTGGGATAGGTTCACTTTTATGCAACCTTTCTCAATATATTGATACCCTTCTTCAGCCTTCGGTCAAACTCATGAAATCTTATTTAAAAGACTCTATGTCACTTTTAAATTTTTTAAGTGATTTTACTTGGAAAAATAGTTTTATATTAGTTACATGTGACGTACAGTCTCTCTATACCATTATTCCTCATGATATTGGCTGTCAAGCTATAAAAGAAATTTTAACTCAAGAAGCTAGGATTCCTGATATATGGAAATTTAAATTATTGTGTTTTTTTCTATATATATTAAAGTATTTTTTGGTCATTTGTTTGTGCCAATAATCTTTTTTATAGACACATAATTTTTCTTATTTTTTTATCCTGGCTTTTTAATTATTTTATTCACTTTTATACTGGTTTTATAAAAAAACCTTGAAAATTCTTGGAAGTTTCCTGCACTTAAAGAAATCCTAGGTGGGGATCAATCCACCCAAGCTGTCATCACGGAGCAGTAGGTCTGCTCTTGTTTTGTAAGTACATTCTTTTATTATTTTATCCATATTGCTATACAGTGAGCACTACTGGCTGTTTCTGTTATTCCGAGAACTGGACACCTATCACAGAAAGGAACCCATTTAAATCCCATAAGCGGGGATTAAACCGCTGTATGCGCTTCACCCCAGAGCTAGGACAGTAGCTCTGGTAAATGTGAGTTTTATACTATTATTCCTTCACGTCCACATCAGAATTTTTACGTACTACACTATTGGTTGCCCTTCTCTCTCTTTTTTTCTCTTTCATATAAGTGGAACCACTACAATAAGAGAAGACGTCACTAGCAAAGACCATTTGTAAGGAAAAAACATTTGGACTTTTCCTTTCCTTTATATTGGATTTTATTTTTATTTGTGTGCGCAGCCTTTATTATTGTTATTATTGCCCTCAGTAAATACAGTCCTTCCTTCCTACAGCAGGCTGCCCCCGGTAAATACAGTCCTTTCTTCCTTCACCAGGCTGCCCTCGGTAAATACAGTCCTTCCTTCCTACAGCAGGCTGCCCTCAGTAAATACAGCCCCTTCCTTCCTTCCTACAGCAGGCTGCCCTCAGTAAATACAGCCCCTTCCTTCCTTCCTTCCTACAGCAGGCTGCCCTCAGTAAATACAGTCCTGCCTTCAGCAGGCTGCTCTCAGTAAATACAGCCCCTTCCTTCCTTCCTACAGCAGGCTGCCCACAGTAAATACAGCCCCTTCCTTCCTTACTACAGCAGGCTGCCCTCAGTAAATACAGCCCCTTCCTTCCTTCCTTCCTACAGCAGGCTGCCCTCAGTAAATACAGCCCCTTCCTTCCTTCCTTCCTTCCTACAGCAGGCTGCTCCCGGTAAATACAGTCCTATATCCTGGGTTCCATGCTCAATACATTGGCAATTTTTATCTGGGGGCACTGCCAAAAGCTTTAGCCAGGAGTTTCCCAAATCCCTTGTAAATTTGTAACGTACTGAAGACATCCCTCATTCTTTTCAATGGGGGCCTGACAACTTGGGCAGTGCTTTGATATGAGTTTGGTTAGGTGTTTGCTCTGTGCTTCCACAGTCATCCCTTCGTAGAAACCACCATCATCCATCCACTGAGACATGTGGCTGCAGCTCGCTGGGTAGTGAGCCTGAAATATAGAAATACATCAGCAGACAGGAATGTCAGGAAGTTGGGGGGGACGGTGGGGTTCAGAGGACTCAGTGTGCACTTACCTCTGGAAAACTACAACTGAAGCAGGAAAGCCAAGAACATTTGGAGCAGGCAGCCCCACTGCCAAGACCCTCTTTACACAGCACACGGTCACAGCCCTGGGGGTTCGTACACCACGTCAGGTTAGAGCAGCACTCCACAAATCCACGGAGCAGGGCCTTGTTATACTACAAATGGAAGAGAACATAGGAGAAATATCTTTGGTATGTATAGCTGGGAGGGGAAAAAGAAGAGGGGGATATGATAAAATCCATCTTTCTCATACCGTGGAGACAGAGAAACGGAGCAATAGCACCAGGTGCTGGAGCCCCAACTCTGTGGTTAAAGGGACACTATAGTCACCTAAACAACTTTAGCTAAATAAAGCAGTTTTAGTGCATAGAACATGTCCCTGCAGTCTCACAGTTCAATTCTCTGCCATTTAGGAGTTAAACCACTTTGTTTCTGTTTATGCAGCCCTAGCCACACCTCCCCTGGCTATGATTGACAGCCTGCATGAAAAAAAAAAAAAAAAAACTGGTTTCAAACAGATGTAATTTACCTTAAATAATTGTATCTCAATCTATAAATTGAGCTTTAATCACATACAGGAGGATCTTGCAGGGTCTAGCAAGCTATTAACATAGCAGGGGATAATAAAATCTAAATTAAACAGAACTTGTAATAAAGGAAGGATAAACTTTAGATGACTCTTTACAGGAAGTGTTTAGGAAGGCTGTGCAAGTCACATGCAGGGAGCTATACATATTAATTGCTTTCAGTCTGTTATAGGAACACTCTCACCTCTCACCTTAGATCATGTAAGTTGTTGTCCTGGGGCTATCTTACCTTCAGGGTTAAATAATTTTGCAGTAGTTCAAAGGCACACTAGTGTCACTAAAACAACTTTATCTTAATGAAGTAGTTTTGGTGTATAGATCATGTCCCTGCAGTCTCATTGCTCAATTCTCTGCCATTTAAGAGTGTGTGTATATTATATATATTTATGGGGTTATTGCATGTTTTGGGGTCCCTGTGATATGTTTTATAATACTATATTTTCCTGCCTGTGATAATTAAGTTAGTCCATTGTGTTGAGATAATTGTATCACAGGCAGAGGGGAGGATTTCTGATGTAATGAATGAGAGTGTTAGCTGTATTGTAATGTTTTGATTGGCTGTTCTTCAAAACCCTGTGGGCAGTACTATGTTTGTAGAATGTGAATAAAGGAGTCTGTATGTGCCAGTACAGTCAGTTCTACTTCACCCTCAATTTGGAGTGCAGTCTCTTATTGGGGGAATCTGCTACAAGGTATTGCTATGCTTGTAATACTCCCTTGCTAAATCACTACTAAGCTCTTGTAAGAGCTTGTTCCTGTTTTGCTCTCTGAAGGAGTCTACGGTGGTTATGGTGTTGGCTGGAGTTCTTCAAGCCCTCAGGAAGCTCTAGGAACATCCTTCAATGGAGGTACCCAGTCGGGGTGCCCATCGATCAGTTACAGGGGTGGGGGGAGTGAGAGAGGGATATGATAAAACAGACTGAGAGAGGAGAAGGGAAAGGGGGATATGATAAAACAGACTGAAAGCCATTAATATGTATAGCTTGGGGGGGAGAACGGAGAGGGGGATATGATAAAACAAACTGAAAGCCATTAATATGTATAGCTCGGGGGGGAGAAGGGAGAGGGGGATATGATAAAACAGACTTGACTGAAAGCCATTAATATGAAAAGCCCAGAGGGAGAAGGGAGGGGGGGATATGATAAAACAGACTGAAAGCCAATAATATGTATAGCTCGGAGGGGAGAAGGAAGAGGGGGATATGATAAAACAAACTGAAAGCCATTAATATGTATAGCTCGGGGGGGAGGAGAAGGGAAAGGGGGATATGATAAAACAGACTGAAAGCCATTAATATGTATAGCTTGGGGGGGAGAACGGAGAGGGGGATATGATAAAACAAACTGAAAGCCATTAATATGTATAGCTCGGGGGGGAGAAGGGAGAGGGGGATATGATAAAACAGACTTGACTGAAAGCCATTAATATGAAAAGCCCAGAGGGAGAAGGGAGGGGGGGATATGATAAAACAGACTGAAAGCCAATAATATGTATAGCTCGGAGGGGAGAAGGAAGAGGGGGATATGATAAAATGTATACTGACAGACATGAATATGTATAGCTCGGAGGGGGATCTCATTGTACCTTCTCAAGAACCTCCTTAGAGGAGATTATCTTGCAGATAAATTCTGAGGTGGGTTGTGCCAGGCAATCCGTGGTGGGGCATGTACAGTTTAGAACCAGGTTCTGCTCAATTCGCATTGTCAGATACTCCTTCCAGCAACTCTGAAGAAAGCAGGTATTAAAGACAACATGAGATCTCCACTATGAATATCAAATCCTTTTTTAGTCACCAGAACACCACCCAGTGTAAAATGGTGCCAAGGGGGCATTGGAACATTTTTACCAAAGACCATGTCCCGGTGTCCTGCCGCTATGAGATGAAGAGCACTTTTGCTGGAATTTGGCTTTTATTTCTAAGAATTATTCAGTTTTCTTCATTTCCACATTAAAAATAGTTTAATAAAAACCATACTTTGACTGTAACTAACTGTGCATATTATAGAAGAGTAATTAATCCGGTCATATATACATACAGGGCTCAAAATGTCCACTTGTCCATTGGCAAGTAGAAATCCCCTTGGTGAGTGTGCCATAGACCCTCCATGCTTTCAGCGGCCAAGATTTAATGCATGGTTACTAGCACCAGGTGTCTAATGTTAATCCCTAACACAAACATTCTCTCTGGGGTTTGACATATTGTCTGTATCGGTGAGATCATTCTGTTTCACCTAGGTCAATTTAGTCTGGAATAGGGGAAGCACCTGTTTTTACCATTTAATGTCTTTTACGGAAAAATTATATATATATATATAAATATATATTTTTATATTAACATTACCGATTTCTGAATGAACTGGAGGTGGAACAGCAGCTTCAATGCGAAGTTTGTGACAAGACTTCACTGTGTGAGGCTCACCTTACAGCAGAAGTGCCGGCAGCAGAGAGTTGGAGGACTGTCTGTGGCACTCACAGGGCTCATACACACTGGACACGCTGGCAGGGGGCTGTCCGGGAGGTGCATCTCTTGCACTTCTAATCCCGAGGCCATGAGCAGTATCTGTGGGTCATCCGTGTATCGCTGAATAAGAAGGTCCACGTTCCACTTGCAGTGGATGAGAAGGTGTTGGGCCGAGTCTGGACTGATGCTCAATGTTTCTGACACTTGGTTAACCATCTGAGACATAAGCGCCCAAACTTCTTCCTGGCTCAGTGTGCGCCCCATGGGAAGCAGAACCGTCTCCAGCACTCCGTGCTCCGTTCCCCCAGCCGAGCTGCAATGCATAAAGGACACGTGTGTAATATGTACCGAACACACAACAAAAGGACATTTATATAATGTAAGCTAGAAGGCTTTGTAATTAGAGGATACTCTGAAGAGAGATAAACCAATAATCCTCTATTGCAATACTTCAAAAAGGCACACCAAACACTATATGACAAAGAGGTTAATAAAGACGCCCACAGTGTGGTCCAGTTTCTCTATTTTATTAGCAGTGTCAAATTAATCCAAATTTGGATGGGATTGATCGGCAGGGAGCATCAGCCAACATAAAAACGAACACCATTACCACTACATAGAGCCAGGAGACCTCACCCAGAACTGTGGGTAGACTGCTATGGAGGTCATAGGATGTCACAGTGAACATTATGACTTATTCATTAGGTCCCATCATCCTATGTAATAAGTGGAAATACTGCATGGGATAAAAAAATAAATAAAAATAAATAAAAAAAACAAACAAAAAAACATAGTTTGTGACCTCGCGGCCGGGTGAGATCTTTTGGTAAGACCCTCACTATGGTTTGTGTTTTTTTTCTTATCCAAGCAGGTATTTTAATCCTGCAGAAATTCTACTTATTACATAGGATGATGGGACCGAATGAATAAGCCATAATGTGACATCCTATGACCTCCAAAGCAGTCAACCCACAGCTCTGGCTATTGCATGGCTAGATATACAAGCATTAGGAATAATGGTACTGCACGCTCCGTCTCCTACCTTGTAGGGGAGGACTTCATGCTGGAGTCCTGCTTCTTCTTGCTGGAGTTTTGAAAGCTGATGTGGGCTTTGCCTTTGTGTGGTGTGGAAGGATCCTTTGAGAGATATTCTAGGATGTGCGGACTTTCCTCGCTGCGACGCACGTAGCCCTGGCTGATGAGATGCATGATACAAGACAGGACATCAGTATGGCTACAACCAAAGCTTAGGAATGGGGGGCTTTTCCTGGATTCCAGCTTCTGACATGCTTCAGTCACCTGAAACGTAAACAACCAATCACAGCTCAGAATAGGAACATCCATGGAGAGAAAGAGAAATATTGTGAGGTCAATTCAGACAGGGCTTAGCTGCACCCTGAAAACAGAGTTAAATAACAAGCTTCACCACTAGGATTTAGTTTACAAGTTCTGAGCTATTTTCTGCATAAAATCAAAGTATCTGGACAGATTATCTTCACCAATTTGTCTCCTTTCAGTCTCATTTGCGATATTTAAAATTACCAATTTCTGGGTTTCAGTTCCCCATTGGCTTTGTTAAAGTAAACCTACAATTGAAGAAGTAAAACAAAAACAAAGTTACCTTACATCGCCAGGTTATACACGGAATACATTGTACATCACACAGACACACAATGTATTCAATCCAAAATACTGGCATAGCACCTCTGTTCCAGCTAAACCATCTTCACGGCTTTATGGGTTTAACTCTTTAACACCCACCTCCTGTCACGTGTGATTTGCTCTGCTTGGGGACAGGGAAACCACCTGTGTGACGCCAACCCACTGGCTTTGTTTACAGCTTGCTGACATCTGAACAAAGTGACGTCAGTCGTTCCTATACTTCCTAGCCAGCGCTAGCAGCATTGACTAGTGAGTTAACATAGCAATTGACATATGTGGAGAGCAGGACCGCCCGTGGGAGTCTCTTTGGCTTATCCTTGTCAGGCAAATACTCAGCATAGAGTCTATTTTTAATAACTTTTTTTTTTTTTTTTTTTTTTTACACCAAACTATACATTTGCTAGCACAACGTAAAGATGGCATTTTAAAAGAGCAGACGTAGTGTGGGTCATGACAGATTCTCTTTAAACCTCCGTGGCAGCTCGGTCTATGCTGACCCTGTGTGGATATCAGTATAATGCAAGGAGAGTACTTATTGAACTTGGGATGTCCTGTCGAATCCAGGTGATTATACCAGAGACATTCCGGGAGGGTTTCTTACCCTGAAAACCAGGTTATCAATATGGATTTCTTTTTCCTCCTTCATAATTTGTGTGATCAGGCAAAAAATTATATTTCTTTTTCTTTCCAATGATCGTCCCTCATCCTCTTCTACATTTAGATAAGTCTGCTTCGGGAGAAATTGTAAGATCTTTCCTGAACCTCTCTCTATCAGTTCCTCATCATTTAAACACAAACGTCCTGTGAAAGATAGAAAAATAGTCAAAACAGCCAATAAAGAGGAGAAACGTTCAGAGTGAAAAAAGAATGGAAATGGTCACTGGGTTGTGAGACGCTGTAAAAGAGATGGCTCACCTTTCTGGTTATGGGTTAGGATGCTACCCTTGGCAGTAAGTGGGGCCAGTGCATGGTTCATTAGAACTGGTGACAGTCCCGTAGATTGAAGGATGGACTCCTCTGAAATTTCCTGGAAATAAAGGTAAGCGTGAAACAGTAACGCAGATGCTGTCTGTTAGTGAAGCAAGATGGCTGCTTTGACCATTTCCCTCTTTAGATTCTTGCATCGCGAGAAAACACCTCAATCAAATAGTTTTTTGTTTTTTAATTTTTGCTCTCTTTTAATATATCTGCCCTTTCTTGTGGAGTTTTGGAATACCATGCCCCATAATTTTCCAAGCATTCAATGCATCTCACCTCTTGCTGGTTAAAAAGCAGCAAAATAACCATCTGCAGCGTGGACACACGGAGAGTCAAGTCTCCATATTGCAACTCTGCGTTTCCCAACCATGTCCATTGTAATCGGCGGCTCTGTGCAAAATCGAAGCCAAGCACAGACTGACCTACAGGACATTCAGATATTAGACACTGAGAATACTTTGCGTACGATGTCAGTTTACCTCTCTGCTTCCTCATGAACATTCCATGACATATTGCATATGTGTGCCTACGTTACTCAGACAGTATCAGTATTCCAGCAATCTTACTCTTCGAGTAGAAATCTGTAAAGTGCTGCAGGCTGACGCCAAGCGATTCTGGTAGATGTTTGTTCGGATCATTCATGTAGCAGAAGGAAGACACAGCCCAGCATCGGGGGGACAGGACAGAAATCTGGATGTCCAAAACCTCTTGGTCCTGAGCTAACGGCACAGAGTCTTCATCCATGAGCTGGGTGCAGAACGATCATAGGGCACAGAAACAAGAAATGAAACAAGAAATGAGTGTCTCAAACATCCAGCACTTCCTTGGACCTCACCTTATCATACGCCTCCTTAATCTTAAAGGGACATTTAAGTCAATGGAACAACTACAGCTTATTGTATTTGTTCTGGTGAGTATAATCATTACATTCAGGCTTTTTGCTGTAAACACTGTTTTCAGAGAAAACGCAGTGTTTACATTACAGCCTAGTGATACCTCCACTGGCCACTCCTTAGATGGCTGCTAGAGGTGCTTCCTGGGGCAGTGCTGCACAGTGTGACTGACATTCAGTGTCTCCTCCCTCTGCATGCAGACACTGAACTTTCCATTTATAAAGATGCATTGATTTAATACATCTTTATGATGAGATGCTGATTGGCCAGGGCTGTGTTTAGCTCTGCCTCTGATCTGCCTTTTTGACAGTCTCAGCTAATCCTATGGGAAAGCATTGTGATTGCCTCAGAACACCACTTCTGATGAGGTCAGCCAAGCAGGCAGATCAGGGCATAGCCAGCAGCTGCAGACTTGAACAAAAGTAAGAATTTGCTATATTTCGGAGGGCAAGGGGTAGCCAGATGGTGGTTTTAACACTATAGGGTAAAAAATACATGTTTGTATTCCTGACCCTATAGTGTTCCTTTACATAATTTACCCATTACTAGCTCTCCCTGCTATTTAATGGCCTTGCTTTATCTCATTGGCATCCTCTACAAACCCTCTAAACGCATTTCCTCAACAATTATTTTCTTATTGCTTCTTTTTCCATTCTCTCTCCACTTCCTTACCTCACACTCCTCTTCCTCAGACAGTAGTTCTGTATCAAGCTCCTGAAGACTGTATAGATGTTGTTCCCTCTGTAAATCCTTTGACTCCTGTAGGTTTTTTAGCATCTGCTGTGGGAATCTGTTCGGGAAACAAATCCCAATGTGGTCGACCACAGAGTTCTCTAGCCAGCAAGGACCCAGGGAGAGGAGCCGATCTGCCAAGTAATGCCTGAAAAGCAAAGCATCAGTGGAATGAGCCAGACCTTTTCTGCAATAAGTAGCATCATGGGAATGAGCTGCCCAGACCGTGTCTGCAACAAGAAGCATCATGGGAATGAGCTGCCCAGACCCTGTCTGCAACAAGAAGCATCATGGGAATGAGCTGCCCAGACCGTGTCTGCAACAAGAAGCATCATGGGAATGAGCTGCCCAGACCGTGTCTGCAACAAGAAGCATCATGGGAATGAGCTGCCCAGACCCTGTCTGCAACAAGAAGCATCATGGGAATGAGCTGCCCAGACCGTGTCTGCAACAAGAAGCATCATGGGAATGAGCTGCCCAGACCCTGTCTGCAACAAGAAGCAACATGGGAATGAGCTGCCCAGACCCTGTCTGCAACAAGAAGCAACATGGGAATGAGTTGCCCAGACCCTGTCTGCAACAAGAAGCATCATGGGAATGAGCTGCCCAGACCGTGTCTGCAATAAGAAGCATCATGGGAATGAGCTGCCCAGACCCTGTCTGCAACAAGAAGCAACATGGGAATGAGCTGCCCAGACCCTGTCTGCAACAAGAAGCAACATGGGAATGAGCTGCCCAGACCGTGTCTGCAATATGAAGCATCATGGGAATGAGCTGCCCAGACCGTGTCTGCAATATGAAGCATCATGGGAATAAGCTGCCCAGATCGTGTCTGCAATATAAAGCATCATGGGAATGAGCTGCCCAGACCGTGTCTGCAATATGAAGCATCATGGGAATGAGCTGCCCAGACCGTGTCTGCAATATGAAGCATCATGGGAATGAGCTGCCCAGACCGTGTCTGCAATATGAAGCATCATGGGAATGAGCTGCCCAGACCGTGTCTGCAATATGAAGCATCATGGGAATGAGCTGCCCAGACCGTGTCTGCAATATGAAGCATCATGGGAATGAGCTGCCCAGACCGTGTCTGCAATATGAAGCATCATGGGAATGAGCTGCCCAGACCGTGTCTGCAATATGAAGCATCATGGGAATGAGCTGCCCAGACCGTGTCTGCAACAAGAAGCATCATGGGAATAAGCTGCCCAGATCGTGTCTGCAATATAAAGCATCATGGGAATGAGCTGCCCAGACCATGTCTGCAATATGAAGCATCATGGGATTGAGACACGGAGAGAACGGCTATAATGTAGCAAGAGATAGACAAGTCTAATTGAAAGTCTTTATCTCAATGCTCATATATCTTACCATATATTTATTCACTATTTCAAAGACTTACTGTGTATTCCACTAACCTGTAGAAATGCTCAAATGAGTTGGCGAGTTCAAGATCAGAAAGGAAGAGGATAAACTCCAGGAACTGCTGCAACTGGTCCAACGCTTGCAAGTCAGACGAGTCTGAACGGACCTCCTGCATCCTCTGGTCAATATAGCGAGCAAAGCGCTCCATGACCTGCAAAGAGATAAAAATATGACCTCTACACCAGGCGCAGACATTACAACCCGCCCTCGCCACCGGGCGCAGACATTACAACCCGCCCTCGCCACCGGGCGCAGACATTACAACCCGCCCTCGCCACCGGGCGCAGACATTACAACCCGCCCTCGCCACCGGGCGCAGACATTACAACCCGCCCTCGCCACCGGGCGCAGAGATTACAACCCGCCCTCGCCACCGGGCGCAGAGATTACAACCCGCCCTCTCCACCGGGCGCAGAGATTACAACCCGCCCTCTCCACCGGGCGCAGAGATTACAACCCGCCCTCTACACTGAGCCAGTGTAGTACTTGGCTCAGTGTAGAGGGTGGGTTGTAATCTCTGGCAAATAATAAAGGCTTCAAAGCTACGCAATTCCCAGTTTAGCCAATAACTTTGTTACTATGCGGACAGGATTTGGATACTTACATGCAAAGCTGTTAAAAAGGAAAGTTGTAAAAGACCCTCACAAAACCCTTGGCGAAGAGAGAGTAAAAATAGGGTCTGTTGTCCAAACAGCTCCTCCATGGCACGTCTGAGCCCGAGATAAACTGAGCAAAACCGAGGAACCACATCTTCGTCATTCCAGGAAGACTCCAGGAATTTTTGAACCTGGAACGAAGACCAGGAGTTAAAGTGGGACTGATTCCTCCGGGAACCCCTTGGTCACTACCAGACTGACTTCAAAGGAGACCCCAGATCACAAGCAGCCCAGTTCTTCAAAAAGAGCCAGATACCTGAGGAAACCCACAGATCACAAGCAGGCTGATTATTTCGAGGATCCTCAGAATATATACTGTACCTGTTTCTGCACTACTCCTTGCCAGCATTCAGCGATGCCACCCATGCTGCTAACACTGGGGCTGGAGACCTTTACTGGCACAGCAGCCACTTCTCGACTCTTCACATCTAAGGGGACACATCAGTAAGATGGAGAGAAGGAAGATGGCTAGCTGTGACACGGGGGGGACTAGTAATGATGCTGCAGAGGGATATGGCTAGCTGTAAAACAGGGGGACTAGTAATGATGCTGTGGATAGAGAGAAGTAAGATGGCTAGCTGTAACATAGGAGGGGACTAGTAATGATGCTGCAGAGGAAGAGAAGGAAGATGGCTAGCTGTGACAGGGGGACTAGTAAAGATGCTGCGGAGGGAGAGAAGAGAGATGGCTAGCTGTGACGCAGGGGGACAAGTAAAGATGCCGCAGAGGAAGATGGCTAGCTATGACACAGGGGGACTAGTAATGATGCTGCGGAGGGAGTTGGCTGACGACAAAACCAAAATGTGACACTTACTGGCTTTGCTTGGGGGCCTCAATGTTTCTGTGTCTGGGAGACTGGTGTCCACATGGACCAGCAGATGAGTTAATCTTCTCACACGAGAGTTAAACACAGACGATCGAGACCTAGGGCGGCCAGACAGCTGCTTGTTCTCCAGGTACTTGTTGAGAAGCCAACTAAGGGGGCTCAATCCATCAGTGTCTGAAACAATAAATGGCAGGAGTCTGGCAAAATCTAGATTTAAAAGCTGTTAATTATCAGACTGGACACTTTGTCAACCTATGTTACTGAAACAAAGTCACTGAACTTTGCAGGAGACCATCTGGATTTACATGGCAGGGTGGAGGACATGGGACTATAAGAAGGACATGGTAAGAATGTTTTCTAAGGAGAGCTCAACAGGTGAGAGATGGCTAATATTAAAGACTTTCCTATGGGCTCTCCACGCTCTGCTCCCATCAACCCAGTTACATGGCCTAACTGCATTGTTCATTCCAGCAGGCTGCGACAATGTAGAGGCGACAGCTGGCAAGTCCTCCGGTAGATGGTATATAACAATAAATGGCGGCTTCCATATTTTGGTCACTGCTCATGCCTTCCTATTGGTCAGTAGGGAACAACCATTCAATTCCCAGAAAGTCTATTGGCTGAGGTATTTACCAAATCACCTGATCACTGTGTAATGCTAACTGGCAGCGTGAGCCAAGAATAGCCAACACAGATGGTGACTGGGTTTCCATATTCCATAAGATGAACTGGGATAGTAACACTCGCTCACTGCCTTATCTACACAGTACCTGGAGTAGTTATGCTTTGCACTATAGGTGCGATTAGTGCCTCCCAGCAGGTCCGTCCCAGAGCCTGAGCAGCTTCATCATCCGAAAGGAAACGCTCAGCGAACTCCTGCTCATGTGACAAGGCACGATTCAATCTGCAACAAAAACACGTAAAAAGCACAGAATACATCGGCAGTGACTGGCCAGCGCAGAATACACCGACGGTGACTGGCCAGGACCGCACAGAATACACCGACAGTGACTGGCCAGGACCGCACAGAATACACCGACAGTGACTGGCCAGGACCGCACAGAATACACCGACAGTGACTGGCCAGGACCGCACAGAATACACCGACAGTGACTGGCCAGGACCGCACAGAATACACTGACGGCGACTGGCCAAGACAGAATACACTGACGGCGACTGGCCAAGACAGAATACACTGACGGCGACTGGCCAAGACAGAATACACTGACGGCGACTGGCCAGGACAGCAGAATTAATAGAACACATTTTCCCCATTTACCTGTTGAAGAGCTGAAGTAAGCATTCCCTCTTCTCACAGATCTCCTGTCCCCAGCTGTGAGCACGGCTTGTGTAGAATAAGAATGTCCGGCGGCAAAGCTGCTCCTTAAACACGGGCCAGAAGGTTGGCTTTGGTCCCAAGACTTCCAGACCACGGACACGTGTGTCAATCCCACCCTAGAACAGAGGCTTTAAATGATTTCCTGTGACAAGAGGATGTGATATACACAATAAAACCTGCCACCCAACTATTTACCTGCTGGCAACGTTTGATCTTGATCTGAATGATGGGCCAGAATCGTGTGAGGTTTTCCAGAAGGAGGACATGTCCGGCTGTGCTGGGGATGTTCACCTGACCAGTACCAATCAATACAGTAATTAGAATATACATATTACATGCCACGTGTGCTTAATAATTATGGAAGTGGCAGAAAGGAACAGAATGTATGACACTTACACATAAAAATCCAAAAACCTGGATATATGCAAATCTGAACGAAATTATAAAAATATACAACATGTAGTTGTGGGGCATCAAAGATACAGTTAGCACATGGAGGCAAAGTGAGTCCCATGTGTGGAGATGGCTATGGAGAATGTTACGTCTATCTTCCACAAAGGACTCCAAGTCTTCTACCTGCATTTTACCTTTCTACCAACCTTGTTCACCCCCATATTCCCACTAATCGGGAAATAACTCCCTCAGATGCGGTTTGTTCAATTAACAGCCAACTGTGGTGAATAGAAAAGTAAACAAAAAGCTCTGATTTGGACAAATTCTTAGCTCTAGTCACAGCCTGAATATTGCTTTTCAACTCCCAGATTGTGGTTTATGGAATAATAGAAACCAATGACAATAACAATATATCTAGCTCAAACACATTATATTAATAGAGAGTTGTGTGTGAGATTATCTGTCCAAAACAACGATAGTGTTACCGCTAAGGTTACACAGTAGCAGCAGGCCATTTGTTAGATGAATAATGACAAGGCAGCTTGTCCTTGTACTGTATGATGAAATCCCCTATATACACATTTCGGTATTAGCAGGTCACGCACCGTGTTTAACTCTGTATTAATGCTGGATGGACTCTCCCCTCCCATCACTACTAGCCGAGCTGGCATGTAACTGGAATCCTCAGTGGCCACAATAATGAAGAGCTGTCTACAGGAATACAGAACAAACACAGTAAGTTATCACATCGCAGATTGCATTCCACAGGGAGAGACAGAAACATTATCACTCTCTCACACACACTCCTGAACCTTCCTAGTTACCCTCTCACTCACACTCCTGAACCCTCCTTGTCACCCTCTCTCGCTCACACTCCTGAACCCTCCTCGTCACCCTCTCTCACTCACACTCCTGAACCCTCCTAGTCACCCTCTCACTCACACTCCTGAACCCTCCTAGTCACGCTCTCTCACTCACACTCCTGAACCCTCCTAGTCACCCTCTCTCACTCCCACTCCTGAACCCTCCTAGTCACCCTCTCTCACTCCCACTCCTGAACCCTCCTAGTCACCCTCTCTCACTCCCACTCCTGAACCCTCCTAGTCACCCTCTCTCACTCATACTCCTGGACCTTCCGCGTCATACTGTGACGGACCGCCTGGCACCCCAACCGGGTGCCTCCGCCAATCGATGCTCATAGTACTCACTGAGGACTCCAAGCACTCCGACATACACCATAAGCACTGTATCACTGTAAGCACTGTATCCCCTTAGCCACCACAGCTTGGCTGGGGTTTCGCCGTCCTCGACCCATCCTGGACCTAAGACCAGGATCCATAGGAGTATAGCAATCCCCAGAGTGAATATAGCTGTTCCCTCCACACATGAGACGAGGCTCTATGTTGAGGGTGAAGAGGAACTGATTTTAATGGTGCTACATTTGGTCTTAAATGACAATCCCCATGCATGGGGTACGCCCACATGGACCTTAGTGGAGACTGATTTACCATGTCACAGACCAATAAGGTTACAAGGCACAACACTCCCCCCACACAGCACACAATCCCTCCCTTCTGCCTGGGAGATAATGGAGTCAGATACTGTATTAACTCAATTATCTCCAGGCAGAAAAAGACATTATAAAACCCCCAAAACACATAATATCCCCTCAAATGTTACATCACCTGACAGTCCTGATCAGGGTGACCAACATATCCAAAAGTCACCCAGATCAGTTCAGGAATTCTATGAAAGTCATTTATTGACTGACCGCACGCATGGCCCCATGCCCAAAACAGTTCCAGAGAATTAGGCTGTGCGGTCGGTCTACTTTGGGGATTCGAAGTGTAATACAAAATACAGAACATAGAGAGTTCGTATGGCACTTAGTCTATGTTTCTCCTTCGGGAGTTTATTCTTACCGAACGCCTTTCGAATAGCCGAACATCCATGGAGGGTAAATAGTAAGCAGAGTTTGTGCCGTCGAGTGTCCGAAGTGAACTCGACGACCAAACTCCGCTCATTGTACTTGCAGCTTAAGATAGACGCTGCCATGTGTTCAAATGCCGCCTCAAACCACTTTGGGAGTTTGAAGTGTTACTGTACCAGTCCAAAAGGGCACAAACAGTGGTTTTAACCAAGTTTTATCGCAGAGGCCATATTTACAGGGAAGGAGGCTGGCAAATAGGCCCCTCCAAGAACCAGTGGCGAGGTTACTTTCGCCACACACACACTCTCACTCACACTCCTGCACCCTTCTCGTCACACACACTCACACTCCTGAACCCTCTCTCACTCACACTCCTGAACCCTCTCTCACTCACACTCCTGAACCCTCCTCGTCACCCTCTCACACTCACAAACCCTCCTCGTCACCCTCTCACACTCCTGAACCCTCCTCGTCACCCTCTCACACTCACACTCCTGAACCCTGCTCGTCACCCTCTCTCACTCATACTCCTGAACCCTCATCGGATAGCTTGGATCTGAGCGCCCAAGTTGTTCAAATAGAGCTCCAATCTCACAAACACAGCCGAATCGCCACTGGGGTAGAGTTTTGACCGACCTCACAGGAGGCGTCAGCCCAAATTAATTACAGGGATTCAGTGGTAGCAGCCAGTTACTTTCAGGAGTTCCATACGAACGAATTAAACTCATCCTCCGGCTTGTTGGTAGCGTTTGTTCGTATGGTTCATGCGAACAACCCTACTGAACGGCACTCACCTGACATGTGTGGATAAGAAGCAGGCGTTCGCCAAAGTTCAGCGGTGTTTGGGAGTAAGAGTGTCCAATTGTAGTTCCATGAACTTGACGACCGAACAACGCTGCCAGCATTCTTGCGAACAAGATGGCCGCCAAGTCAGTTCCCACTTGTTTGTGCATTTGAACGGCAGCCACCCAGCCGAACACTTAGAACCATCGATGACTGAGGTGTCAGGAAAGTCACACTCACGAACCATCCTCGTCACACTCACGAACCATCCTCGTCACACACTCTCACTCATACTCCTGAAGTCCCTGCTCCTCGGTAAACATTCTATACACAGACTCCCAGTCCCTACTCCTCGATACCCATTCCATACACAGACTCCCAGTCCCTACTCCTCGATACCCATTCCATACACAGACTCCCAGTCCCTACTCCTCGATACACATTCCATACACAGACTCCAAGTCCCTACTTGATACACGTTCAGTACAGAGGCGCTCAGTCACTACTCTTCAATGTGCGTTCCATACACAAAAATAAGCAGAATTTGTAAAGAAAAGACACAAGACAGAGATTTTTAAGGAGATAAAGTAAATAACTTAATATGAATATCGTCAAAATTATATACCTTACTATTAAATGACAGAAAAATCCCAGTTAAAAGGCTGACTTAAATATATTTAATTCTTATCTAGCAGTAAACACTAACACTAAATCACTAATTTATACTTATTTAACTTCCAGTATCAGTAGGTTAGTTGACCAATCGCTGCTTCTCAACATACATTCCATCCCGTCACATGCCGATGCTTGTCTTATTACCAGTCACCTGATTATTACTCCACGATGCATGTAAATGTTGATATAATGGGATCCAGTACTTCCACTAGATTCCCAGTAAGATTTGGGGTTCCCATCTGTCAGCTTGCTGGCACGGTAAGGATTGGATGACACCTCAATTTTCTCCCAGCATTTGTCTTCTTTCACTTCCACACTGGACCCTGAAGAATAAACATGTTTTATTAAAGGTTTAGCCACCAAGACCACTTTATCTTAATAAAGTGGTGCGGCTGCAGTGATTCTGTCCATTTAACCCTGAAATGTAAAACATTGCAGTCATTTTAGAAAGTGAATGTTTACATTACAAGGTTAACTCTAAGGAAAACTCAGTCACATGACGCAGAAGCATACAATATAAAGGTGGAGTCTCTTCTTATTATAACAGGTAATCAGTAATTCTTACAAAATTGAAGGTGAATGATGGGTTGAGTCTTTAGTGCAAAACGCGTTTCGCCTCATTCAGAGGCTTCATCAGTTGCTGAAGGATGTGTAAAAATTGTCCTTTTTAAACCGCCCATAATGAGAGCTCATTTAGAACTGGTGGTCTTGGCGTCACTTCCGTTTTCAGGTAGTTGCGTTCCATCAATGGAACGCAAACGACATCATTATGCGTATGTTCAGGCTGGACTTCCACCAGTGGAACGCATAGATCGTGATCGTTTTTCTTCATCAATAGAGCACATCCTTGTATTCTATAATATTAGTCTGCATAACCAGTCTCTTATTTAAGATGTAATGGGTGACCCTTATAGGGACAAGGGGAGAGAAATATAAAAACGGAATAGGCAATTTCATATAGATAAACAAAAAATATAGGTGAATTAGAATAGAGAAAAAAAAGTAGTAACTTAACTCTCACATGAATGAAACCTAAAAAATTATGAATAAAATATTAAAATTTTAATAATATTTTATTCATCATTTTTTATGTTTCATTCATTTACTGATGGAACGCAAGGCGGAAGTCCCGCCCGAACATACGCATAAGGATGATGTTTGCGTTCCACTGATGGAACGCAACTACCCGAAAACGGAAGTGACGCCCGGACGCCAGGACCACCAGTTCTAAATAAGCTCTCATTATGGACGGTTTAAAAAGGACAATTTTTACACATCCTACAGCAACTGATGAAGCCTCTGAATGAGGCGAACCCATCATTCACCTTCAATTTAGTAAGAATTACTGATTACCTGTTATAATAATAAGAGACTCCACCTTATATTGTATGTATTTGTATTTGTTGTGAGGTGTAAGGGATACTCACTAAGGTGTTTGGAGGACTTTTTATTGTATTTCATTGTGTATCACACTGTAATACTATTACATTGCACATGACGCAGAAGCCCCATAGGAAAGTTTGAATGAGCGCGTCTGAGGAGCATTGAATTGGGTGCGCCTCCTCGGTGACATAACAGGAGGGAGGGAGGCAAGCAGTGTCGAGGGAACCTCGGTGACATAACAGGAGGCAGACAGGCGACCAGCGTCGAGGGAACCTCGGTGACATAACAGGAGGCAGAGAGGCTAGCAGCATCGAGGGAACCTCGGTGACATAACAGGAGGCCGACAGGTGACCAGTGTCGAGGGAACCTCGGTGACATAACAGGAGGCAGAGAGGCGACCAGTGTCGAGGGAACCTCTGTGACATAACAGGGGGCAGAGAGGCGACCAGTGTCGAGGGAACCTGTGACATAACAGGAGGCAGACAGGTGACCAGTGTCGAGGGAACCTGTGACATAACAGGAGGCAGAGAGGCGACCAGTGTTGAGGGAACCTCGGTGACATAACAGGAGGCAGAGAGGCGACCAGTGTCGAGGGAACCTCGGTGACATAACAGGGGGCAGAGAGGCGACCAGTGTCGAGGGAACCTCTGTGACATAACAGGGGGCAGAGAGGCGACCAGTGTCGAGGGAACCTCTGTGACATAACAGGGGGCAGAGAGGCGACCAGTGTCGAGGGAACCTCTGTGACATAACAGGAGGCAGAGAGGCGACCAGTGTTGAGGGAACCTCGGTGACATAACAGGGGGCAGAGAGGCGACCAGTGTTGAGGGAACCTCGGTGACATAACAGGAGGCAGACAGGCGACCAGCGTCGAGGGAACCTCTGTGACATAACAGGGGGCAGAGAGGCGACCAGTGTTGAGGGAACCTCGGTGACATAACAGGAGGCCGACAGGTGACCAGTGTCGAGGGAACCTCGGTGACATAACAGGAGGCAGAGAGGCGACCAGTGTCGAGGGAACCTCTGTGAAATAGCAGGAGGCAGAGAGGCGACCAGTGTCGAGGGAACCTCTGTGACATAACAGGGGGCAGAGAGGCGACCAGTGTTGAGGGAACCTCGGTGACATAACAGGAGGCAGACAGGCGACCAGTGTCGAGGGAACCTCGGTGACATAACAGGAGGCAGAGAGGCGACCAGTGTCGAGGGAACCTCTGTGAAATAGCAGGAGGCAGAGAGGCGACCAGTGTCGAGGGAACCTCTGTGACATAACAGGGGAGGCAGAGAGGCGACCAGTGTCGAGGGAACCTCTGTGAGGGGGCAGAGAGGCGACCAGTGTTGAGGGAACCTCGGTGACATAACAGGAGGCAGACAGGCGACCAGTGTCGAGGGAACCTCTGTGACATAACAGGAGGCAGAGAGGCAACCTCGGTGCTGGAAAAAGGGGCGTAAAACTCCTCCCCCCATTTTTTATGGTAAACACGGGGGGATATATTTAGAGATAGGGGGACACTATAGTGTAAGGAATACAGATTTCTAATCATAAAGCTACAGTGTATTTGGATAAAAGAGAGGAAGAGGAAAGACGGATTACCATGGACGGATCACCAAGACAGAATGCAAAGAGGGCAGGAGACATGGATGGTGATCACTAGGGGCATATTATGGGGATGTTCCAAGTTACATAAGAAAATGAATTTGTGGTAATGAGAAGAGTTGGGTACTTTTAACAGATGATACGGGCTGACACCTTTCTAATGGCCGGTTTAAATGCACACAGCTTAGTTTGAGGTTTGTGAGAAGTAAACTCATTACATGGATGAATTGCATTCAATATGGCAGCAATAAGAACTCACCTTGGCAAAGATTTCTCAAAAAGACATTGAAGAAAGGGATGTTAATTTGGTGTTGGGTACGCCTGTGTTCCTCTATCTGCCCCAAAACCATCTGAAAGGAATAGGATGGCAAGTTACACCCATGTTGTAAGCAGGATACAGTAACCGCAAACTAGGCACATGCTC
This sequence comes from Pelobates cultripes, assembly GCA_933207985.1. Taxonomy (NCBI): domain Eukaryota; kingdom Metazoa; phylum Chordata; class Amphibia; order Anura; family Pelobatidae; genus Pelobates; species Pelobates cultripes. The sequence goes on along the minus strand of OW240913.1, from coordinate 374,538,881 downwards.
TGATCTGAGGAAATCTCAACACGTGGGAGGTAAAGAAACAATGGCTGCATAACATTAGGGCTGAGTTTCAGGCAGTGCAGCAGTGTTTGAATGAGGTGACAGTCCCATTACAATGATGGGAAGAGACAGCAGGTACATCATTACATAGGAGTACCCTAGATGAGAAAACACAGGATGTGGCATCACCTGGATACACCCGGCTAGGATGCTGGTTGCCATCTTTTGGTACAGGCTGGCGTACTTCTCAGAGTCTGTGAGAAGGTCTTTCAGCTCAGACGCCTGCAGGATGGTAGCACTCTGCTTTTCCAGTACTTTGTTCATGGTTTCCTTGGCACCAAGCCGGCACATGACAACAGCACAATCCTTATTGGCGGAGGCCAAACGAAGAAGGAAAGTGACCATTTCCTGGAGAAGCTGCACAGACATGGGTGAAAACATGCAAAAGTTCAGAAGCCATGAGGATTAAATTCTCTCCTTCCACCTAGAGTTCCCCCATACATTTCATCCTAATCCCCTTCTTGTCTTCTCTGTCTCACTGATCCCAGGTCCCTTCCCTTAGGCTAATGTTCTGCATTCTATGTTCTTCTCATAAAAGAGGCTTATCACATTTCCAAATTCTTACCTAAAGGGGACAGCCATGTTGGCTTGATTTGCATGAATATTCCTCCCCATTACCTTTAGTGGAAGCTGATAATATGTCCAGGCAGCTTCAGAAGGAGGAGTGAGAAGAATGGAGATAAGCTTGGGGCAAGGGAGCCAAAAATAAGCAGAATTTGTAAAGAAAAGGTACAAGGCAGAAATTTTTAAGGAGATAAAGCAAATAACTTAATATGAATATCATCAAAATTATACACCTTATAAAACAGGAACAATTATATTTGGAAAACTATTAAATGACAAAAATCCCAAAGTTAAAAGGCTGACTCTAATATATTTAATTCTTCTTATCTAGCAGTGTGGAACCTGACTGGTGCTGGGCTCCATTTTCCATAACCTTTACATCGAATCACTATGGGAAATGTCCTGTATGGATTGGCTGTGAAAAACATCCCACTGCAGGAGCAGACAGACAGCAGAGTCCTCCTACATATAACCCAGCCCCGAGCAAGGCGCTCCTCGTCACCTCACCTCTTGGTCATTGCTGTTGCTTCCCAAATAGTTGAGACATGGCTCTATGCTCCTGTGCCAGGAAAGGCCATCCTCTTGGTAAAAATCCAAAGCCTTGTTCAGAATTCTGGGTAAAGAGAAAAGACCATTTACTACTATAAGCCAACAATCCAACTATGTGACACTGATGGGGGATGAGAGACACTTATTACATTGAGCCAATCTCACTGATACCTACACATGCCATCCGCGCCCGCCACACACACACACACACACACACACACACACCGACCGCGCCCGTCTCGCACACACAGCCACCCACACCTGTCGCGCGTGCGCACACCAACCCCCCCGTGCCCGTCTCTCTCACACACACACACACACGCACGGGACGCCCGTCTCATGAGCACACACACACTGCTCGTGCGTCATACATAGAAGGTGGATGTCTAGATCCCTCTTACCGATACACAGAGAGCTGAAGACGCTTCTCAGTTCTTAGTTGCTCCAAGCAAGACAGGAGTTGCAGGAAGAAGTCGCTGTCAGTAAGGAGCTGGCTGACATCACAGCGCATGGAGGAGACATCATCACAAACGCAGCGTTCCAGAGATGGGAGGAGATCTCTACATGTCCGACTGTCCTTTAGACTAGAGAGCAATGCCGGTAACTCCATCTCCTGCACAGCCTGTGTCTGACTGTCTTCTGAAAGGGAAAAATTAGAATCTATTCCTAGCCCCAACAGTCTAACTGAGAGCAGCTAATCCCATTATGATGGGCTGGAATGAGTATTACATCATGGGATATTTGGGCCGTTTGCAACCTTTTCCTGCCATAACAGAGAACGGTGAATGCACTCTCTGTCCGGCACGTCACTGACCTTCCCTGCCCAATGCACAAGATTGGGCTGTTCCTCACACATAGAACGTTCTACATACAAATAGAGGAGTTAATTGACCATAGCATGCATAATATGTCCATGTTGGCAATTGCCCAGACCAAGCAACCTTCTCACCCGTGGCCTCGCTGTCAGTTTTCTCCTGACCATTCTTCAATAGCTCCGTCAGCTGTCTCTGCATGAACACGTCCCACCTGCCATGCATGGAGTTACTGGAATCCTCGGCAAAGCTCTGCAGGACGGAGGATAACGCACAGCTGGACAGCTGCTCGGCCAAACCCTTGTGATTTTCAATCAGCATGTGAACAACAAGGAGCCCGTTATAAACGGAGGAGAAGCACCTGTGTGACATACAACAAGAGTCATTGTTAGTGAATACCCTCCATTAATAAAAATTACTTTACCAAAATATGTAGCAGGCAACAGTCCTGCAGTGAAAGCAGTAACTGCTAACAGTGATATAGAAAGGGTAGTAGATACCTGGAATAGCCTCCCAGTGGGAGCAGTAACAGTGATATAGAAAGGGTAGTAGATACCTGGAATAGCCTTCCAGTGGGAGCAGTAACAGTGATATAGAAAGGGTAGTGGATACCTGGAATAGCCTTCCAGTGGAAGCAGTAACAGTGATATACAAAGGGTAGTAGATACCTGGAATAGCCTTCCAGTGGGAGCAGTAACAGTGATATAGAAAGGGTAGTAGAAACCTGGAATAGCCTTCCAGTGGAAGCAGTAACAGTAATATAGAAAGGGTAGTAGATACCTGGAATAGCCTTCCAGTGGAAGCAGTACAAACTAACTAGTAAATCCATAAAAAGCGGACTAGATAATGTTGACATTTCCTGGAAATGGATTAGTTTGATTAAATAATTCATATAATCGCTCCTACTCCAGATTATTAATCTGTGGATACATGGCTTCTCTTTGTGGGTAAAGCTTTTATATCAGCTGTAAGGGGCTGTGATTCAGGATCTATTGTACACATAGGGAAATGAGTGTTCACACCTACCCTGGGGTAGCCAGCATCTTACTGATGGCCTCGGGAATTGCTTTCAGGAGATTGATGGAGCTGGCACTGGCAGCCGATCCGATACTGCAGAAGATCTCTTTCATCACCTGAGAATCGGAGGGATTGAGAGTATAGCGCCGGGATCCACCACGGAGCTCGCAACTTCCCACGCCCGTCAATACCTTGAGAACCTACACAAGAGAGTACTGAATGGATTCTATGGCAGAAAACAGCTGGTATTGGGAGATCCCGACTGCTATATAACATGAATCTCCAGGACATAGAGACCTTTCCAAACGCACCTCGATATCCTCTTTATCCAAACTCACCAGAAGTTCAACTTACATTCTCGGCAACTTCGAATCGCAGGTAATCTCCTGCTTCCAGAACTCTGTGCTACCTCACCCATATTATCTTCATCCTCCAACAGGCTTCCCACGTTATCCCCACCCAGCCCCTGCACCCCACATTATCCCCTCCCGGCCCCCGCACCCCACATTATCCCCTCCCGGCCCCCGCACCCCACGTTATCCCCACCCGGCCCCCGCACCCCACGTTATCCCCACCAAGCCCCCGCACCCCACGTTATCCTCACCCAGCCCCTGCACCCCACGTTATCCTCACCCAGCCCCTGCACCCCACGTTATCCTCACCCAGCCCCTGCACCCCACGTTATCCCCACCCAGCCCCTGCACCCCATATTGTTGTCTGAATCCCACATCTCACTAGCACTGCCTGGTTACCCCGATGCAGACCCTTCTATTACTTACAGAAAGGCCTGCATGCTGCATTGCTGCAGACGCCTGGTGTTCATGCATGCACCCCAGCACTGCGCGAACGCCTCCTTCTGTAGCAAACAGGACGCGCCAGTCATATTTTGACATCATGACATATGTCAGCTGTAGACACGTGACCACCAGTAGTTTCTCCTTCACCTGGTTAGTCAGAAGTTCCACCAGCATCTTGACAATCTTCTCTCTGATTGGACGAACACAAGTTCTCTTTACAAACCACATGGCACAAGATGGCAATCCCCAGTGTGTTCCACTGCCCTCTTTCTTTATTTGTCAATCAAATTATTATTGAGTGGAACAGATTCAATATAAACTAAACAAACAGTGTAATCACCAAAACTTGTATATGAACAGGAAAGTAGAAGTCAGAAGTCAGTGTACAGCTCATTAAACACACATTTTTAAAATGAAAGAATTAAGAATTATATCAGGCTAGACAGTCCTGTCTAATCTAAGCACGTGTCATTATACGCAAAAACTGAGATATAACACATATAGATAAAAGGTTAGAGCAGGGCTCAACAAACCCCAGGTCACTATGGCGATGTGGAATTTTATCCTGGCGCCTGGGGTATGTCAGACAGAAGCAGCAAGGAAGAATGCAGGCAGCTGGCCTGCTGTGGGAGAGCAGAGGCGAACCGGTGGCTGCTGTGTGGAATGGAGCGAGCTGTCACCTTCCTGCTGTGTGCCCTCGCACACACTGCAGTAATGCCAGGAGTCGGAATATGAAGTTATTCCGGCCCTGCATCACTAAACAGTGCGCGACACGGAGCAGACCTCAGGGAAACCTATCCACTCCAACTCACCTAAAGTAGGGAGGCTGAGTGGATTTCAATTAAAATAATTTAAAAAAATAAAAATGTAAACTTTTAAATGTGTGTCTGTTTAGGTGACCAGTCCTCCTCTGATTGCATGAGAAAGGTGATTTTACTCACCTTTTTTCTCATGCCGTGACGCTCTCGCCATGACTGGACCCGGCTGTCACGGCAAGGGTGCATCCATTATTGCACTATCGCATATGGTCTTTGAAGCAAACAAAACAGAAGTGGGAAAAACTGAGTATACATATAAAATATGTAAACCACTTGGAAAAGCCGACCAGGATCAGTATATCAATGGAAGATCTATAATAATAATGAACATAACATAGCGTAATATAGTTTAAACAAAATAATAAATGTGGTATCAGGCTTATCACCCCACCCGGGGTAAAATGGATCAGGAAAAATTCCAGATGATGCAGAAGATGTAGATCCTTGTGTAAATAAAAGGAAACAAGACCGCATATGGTGAAGTAAAATTAAAACTTTAGAAAATGTATTTAGAATGCACTTAGAGACTGAAGGTAAGTTAAAAGCAAATCTCCACTCATTATGGAATGCAGCAGCAGCTTGATGACAGGAGAGGAACACCAGGCAGCAGCATAAGGTAGTAAAAATATATAAAATAACAAGAATATAAAAGTCCACCATAAGCTAGGATCCAACGCGTTTCGTCCGACGAGAGGGACTTCTTCAGTGATCTGTGATAGCTTCTGGTGATAAGAAACCTCTTATAAAGCCAGCATGATCGATTAATCCCTTCCAGCTGATGGCGTGCGTTCCACTGTGGGGCGCAAAGACATATCTTTATAGCCGGAAGTAGGATGGGTGCCGAGATGTATCAAAAGATTATGGCGTTCGACATGAACAGTCTTTCGCGAGTGCACATGTTCCATAATGAGGAAAATACATGCGCATCAAGCGGGCAACCCTATAGTGGGAAAGAAAATTACATAGAGGCGAGCAGTCGCCTTAAACAAGAACAGAACCAGGCATATAGCATCAAGTACCATAATCATACTGGGTGTGTGCATGGTGAAAATAAAAAATGAATGTAAAACCAAAAGGAGTGTAATAAAACGAAAATAAAAATGAAATAAAGAATGAAAATTAATATAAAAAAAAAATAATTTTAAAATAAAAAATTAAAATTTTTTTTAAATAAAATTGAAAAAATTAAAAATAAACTGGAAATAAAATGTTAAAAAATAAAGAAAAAACAAATACAGTATACTATGAGAAAAGCATAAATAAAAAATATAATCCGGGTAAAAAGAGTGTTTTATGGATGTAGATAACCCAGTATAATCCATAAGAAACCTGCTTGGTAGTACAGACCAAAACTCTATAAACCATATGTACAGAACTGAAAGGAAAGAAGAAATATTATATAAGACCTTGAAGGTCTATTTCTGCGTTTAAACCTTGTTTTATGGTTTTTAAGGTATAGATCCAAAAGGCTTCCTGTCGCATGAGTTCCTGTAATCTATTACCTCCTCTCCAACCTGGAACGACTTGGTCTATGCCAAATGCTAACATACTGTCCCAACGAAAGGCGGGACAGGAGTTACAGTGTTTTGGAACGCTATGCTCTAATTTACTCTTTCTGATGTTATTGAAGTGTTCTAGCAGTCTGACATGGAGTTTACGGGTGGTACGGCCTACATATTGGGCTCCACACCCACATTGTAGTAGATAAATAACAAAAGTAGAAGAACAGTGTATATGCTTTTTGATAATGTTTTGTTAGTGTATGTACCTGTAAATTTTTCTATTTTGAAACTTACATGTGGAACAATGTCCACAACTAAAGAAACCACATATCGGGATACCAAATGGTTTTCAAGGAGCAGAAGGAGGACTAATAGGAAGAAGACTGGGACCTAACTTATTTTTCAAGTTAGTGGCTCGTTTGTATATAACTGTGGGGAATTTCGCTAGAATATCTTTTAATATTTCATCTTTCTTTAATATGTAGCAGTATTTTTTAAGTAACTTTTCGATTTTTTTTGGCTTGAGCTTTATATTGGGTAATAAAATCAAATTGGAATTTATTATCATCATTATTTTTGTCTTTTTGTTGTCGGTTATCGTTTTGTAAAAGAAGAAATCTGTCAGTATTAAACACAGCGTGTTCATCTGTTGTCAGTTTAACTGTATTGTAACCCTTCTCTGCATATCTTTTTTTTTTTTTTTAATGATGTTCACTTGTTGTAAAAAAGTGTGGTCATCTGTGTAGTTTCTCCTCATCGAGTCAATTGACTTTGGGGGATATTAGAGAGCCATGTCGGATGATGTGAACTAGAATGTTCGATGGCTGTGTTACAATCGGTGGGTTTAAAGTAAGTTTTCATTTTTAGTTGGTTTTGATCTATATAAATTGTCAGATCCCAAAAAAACTATACTAGTTGAACCGGATTGGGAAGTAAACTTAAGATTGTAATCATTCTGATTTATATATTCAAAAAAGGTTTTTAAACCACTAGTATCCCCCTCCCAGATAAGTAACACATCATCTATGTAGCGTCGCCATAGGACCAGTCTACCCCCTACATAGTCCAACTTGATGTGATGTTGTTCCCAGTGGGATACATACAAGTTGGCAAAACTGGGGGCAAACTTGGTCCCCATGGTGATGCCACACAGCTGCAGAAAGAACTGTCCATTAAACCAAAAGAAATTTCGAGTGAGTACTAAAGTGATACAATTAATAAGGAAGTTAATTTGAATATTTTTAAGACGTTGATAGGAACTTAGCATCTCTTATAGTCGATATCCCTTTTTGATGAGGAATGTTAGCGTATAAAGCTGTGATATCTACTGTGGCCAAAAGATATGTGGGTTTTCATTGAATTTGGTATAGGTCTTGTAGAATGTTTGGTGTCTTTGATATAGGTATTATTTAAAGGTACATACGGTTGAAGGAAGAGGTCAACATATTCAGATAAGTTACAAGATAAAGAATCAATACCACTGATAATCGGGCGACCTGGGGGATTTTGTAAGTTCTTGTGCATTTTCGGTAGGAAATAGAAGATTGCTACCATACAGTTAGAATTGAAAATAAAATCAAATTCATCTTTACTGATGATATCATCTAGACCTTTTTGTAGTAATTCTCTAAGTTCCTGTAAAAATTTTAGTGTGGGGTTCCGTTCTAGAATGGAATAAGTATTACAATAATTTTGTATATTATAAGCCTCTTGCATGTAGTATGCTCTATTCATTATGACGGTGCCACCTCCCTTATCCGCCTCTTTGATCACCAGATCGTGGTTGTCAAAGATTTTGATGCTAGTCTTTCTTTTTGAGTGATATTTGATTTAAAGTTAGTGTTAAAGTAATTTTATCAAATTCTTCCTGTACCAGTTCGTTGAATATATCTAAATATTTACTCTTTGCCGCCCATGGAAAATCTTTGTTTAACCCCTTCAGGACGAAGTCAATAGTGCAACAACAACTGGAATTTGCGCTATGGGTCTGTTCAATCGTCATTCACCGCTGTCACATTAAGTGCACCCACACTTATTATATATCATTTTGTTCAGGAGAAACAGGGCTTTAATTTATCATTAACCATTCATATGTGGAACATAATTTATTATGAATAAAAAAATTTTAAAAAAGTGAGAAAATAAGATTTTTTTTTTTTTAATTTGTATTTCCTTCTGACATTTTAGCTGTGAATGTCATAATATTGGTAGGTTTTACTGCACACAAATGCACATATTTATAATCAGTGATGTCTCACAAGTACAACAGTACACCCCATTAACAGGTTTTATGGTGTTTTGGAAAGTTACAGGGTCAAATATAGAACGTTCCATTTTCACATTGAAATTTGCCAGATTAGTAATGTTACCTTTGAGACGGTGTGGTAGCCCAGGAATGAGAATTACCCCCATAATGGCATACCATTTGAAAAAGTAGACAACACAAGGTATTGAAAGTGGGGTATGTTTAGTCTTTTTTAGTAGCCACTTAGTCACAAACACTGGCCAAAGTTAGCGTTCATATTTGTTTTTGTGTGAAAAAAAGCAAAAAACTAATATTTGGCCAGTGTTTGTGACTAAGTGGCTACTAAGAAAGACTGGACATACCCCACTTGCAATACCTTGGGTTGTCTACTTTTGCAAATGGTATGCCATCATGGGGGTAATTCTCATTCCTCGGCTACCATATGCTCTCAAAGGCAACATAACCAATCTGGCAAGTTTCAATGTCACAAAAATGAAATGCAAGCCTTATGTGGGACTCTCTAACTCTCCAAAACACCATAAAACCTGTACATGGGGGGGTACTGTTATTCTCAGGAGACTTCACTAAACACAAATATTGGTGTTTTAAAACAGTAAAACATATTACAACAATAATATAGTCCATAAAAGTGCCGTTCGTTTGTAAAAAAAAATGCAAAAAAACGTCACTTTTACTTAAAATATCATTGTTGTAATACAATTTACCAGTTTGAAACACTAATATTTGAGCACAGCGAAGTCTCCTGAGTAAAACAGTACCCCCTATGTACAGGTTTTATGGTGTCTTCGAGAGTTACAGGGTCAAATATAGTGCTTGCGAATTAAATTCTCTGCACTTTCTCCCTGTGTTGTCAGGCATGTCAATCAAATTTTAATTAATCAAATCACATAATTAGGTTAAATGATTAAATATACATGTAGAATTTTAATATATATGCATTTATAGGTATTTAAATTCTACGTGTATACTAATGTAATCTTTTATATAATTATATGTATTTATCTAATATATAGATTATATATTTTTATTTTTTTTTGCGGTTATTTGCATTTTATATATAGAGAGATATATATAGAATGTCATTCTAAGTGTATTTTGTTACCAATATGTATTAATAACAAAATACAGTTAGAATGAAATTATATAATTTACATAAAATTTTGTTTCTATATTTTAATTATACGTATATATATATATATATATATATATATATATATATATATATATATATATATATATATATATGTAACGTCATTCTAAGTGTATTTTAATACTAATATATGTACTTATATTAAAATACACTTTGTATGACTATATATATATATATACATACCCACACACACACACACACCTATTTTAATTTTACACGTCTAATTTTTTTTTTTTTTTTTTTAACAGCTCCCACCAGCAGGGGGACTGTCTTGACATTTTAGTTAGTCCCCCTGCTGGCAGATCCATAGCCAGCTATAGGGGGCCACGTGATCGCTCTTTGAGAGTGATCACATGCCCCACGGGGGCTTCTTTTTCCTGAAGCGGAGCGCCGGGAAGGTAAGTATCCCGGGCGCTCTGGGGGCTGCAGCCGTTACGGTGTTTCATGCCGCCGCAATGGCTTTAAAGCCCATTTAAATGGGGACGGCATAGAACGCCCTAACGGCGTTAAGGGGTTAAAAGGTGTATGTTGAATCTTTGGTGTTAGAGTGTTAGTTTCTGTATCATTGATTGTAACATCTATATTGTTGAAATCGTTCAGTTCTTTGTCTTTAAAAGATTTTTTTTTTTTAAAGGACCATTATAGGCACCCAGACCACTTCAGCTAGGTTTAACCCTTTTTGCTGTACACATAGCAGTTTCAGATAAACTGCTATGTTTACCTATGGGTTAATCCAGCCTCTAGTAGCTGTCTCATTGACAGCCGCTAGAGGCGCTTCCGCGCTTCTCACTGTGATTTTCACAGTGAGAAGACGCCAGCGTTCATAGGAAAGCATTGAGAATGCTTTCCTATAGACTGGCTGAATGCGCGCTGGCTCTTGCCGCGCATGCGCATTGAGCCAGGGACGTCAGAAGAGGGAGGAGAGTCCCAGCGCCAAGGGAGCCCAGCGCTGGAAAAAAGGTAAGAGATTAACCCCTTCCTCCCCCTTCAGCGCCACAGGAGTGGGCACCCTCAGGGCACTGTAGTGCCAAAACGAGTTTGTTTTCCTGGCACTATAGTGATCCTTTAACAGTTATTTTTTAAAGAAATATTTGATTGTCTAGATAAAGATTAAAGGAATTAGAGTTCGAAGTATTATATTGAAAATACCTGTAGTAACTTCTAGTTCTGTCTGTAAGGAAGGTGTAATGTTTTGTCGTCCTCTACTTCTGAGTGTGGTCTCTTTTTTTTATAGGTGATCTTAGTGCCTGAAATCGATTTTGAGTGTGGATCGGGTATGGGGTTCGGTCTGATTTTTGGTCTGGCCCCATGTCTAAAAAAATCTCTTGATTATCGTTGGAATATCTGGTGTTGGATTTTCGAGGGGGAGTGGGAAAAAAGGTTGAATTTGAATAGAATAATCATGATTAGAGTTAGAAGTACGATTAAACGAATACTTAGAATTAGAATTTCGATTTGATGAATTATGTCTTTTTTTAAATCTTTTTGATAAGTTTTTTGAAAGCATGATGATTTTAAATTTCTCTCTTTATTTTCATGATGCTGATTATTTTGATGTTTAAACCTAGACCAGTTTCTTTGATTACCTTTTTTGTAATCTTCTTTGTCTGTTTGAAATTTAATAGCTTTAATATTAGAGATTCTCTCATCCACAATTTAGATTTTTTTCTTTTAATAGTTTGTAGTTATTTTCCACTGCTTTAGGTTCTCTAAAGGTAGAGATCTAATTTTCTAAAGTTTAGATCTCTTCCTCTAATACTTTGAATGATTTTTTTGATAATTAACTAGACTTATCATATATTTCTTAGAGCATTCATAATTGCCATTATGCCATTCTTCCATGAGCAGTTTGTCCTCCCGAGATGTGGTATCAGAGGCCAGGTATTGCTCTAAGGAAGTAATTTCCCACCATTTGCAGGTTTCTCTATCCAAAAGATGTTCTAATTTAACAAATTGCGATTTAGTGAACTATCCCCTACTTGGGGAGCTCCCTCAAACAGGGAATCAATTCTCTTTTTCCTTTGATTCCTGATCTCTTCATATACATTTGGTACATATTAAAGAAAGATGATTTATTAAAAGATATTCTAGCGAAATTCCCCACAGTTATATACAAACGAGCCACTAACTTGAAAAATAAGTTAGGTCCCAGTCTTCTTCCTATTAGTCCTCCTTCTGCTCCTTGAAAACCATTTGGTATCCCGATATGTGGTTTCTTTAGTTGTGGACATTGTTCCACATGTAAGTTTCAAAATAGAAAAATTTACAGGTACATACACTAACAAAACATTATCAAAAAGCATATACACTGTTCTTCTACTTTTGTTATTTATCTACTACAATGTGTGTGTGGAGCCCAATATGTAGGCCGTACCACCCGTAAACTCCATGTCAGACTGCTAGAACACTTCAATAACATCAGAAAGAGTAAATTAGAGCATAGCGTTCCAAAACACTGTAACTCCTGTCCCGCCTTTCGTTGGGACAGTATGTTAGCATTTGGCATAGACCAAGTCGTTCCAGGTTGGAGAGGAGGTAATAGATTACAGGAACTCATGCGACAGGAAGCCTTTTGGATCTATACCTTAAAAACCATAAAACAAGGTTTAAACGCAGAAATAGACCTTCAAGGTCTTATATAATATTTCTTCTTTCCTTTCAGTTCTGTACATATGGTTTATAGAGTTTTGGTCTGTACTACCAAGCAGGTTTCTTATGGATTATACTGGGTTATCTACATCCATAAAACACTCTTTTTACCCGGATTATATTTTTTATTTATGCTTTTCTCGTAGTATACTGTATTTGTTTTTTCTTTATTTTTTAACATTTTATTTCCAGTTTATTTTTAATTTTTTCAATTTTATTTTTAATTTTATTTAAAATTATTTTTTTTAAATTTTTTATTTTAAAAAAAGTTTTTTTTTTTATATATTAATTTTCATTCTTTATTTCATTTTTATTTTCGTTTTATTACACTCCTTTTGGTTTTACATTCATTTTTTATTTTCACCATGCACACACCCAGTATGATTATGGTACTTGATGCTATATGCCTGGTTCTGTTCTTGTTTAAGGCGACTGCTCGCCTCTATGTAATTTTCTTTCCCACTATAGGGTTGCCCGCTTGATGCGCATGTATTTTCCCCATTATGGAACATGTGCACTCGCGAAAGACTGTTCATGTCGAACGCCATAATCTTTTGATACATCTCGGCACCCATCCTACTTCCGGCTATAAAGATATGTCTTTGCGCCCCACAGTGGAACGCACGCCATCAGCTGGAAGGGATTAATCGATCATGCTGGCTTTATAAGAGGTTTCTTATCACCAGAAGCTATCACAGATCACTGAAGAAGTCCCTCTCGTCGGACGAAACGCGTTGGATCCTAGCTTATGGTGGACTTTTATATTCTTGTTATTTTATATATTTTTACTACCTTATGCTGCTGCCTGGCGTTCCTCTCCTGTCATCAAGCTGCTGCTGCATTCCATAATGAGTGGAGATTTGCTTTTAACTTACCTTCAGTCTCTAAGTGCATTCTAAATACATTTTCTAAAGTTTTAATTTTACTTCACCATATGCGGTCTTGTTTCCTTTTATTTACACAAGGATCTACATCTTCTGCATCATCTGGAATTTTTCCTGATCCATTTTACCCCGGGTGGGGCGATAAGCCTGATACCACATTTATTATTTTGTTTAAACTATATTACGCTATGTTATGTTCATTATTATTATAGATCTTCCATTGATATACTGATCCTGGTCGGCTTTTCCAGGTGGTTTACATATTTTATATGTATACTAGGTTTTTCCCACTTCTGTTTCATTGTATAATAGGTGTTTGAGGTACACCTGGGAACACTTTGTTTTTACGTATTATATTTGCACTTTAGTGAATATATTTGTCTTGTTTTTTTACTGTATCTCTAACGATACTGAAGTGTGCCTGGTACTTGCTTGAGGGGCCAGAATCTAATTCTAAGCGAGTCACCATCTTTGCTACCAGAGACCCCCTGGGGCAGAAGGTTTTACTTTAAGAGCTGAGTAAAAGATTAGGACTTTCTGTTATTTTGAATCAATACATTTCTATTGGGTACATTGAGTGTCACTATGCCGAGCGTGAAGACGCTCTAAATAGGTGCTGCATACTGTGCAGAACTGGACGTGTTACTTATGAGCAATGTACACACTGTCTTTTCTCTGAAAAGGCAGTGTTTACATTGAAAAGTCTGAATGGACAGGCTGTAGACACCACTACATTAAGCTGCAGTGGTTCTGGTGACTTGTGTGTCCCTTTAAGAATTTTATTTTGTCGCTGAAAATTAAGCATAGTTAGTAAAAAAAAAAAAAAAAAAAGCTAGCCCTGGGTTCGAGAGAGGCATAACACGATTTTAACTAGTATACACTAGCCAGATGTTATGAAAATGAGAGTTAGAATAATAATAATAATAATAGAGCGATGTCTGGCCTGGCCACATTGCAGTACGGTGCATCATACTGTGCAGGCTGAGTATTAAGCCTTCATAGCAATAGACAGATTGTAAAGGAGTCTGCTAGAGTAATAACACTAGGGTTCTAGCAGATCAGTTCAAGAGATGCTCAGTGGTAATAGATCAACCCATCCCCTGCCCCCTTTCTACTTATATTGGACACCAATCATTGACTAACACTGCGCTATTTTTATAAAAGACCCAAAGCATCCACATCTGGCAGATTAATGAAGGAGTAATGCACACATATCTCCGTTTCCTGGCGGTTTGCAGAATTCAAATTTTTTATTTGGATGTTAGAATGAATTTCAGTCCCTTTCTTAACCGAATCTGGCCCTTTACATAGGTTATTTAGCCGCCCTCATATCGTCACCACCAGATTAATTTACTTCCCCTCCTCCCTATATAAGACACAAAATTTATCATCAACGCAGGAAAATCCAAGCAATGCATTGGCATAAAAAGCTGTGTTTTAATAGAGACGGACATTGTGAAGGAAGCCAACAGAATTGAGGGATGGAACTCTAACAAGTCGCACTCTGAGGTTATCAGTATCATGCAGGGCATTCTGGGAGCTAAAAACCACAGGAAGTTTCTGTCACTTTCACTGAACCACAAAAATTAATAACACCCACCTTTTTATATAAAGAGATCAATATCTGCACATTTTCAGGGTAACAGGTTGGTTACATCCCTAGTACCAAATGGCTTTGTTTCAATCTGTGCCAGTCTTTTGGAAATGGTCTACAAGCCTTCATAATGCTTACCTGACAGAACGCCCCTCGCTCTTCAAGCCCTGACCCTCGTCACCAGATTGCTGCTCCAGAATTTGGATGATAAAGCCCAGAGCCTCTGCTCCACACACACTCCTTGCTTTCTCAAGCATCTCAACCAGCATCTCCAGGGATGCCCCAGTCAGGTGGCCCTTGAAGGTACCAAAGCCTGTTGAGCATTAACAAAGGGTAAGTGAGTCTACTCAAACATATGTTTCTTATATTCCCTCTATCAATCCCAGGGTCCTTTCCTTTCACAAACCACACCTTTACTCTTCTCAGAAGCAAGCTCTGTGGTCTGTAGTCCCTCCAGAGAGAGCAGGTTGTTCAGAAGCTGAAGATCCGACACATCAGCGTCTGGTGGCGCTCCAAACCGTTCTATTTTAGGTGAATCCTCTGTCTTTGGTTTCTTAGATACCAGTCCTCCCTGTGCAGAGTTATCTTGAAAGGACGTGTCCGAGTTTAGGTTTTGTCGATCCGCACCCCGTGTGCAGAGAAAGTACTTGGCGTAGATGTGCGAGTTTTGTAGGTCACTCAAAATACAGCCATGACATTGCTCTTCCAAGAAATTAAGAATCTTTTGGGCTAAATTCACAGACACCAGCATCTGCATGACAGCTTGTTCATCAAGGGTCGATGGCTGGGAACAGAGGAGAGAAACAAGAATGGTTTTGGTGACTAACCACATATCCCTCAGTCTTACTGGCAATGTATAGGACATCGCCCACAAAAAACATCTACTCCTGTACAAATGAATGACTGGAGGTACTAAAATCATAAAATATCACAAGCATATCATGACATAATGGCACATAGTTCCACCCAGGCTGCACTGTTAAATGATTACTAAGAAGTCCATGCCAAGCTTCCCGTCTCTGTCCCTCAGCTAGCATTTTACAGCGCACTCCCTACATAACACACTAGCAAGTTTCCCATCTGTCTCTCAGCTAGCATTTTACAGCGCACTCCCTACATAACACACTAGCAAGTTTCCCATCTGTCCCTCAGCTAGCATTTTACAGCGCACTCCCTACATAACACACTAGCAAGTTTCCCATCTGTCTCTCAGCTAGCATTTTACAGCGCACACCCTACATAACACACTAGCAAGCTTCCCATCTGTCTCTCAGCTAGCATTTTACAGCGCACTCCCTACATAACACACTAGCAAGCTTCCCATCTGTCCCTCAGCTAGCATTTTACAGCGCACTCCCTACATAACACACTAGCAAGCTTCCCATCTGTCTCTCAGCTAGCATTTTACAGCGCACTCCCTACATAACACACTAGCAAGCTTCCCATCTGTCTCTCAGCTAGCATTTTACAGCGCACTCCCTACATCAGGCTTCCCCAAACTCCGGCCCTCCAGATGTTGCTGAACTACAACTCCCATGATTCTCAGCCTATTTCATTCATAGAATCATGGGTGTTGTAGTTCAGCAACATCTGGAGGGTCAGAGTTTGGGGAAGCCTGCCCTACATAATATGTGAAAGAGAATAAAAAGATAGATCCCCATAATCACAGTAATGTGTGAAATGGTGGGATCTATCTTATAAATAGCCTACCTCAGAGCTACACTATAGGGGGTGACCCAAAAAATATATAATTAAATGACGGAGACCCCAGGAGTAGCTTCTGAATACACAGAGTAAGCAGTATAGATGATAGATAAGTAGAGGGGGGGTGGGGGGTATACTTGTGAGTGGGTGGAAGGGAATGAAAAAAGAAACCCTATCTACACCCTATACTTGCCACAGCTCACTATCCAAAATAACAGCAAAGGAGTGTCCCTAAATGGAGAGGAGATCTAGCCATTCATTCCAGCAGTAATTCCCAAATCTCAGGACACCTACGCTGTATAAATTGTACAACACAGAGTGTGTGTAGTATAGAAAATCCCACACTAATATAGAGGCAGGCAAAAAGGAACCTGTACACTAAGAAGTGGGAAAAAAGGGGAAAAGGAAGGAAACAAGGGCAGACCCAATATGGACAAGCCCTAAGTCCAGAGAAGCCCCCAGGACCAAAATAATGCCTGCCTAAAAAAAATCTCTCAGTACCAAATCATAGGCTGACTAACTATACTGACTAACTATACTGACTAAGTGCTACCTAGTGTAAAAAGAGAAAAATAAACAAAGAAAGAGCGTAGTCCGTATGTTTTGGTATAGTTAGTCGGTATAGTTAGTTAGTCAGCCTATGATTTGGTACTGAGAGATTTTTTTTAGGCAGGCATTATTTTGGTCCTGGGGGCTTCTCTGGACTTAGGGCTTGTCCATATTGGGTCTGCCCTTGTTTCCTTCCTTTTCCCCCTTTTTTCCCCCACTTCTTAGTGTACAGGTTCCTTTTTGCCTGCCTCTATATTAGTGTGGGATTTTCTATACTACACACACTCTGTGTTGTACAATTTATACAGCGTAGGTGTCCTGAGATTTGGGAATTACTGCTGGAATGAATGGCTAGATCTCCTCTCCATTTAGATAGGGTTTCTTTTTTCATTCCCTTCCACCCACTCACAAGTATACCCCCCACCCCCCCTCTACTTATCTATCATCTATACTGCTTACTCTGTGTATTCAGAAGTTACTCCTGGGATCCCCTTGTTTCAAGGGTCTCCGTCATTTAATTAATGCCCTACATAACACACTAGCAAGCTTCCCGTCTGTCCCTCAGCTAGCATTTTACAGGACACACTATTCTCGCACTCCCTACATAACACACTAGCAAGCTTGCTGCCCTTACAGCCATCACTAACCTCTCCGTCCTGACTCTGTCCAATGAGGCTATACACTTCTTGCTGCTCCTGTGGTTCCAGTCTCCTGATGAAGAAGAGAAGCTCCCACCATTCATCTTGTCTGAGGACTGTACTCTCACAAGCGCTCATGGCCAAATAGGGGAGATTATACAGACCCCCTGAGGGTTTAGAGTGCAATGCCTGGGTCACTGCGAAGAAAACTCAAAGTGCTGAACTGAAAACAAGACTGAAGTGTAAACTGCTAACAGGAGCTGGGATACAGGGTTCACTAGGCACAACCTACGGTGAACGGATACCGCTGCACAACGATATATGAATATCAAAAAACATTTCCTAACAATGCAATCGGCAAATACCGGTTTCTACAGGCCTAGAGCACTAACCACAGAAAGGCTCTGATAAGAACCCAACTGTTGGGCACTCACCTGGGGAAAACTTCAGATTTTCAGTCAGCGATGAAGCTCTGTCCTGTGTGTCCTCCTCACCCTGGTTTCCAGAGCCAATAATCTCAATCATATACCAATGGACCCAGTATGTACGGCTGGTAGACTGCCACAGCACCTGAAATTAAAGCAGGAGGCACTAGCAAACACTGAACATATTCATTGCTCTGTACAACTGCAATCTCTGAGCTCCGATTTTATTCAGAAAGTTTAATTCATCAGCTCTGATATTATAGGAAACATCCAGAAAATTAGCACTTAAATGGTAAACACACGATATAATTCAGACATTTTATTCCAAACAGCACCAGACATTCATCCCGGTATGGTAAAGGAGCTAACCAAAAAAAAAACTCTACCCCCAAAGCAACTTCTTAGATAGTTTGAGGATTGGAGTTTGTGGGCGACAATTTACATAAAGGTAAAACCCTTTTTGAACATGTGAAACGTCTGTCCTCATTTTTTGTTTCATTTAACAAAAAGTACAGATTTCAATAGAAATTGCCACATTTATAAAAGAATATTGCTACAACCCCTGCCTGTCAGACACCTGGTCCTGGTATTTCCCGGTTTGCTTAGCTCAGTGGAAAGAAACGCATGGGACAGCAATTGCTCATAGAACCTGCCTTGCTAAGACTTCTCTTTAAGCTGCATTGGGAACTCTATGATTGGACAGCCACAGAAAGTCTGGGCGGAGTTAGAGAGAGAAGACTTGCAAAGTCTGCAGACAAGAGATCTGCAGCTTTGACACACTGTTTTAAGATATTTTTTAAAAATTAACTATAAAATGCACATTGTGGGTATATCTACTAACCCAAAGGGGACAAAACATTTTTTAGATACATAAATGAGAAAAGGAAAGTGAAACAATGATTAGTTAGATTAAAAACAAAAGAAGGAAGGTATGTATAAGAGGATAAAGGTTTAGCTGACTGCATCAATTAATATCTTTGTTCAGTATTTGCAGATGAAAATTAAGGAAAGGGACCTCAGTTAGGAAAAAGAACAAATGTGTAATTTGTTACATGTGAGTTTACAGAGGAAGAGGTTCTATTTCAACTGTCAAAAGTAAAGACAAAAAAGTCAATGGGGCCTGATGGAACACACCCAAAATGATTTAAAGAGCTTAGTGGTGTACTAGCAAAACCATTAACAGATGTATTTAACCAATCATTGTTAACAGGAGTAGTCCCAGAAGATTGGAAGTTAGCAAATGTTGTGCCCATTCACAAGAAAGGTAATAGGGAGGAGTCAGGCAACTATAGGCCAGTAAGCCTTACTTCAGTAGTGGGGAAAATAATGGAAACCATGTTAAAGGATAGGATTGTTGAACATCTAAAAACACATGGATTTCAAGATCAGAGACAACATAGGTTTACTTCAGGGAGATCATGCCAAACTAATCTTATTGATTTTTTTGATTGGGTAACTAAAATTATAGATCAGGGTGGTGCAGTAGATATTGCTTACCTAGATTTCAGCAAGGCTTTTGATACTGTTGCACATAGGCGGCTTATCAATAAACTGCAATCTTTAAGATTGGATTCCAATATTGTTGAATGGGTAAGACAGTGGCTGAGTGACAGGCAACAGAGTGTTGTAGTCAATGGAGTATATCTGAAGCATGGGCTTGTCACCAGTGGGGTACCTCAGGGATCTGTACTTGGACCCATTCTCTTTAATATTTTTATTAGTGATATTGCAGAAGGTCTTGATGGTAAGGTATGTCTTTTTGCTAATGATCAGTGGCGTGCTGGGGGCAGAGGGAGCCATGACCCCCCCAAATGCCAGCAACTTGCTGGCCATGTTCTTACATTCTATTCCCTCGGGCTGTAACAGTGTGTCACAGCCCGGAGGAGGAGAGGGGGGCAGGGGGAGAAGGGGGGAATGCAGGGAAGAGGAGCTCAGCTGGAACGGTGCTGGAGGCCGTCTGTGGCCGGAGGGAGCACTGACAGGCTCCACTGCAAGGCCCCGCCCCCAAACGAAGCACAGTCTCCCGCACATAAGCCCCGCCCCCGCCGTTAAGCAGCAGACCTTGCTGCTGCTGGAAAGGCAAGAAGATGGCTGTCTGACCCCCAGCAACAGGTAGGCTGGATATGCTCAGGTGTCTGTATCTGCTAGTGAGGAAGCTTGTGTGTGTACTCAGCAGTCCGTCCGTCCGTCCGTGTGTGTACTCAGCAGTCCGTCCGTGTGTGTGTGTACTCAGCAGTCCGTCCGTGTGTGTGTGTGTGTGTACACGTGTGTGTGTGTGTACGTGTGTGGACTGTATCAAGGGAAATGTGTTTGTTTTTTAATAATCCTTGGTGGAGAATAATGAATTCTCCACAAGGGATTATTAAAAATAAAAAAATAAAAAAAACCACTTTGTGTCGGGTAGGGGCTTAACATGCGGCAGAGGCAGGGTCAAACGGCGGTGAGGGCGGGGTTAAATGTGCCCCCCTACTTTAGTCCCTGGCCCACCATGTGCCCCCCCTAAAAATGAATCCTAGAGACGCCACTGCTGATGATACCAAGATATGTAACAGGGTTGATGTTCCAGGAGGGATAAGCCAAATAGCAAATGATTTAGGTAAACTAGAAAAATGGTCAGAATTGTGGCAACTGACATTTAATGTGGATAAGTGCAAGATAATGCATCTTGGACGTAAAAACCCAAGGGCAGAGTACAGAATATTTGATAGAGTCCTAACCTCAACATCTGAGGAAAGGGATTTTCCTGACACTATAGCATCCTTAGGATCCCCCTCACCCTCAGGGTCCCCCTCCCTTGGCGCTGAAGGGGTTAAAACCCTTTCAGCCACTTACCTTAATCCAGCGCTGGTGACCTCTCCTCCCCCGCCGACATCAGCTCCTGAGTGGAGCAGAATGCACAGCAAGAGTCGCGCGCAAATTCAAACAGTCCATAGGAACGCATTTCTCAATGCTTTCCTATTGACGCTCTGCACACTGGATGCGAATTTCGCATCCAGCGTCGCAGATACGCCTCGAGCTAGAAGTTGGATTAACCCTGCAATGTAAACATAGCAGTTTCTCTGAGACTATGTTTACATCTGAAGGGTTAAAACCTGAGGGACCTGGCACCCAGACCACTTCATTGAGCTGAAGTGGTCTGGGTGACTATAGTGACCCTTTAAAGGTAGGCAGAAAATGTAATAGAGCAGCAGGAAATGCTAGCAGAATGCTTGATTGTATAGGGAGAGGTATTAGCAGTAGAAAGAGGGATGTGCTCATGCCACTGTACAGAACACTGGTGAGACCTCACTTGGAGTATTGTACACAGTACTGGAGACCGTATCTTCAGAAGGATATTGATACCTTAGAGAGGGTTCAGAGAAGGGCTACTAAACTGGTTCATGGATTGCGGGATAAAACTTACCAGGAAAGGTTAAAGGACCTTAACATGTATAGCTTGGAGGAAAGACGAGACAGGGGGGATATGATAGAAACATTTAAATATATAAAGGGAATCAACACAGTAAAGGAGGAGACTATATTTAAAAGAAGAAAAACTACCACAACAAGAGGACATAGTCTTAAATTAGAGGGACAAAGGTTTAAAAATAATATCAGGAAGTATTACTTTACTGAGAGGGTAGTGGATGCATGGAATAGCCTTCCAGCTGAAGTGGTAAAGGGTAACACAGTGAAGGAGTTTAAGCATGCGTGGGATAGGCATAAGGCTATCCTAACTATAAGATAAGGCCAGGGACTAATGAAAGTATTTAAAAAATTGGGCAGACTAGATGGGCCGAATGGTTCTTATCTGCCGTCACATTCTATGTTTCTATTTTATTTAGGGTGTGGACTGTTGCGGGCGCTCTACAGATCGTTACGGGATTACCCTGTTTATTTCATCGTATACCTTGTTTCGGTAGTTATACTGTATAAAACTCATTCCACGAACAGTGAGGACTATGTATTCGTGCATATGAATAACAGACCATCCAGCCCTTGGCGTGTGCCGTCACTTAAAGGACCACTATAGTGCCCTGAGGGTGCCCCCACACTCAGGGACCCCCTCCCGCCCGGCTCTGGGGAGAGGAAAGGGGTTAAAACTTACCTTTCTCCAGCGCTGGGCGGGGAGCTCTCCGCCTCCGATCCTCCTCTTCTCCTCCCTTTCGGCTGAATGCGCGCGCATTCAGCCGGTCACATAGGAAAGCATTCATAATGCTTTCCTATGGACGCTGGTGTCTTCTCACTGTGATTTTCACAGTGAGAAGCACGCAAACGCCTCTAGCGGCTGTCAATGAGACAGCCACTAGAGGCTTTGGGGGAAGGCTTAACCCAATCATAAACATAGCAGTTTCTGTGAAACTGCTATGTTTATGAAAAAATGGGTTAACCCTAGCTGGACCGGGCACCCAGACCACTTCATTAAGCTGAAGTGGTCTGGGTGCCTAGAGTGGTCCTTTAACCTTTTTCACCTTTAAAACAACCGAACGACCGACCACCCTAAGTGCTTCTAATTGACCACCAGGAAGCTGCGGTCTACCGCAAGCCTAATTGACTGTCTCAGGGTGGCCTAGTTCGTGTAATAATTCACCGAACTGAAACTCACGAAAGGCTCCCGAAAGAGGACCACCTGTATACTGGCGTGTGGCCCCAATTAGAACATTGGGTCTGCGGTTAACCGCAAGTTAAGTACCTAGCTATGGTTTGTGACTAAGTGGCTACTAAAAAAGACTGGACATACCCCGTTTGCAATACCTTGGGTTGTCTACTATTGCAAATGGTATGCCGTCATAGGGGTAATTTTCAATCTTGGGCTACCATAGGGTCTCAAAGGCAACCTAACCAATCTGCCAAATTTTAATGTGAAAAAAATGAAACACAAGACTTATATTTGACACTGTAACTTTTGAAAACACCATAAAACCTGTACATGAGGGGTACTGTTGTACTCGGGAGACTTCGCTGAACACAAATATTTGTGTTTCAAAACAGTAAAAAGTATCACAGCAATAATATTGTCCGTGTAATGCTGTTTGTGCGTGAAAAATGCAAAAAACGTCACTTTTACTGGCGATATCATCGTTGTAATACATTTTACGGTTTTGAAACACTAATATTTGTGTTCAGCGAAGTCTCCCGAGTAGAACAGTACCCCCCATGTACAGGTTTTATGGTGTCTTGGAAAGTTATAGGGTTAAATATAGTGCTAACAAATTAAATTCCCTTTACTTTCGGCATGGGTTGTCAGGCAGGTCCCGCTAATTGTAATTAATTAAGATACCCAATTATGTAAAAATATTACATAAATATATATGTAGAATTAATATATGTATCTATATATATAAGTATGTGAATATATATGTATATATATAATTTTTTTTAAATATTTTATTTATATATAGGTATATAGTGATATATACGTATATATTTATGTATATAGATATATATATTATTTCGTTCTACGTGTATTTTGATATAAATAAATATATATATATATATATATATATATATATAAAAATAT
>OW240913.1:374496933-374515306 GCA_933207985.1 Pelobates cultripes | reverse complement strand
AGGAATTGCCAGACACATAGTCTGGACAAAATTTAAGAAACCCTTTGATCTTTGAAGTATACGTTAGTTATAGTGGTCATTTGAGATAAGCAAAATGACGTCAAAATAGCCACCAGGAAAAGTTAACTCTTTCCTGGATAGGTATGTTTAGTGGGACAAGACTGCCCTCTACAGACCAAATACCTAATTTGCGATCTGGAAGATAACCACACCTCTAGTGCTTCTATTGGGTTATCAACTGATGACGTACAGAGAGTCTGGCCTTTTAAAAGTTAAGACAAAGGGAAGATAGGAGACGAGAGAGGGAGGCAAGAGATGCAAGATATGCAAAGGAGAGGAGAGAGGAATTGGAAGTTTGGGGACTCCAACTCGGACAACATCTGAGACTAACACTCTACTCCTAAAACTCTAACACCTAGAATTTACTGACTTTCTAACCAACACCTCCATGCAGAGAGACTACCAATCGGATGAAATATCTACTCAACTGGTAATTATACTGGTTTCATTTAATTAAATTAAATTAATTAAATGGATTAATAGCATTATATATGACTGGATAAAGCACGGTCAGAGTTCCATATTAAGCAATCTTAGTTAACTAAGAATATATAGTTATAAACATTCCATTCTGCAGGTGGAATTAAGAATAATTATATATTGATGTGATATTATCACGTGTTAGCATACCGCTGTTTTTATCCAGGTGTATTGATTTGCTCTAAATTAAGATAAGATATCTTTTAGACAAATTAAAATTAAAAATCTGCTTATATAATATATTAGATTCTCTTATTGGATGGTTTTCAGGAAATGACTAGTGAACTGGTTTAAATGTTATTTTATTTAAAATTACATAAGAGTAGATCTTAACTACCTAGGAGATCTAGCCAGCATTGAAAGGGTTATTCTAACTGTCTGCTAAACTTTACGACCTTACGCTGCGCTCTGAGGAATTCTGTTCTTCCCTGTGAAAAGTTTCACTTTAAGCCTGTGTTAAAGATAGTCATAAATAATTCTTGACAGGAAATGCTATTTAGCCATTGAAACGTAATACCCATTTCTTTGTATTGCATACCAATTTATACTGAATATTCATTGATTATTGTCATGCATGTTACATAATATTATTTGTTAATTATTGGTTATCATAAAAAAATCTATTTTTATACATTGTGATATTAATTATATGAAATACATTCCACTTAACACGATAAACGTTCTTTGGGATCTGAGAATTGAATTAGTGGGCAATTCTCACTGTTACTATTATTATCCCATAAATATCCTCACATATTGGAGGCACGGTGCTGAGATCGTTTAAGTTGAAATTGTATTTCATATATAATAATAATATTGGTGTAATTCATGCAATTTAATCTTAATATAGAAAAGAGTTTTGTATTGAGATTAATCAATAAAATAAAAATGGCCAGTGGCAGTGATAAATCTGTAACAGATAATACTGAAATAATTGAAGACCTAAGAAAACATGCTCTAGTTCATATTCATAAACATATGAAAAATGATGCAACCTATGAGGTTTGGTTGAAAAGTATAGAATGGGAAGCTAAACACACCATTCTAACTGATGAACACATCATCATATATCTTAAAGAAATTGCTGAACAAAAGAACATAGAAAGGAAAATGGCGTACATAATACACTCTTGGCCTTTCTTTATGACAGCACTTCTTAAGGTGTGTGATGAAAACAAGTCACTGAATGCCAAATTGGACACGTACAGTGACGATTTGGGCATTCAAAATGGGAAATACCAAGATTTACTTGTTGAGCATAAAACTCGTCAGGCTGATCATGAAAAAGAAATGAAAGCTTTGACGGATAAATATGTACAGGAAATAAATCAGCTTAAAATGCAATTGGATGAATATGAAAAGGAGAGTCAGAAATTAGACAGTGAGGTTGGTAGTCATCATTCTGTGCCAAAAAGTTGCACAAAAATGCTAGAAAAGACTATTTGTAAATCCCCTCCTTATTATGATTTTCCCACACCAAACCAGGTTTTCATAAAACAGTCTGTAAGTAAAGGTGTGAGTAATTCTAAAAAATCACCTGTGGAACAAGATTCCCCATCTCATGACATTACCAAGCCACCTTGGCAATCTTGGGCAGAACAGTTTGAAAAAGCGGTCTTGGCCAAACTTGAGAGGGAGAGTCCAATTCAAGGTGATAGGAATGAAAACAGACATGGTTCTGTACACTGGCAGGATTCTGATGCTGATCAGAATTGTGACAGTGAGCAAGAAGCTCAGAGTGATGGGAGTGAAAGTGATTGCACTATCCACTCTGAAGGCCATGTAACTGATATGCCATCTGCGCTGTTGTATGGGTCTAATTCCTCTTCAGCAGACAGATCGCATAGACGTTTACCCAAACACAGAAACAGAGATCGTAAATCAACGACGCCTGTTTATGAAACACCAAAGGCCATCAAATTCCTTAGAGAGACTGTCCCACAATTTTCTAGAGGTTCAGGAAACATATCTGAACATCTGGAAAATTATGATAGAGCAATGAATTCATTGGGCATGTATGATGACATTCATAAGAAATGGTTCATTACATGGACCTTTGATTCAATGTGTCGTGTTTATCTAGAAAGTCTTCAAGCTATACAGTTAATGTCCTGGTCCAAGATGAAATATGAAATAATCATGGAATATGGTAAGTATAAAACCATTGCTTCTGCAGAGAAGGCGCTTTATAACTTAAAGTGCCGTCCAGATCAAAGCCCCAGAGAATTTTTAATAATTCTTAAAAATGCATACTCCGTGGCCCAAAGAAAACCCAGGTATGAAAGCACAGACTTCAAAGATCTGTATTTTCATGCCATGCCAGTAAACATACATATGAATCTCGCAAGAGATTACGATTGTAAGTTACCATTAGAATGGCTAGTCAGTCAGTGTATGAAGTTGTACACTATACACCATGCACATGACGAAAATCAGCCAAAGGTTAAGAAACCTGGTGATAAAATGGTGTCAGAGACTAAAATTCAGTTAGGTTTAGAAACCCAACAGAAAAAGAGGACCTATTCCGAGGTTTTGAAAACTCCAAAACCTCAGAAACAGGAAAATGCAAGAAGCAATTCTGCAAATTCCTCTAATAACTCTGAAAAATCCAATGCCAATGGGAATAAACGCCCCTGGGTTAATAAGAACCAAGGCAATTCCCAATGGAGAAGGAATCCTCAGGGAAATAGGAGATATGGAAACAGAAACAACCAATCTGCTTCCAATAACTCCCAACAGTCCCAGCCATCCCAGCCAAATTCTAATGGGCAAAGACAAAACGGCAATGGGGGAAATAATTTGCGTCGTCAGGTTGGTCAATTGACAGACCAGATGGGCAAATTAATGGAGGAAATGACAAAGATTAACCAAGTCTTTGCTCTAAATCCTTTTTTAGGGATAGCTCCAATTGCAGAACTACCTGTGCAACCGCAGCAACAACAACAGGTGCCGCAGCAATAATAGCCACTGTGACTAAACAGGCTAGGTTATCAGTAGATGTAATGCCTAACCCTGTTTCCTTTCCAGATACTAACAGTCAAACAAACAATAGTTGTGTTAGGAAACCTATTGCCTATCCCGTCACTTCACTTCCGGGTGAAGGAGGCGAAACGTGTTCCTCTGTTTTTTCATTTCAGCCAAATGCTAAAGTAGCCCTAGCAGCCACTAGTTTCCAGGATCCAGACCTGAAAGGGTTAACTGATGAGATGCCGACCACTAGTTCCCGCTTGACAGTTCAAGATATTCCTAAAAAGGATGGGCCTGTGGGTAAGACTGAGCATTCCTCAGTACAGGTAGAAACTACTGCTGTGACCGGTAATGTGTGGAAAACAAGTAATATGTTGACACATTCTAAATTCTTATGTGAATTAGAAGAACATGAAGGAAGGTACTACATGTCTGTAGAAATACAGGATTCGTTACCCCAGCCTTTTAAAGGGTTAATAGATACTGGTTCACAAGCCACTATCTTATCCAATACCTACTTCTAGCAGGTAATGGACTTAGCAACGGATAAGCCGAAGCTAAGAGATTTCCCCAATGCTCTGTTGAGTGTAGGAGGAAATGCCCTTCATGTTATTGGCAATACCTGGTTAAAGTTTAAAATAGGTAACAAAACCTTTAGACACCCGGTGATAGTGGTAGATCTCCCCTATGACCGACTGATTCTGGGTATAGACATACTCAGAAGACTTAATACAATTATTGACTGTGTGAATGGAATTGTATGGTCACAAGCTAAGGTTCCCATAACCTATGAGAAATAACATGTTCAATCTGATCGTAACTGCCATGTGATAGAAGAAAGACCTGACTCGATAGAGGTACATTTTAGAAATAGTCAGTCACCTGACGTGACTATCCTGCAGGTGAATGATGCAATCGCACCTGTAGATGAGCATTCCGTAAGAATTGCTCCAGAGAGGATCCAGAATGTCTCTCTGGAAGGTGATGTTTTAACCATTTCTTTCCACAGTGACTATGTTGAATCTGTAGATCTGGCAGGTCATGCTCAATTCCTTGCCAGAATTGAAAGGGTTAATAACAACTTATTCTTTCCTATTCAAATAAATGACTTAGGAAGAAGTAGGAATGCAAAGCTGGACTTACAGAGTGAGAACAGCTATATTAGCAGAAGTCTGTTAAAGCAGATCGCTAATCCTAAAATGATCAGGTACGCTTCCCCACATGACAGGTGGATCCAGAATCTGGATGGCGAATCAGAGAGTCACAATGTGATAGCAAAATGTTTACTATCTATTTCCATCGGAAATAAGACAGTTAAACATTTATTCCTAGTGATAGACGAACCTCGCTATCAGGTTTACATTGGCAATGATGTCATACATCGCTTTGCCATACACCTTGACCTGATTAATTCCAACTTGTGGACAAGGTTAAAAGGTAATCCTTGTGGATACCTACACGAGGAAAACGCCTTGAAATCAGGACAAATACTCCCATATGCGGTAAGTATCCAAGTTCCTGATGACATAACCATTCCACAGGGGACAAGTAACTTTCTTTTACCCCTACAGGTCAAGGAGGGTCAGAGATTGGAAAACTCTGATGCCCTAATCTGTTTATCCAACAGGATACAACAATTAGGGATGGTGGTAACACATACACCAATGGTAAGTATTGGTAAGAATCCACCTATATCATGGTCAACAATGTTACACCCAATAGTGTTACTTTACCAAAAGGAACATCATTAGGTCTAGCATTGGATGCTGAGTACTATACATTTGGTTTCCAAAACCAAATTATAGGCCTCATCCCTGAAGAATACTTAACTGAGGACGAAATTGTCGATCAAATATTCCATTCCTCCCCAGAAGGATTATTCACTATCCTATCTGTGTATCCCTTCAATGTTGAAGAAGGCTCGTGTAAAATCGAAGAAGCATCAATCACCTTCGATCATCCGCTCAATGAGCAGGAATCACAAGAGTATCACGACCAAAGAGAAAAGGTAAGTCAACACCGAACTGACCTAACTTCTAGGCTTGAAGAAGCTTATGAGATAGGCCAGCCTGAAATCTTTCCAGGATTTCAGGAAAGGCTAGAAGAGCAAATATCTTTAGCTGACGGTTGCTCCAACGATGCTGAGCGACAGCAGCTAAAGGAAATCCTTTTGGAATTCCAAGATATTTTTGCCAAAGATTCCTACGACTGTGGGTTAACAAACCTCCACGTAGCCAGAATACAAACTGATCCAAATTTACCACCTGTATTTATCAAACAATATAGACTCCCATTAGCGTCATATGATGGTCTACAAGACATCATTCAGAATTTAAAGGAAAGGGGCATTATACGTCCAGTGCACAGTTCGTATAATAATCCGATCTTGGGGATTCTGAAACCTAATGGACAATGGCGTTTATGCGCTGACTTACGACAGCTAAATAAACGCGTCTATATGTCTGGTTGGCCAACACCATACATAGACCAATGTTTGGTACAAATGCAGGGATCCAAAATATTCACTGCCATTGACTGTGCGCAGGGATATTGGACTGTACCAGTCCATAATGAAGACCAATACAAATTGGCCTTCACATTTGGAAAGCAGCAGTATACCTGGACCCGTATGCCTTTCGGTTACATAAACTCTGGTCATGAATTCGCTGTGTTCATGCATAAAGCTATGCCTGACGCACTCGAGAGAGGAACGTTATCATATGTCGACGATGTCTTGCTGAAAAGCACTTCCTTTGATAAGCATATCTTAGAGATTAGACATGTTCTCACTCAGTTAAGAGAGGCAGGGATTAAACTCTTTACAAAAGGCACAATGGTGTCGCACCCATGTCAATTTCCTCGGACATGAGGTAACTTCTGAAGGATTAAATCCCCAGAGGAAGAAGGTTGAAGCTGTAATCAAGGCTAAAACACCTTCAAACATCAGGGAATTAAGATCGTTCCTTGGTATGACTAACTACTCCCGTAAGTTTATAGATAACTATGCAGAAATAACGAAACCACTCTTACACCTGCTTAAAAAGGAAACTACCTGGAACTGGGGGGAGCCTCAGGACCAAGCGGTAAGTGAACTGAGGAGGAAGCTCACTCAGGCACCCTGTTTAGCATACCCAGAGGGGGGTAAACCCTTCTATCTGGAGACAGGATATACAGATTTAAGCATAAGTGCTGTTCTGTATCAGAAGCAGGACAGTTTAAACAAAGTTATTGCATATGCTAGCAAGACTTTGTCACCTGTTGAAGTTAAATTCAACACGTGTGAGAAGGCGTTATTGTCGACTGTCTGGGCACTACAAAATTTTCGTAGCTATATCCAAGGTGAGAAAATAATTGTAGAAACAGCTCACCAACCTCTACAGTATCTGCAGAGTGAAAGAATTAGAGACGGTAATCTCTCTAACAGTCGGATTACTGCATGGACTCTATCCTTACAGGGATGGCCGTTAGAAGTCCATTATAAACATAATAAGAGAAGCCCAGTTGCCCAAGGTTTAGCAGAATTACACGACTGTACTGCTCCATCTCTGGATGATAATGACACCGGAGATGACTTCCTAGAAGAGCAATTGCTATCTCCTTATAAAGTTTATGACGAGGAATACTGTCGACCACTACCGTGGGTATACATTGATGGTTGTTCATATCACCACGCCGCTGGTGCTGAACGGAAGTTAGTTGCAGGTATCGGAATCGCCTGGATAGGTGATTATCCCAATGTATCTATAGGATATAATATTGGTCCCAAAAGCAGTCAGATAGCCGAACTCTGTGCAGTATATAAGACCATTCAAATGGCGATAGAATATGGTATCAAAGAATTTGTTATCATAACTGATTCCAACTATGTTCGCAACAGTTTCGTCGAATATCTGCCTAGCTGGAAACGTAACCAAATGCTGAAAAGCAATAACAAACCTGTTAAACATGGGAAATTGTTTTGTAAAATCGATGAGTTGGTTAAGGAAAATGGTTTATCCATATATTGGAAGAAAACCAAAGGCCATTCTAAAATAGAAGGTATTGACAAGGATGGTAATGACTTAGCCGATTCACTGGCAAAACAAGCTGCCATCAATGGTGAAACCCTAAACATTGATGATCTTATGGGTTCAATTCATGTTGAAGCCATAACTAGACGACAGGCTAGAAATAATGCCGACTTAAATGTCGTGCAATGGAGTCAAGAAGCTCCTAGTGAGGACCTGATTACTAGTCAAAAGAGTGATCCCGTCATAGGCATTTTCTATAGACATATAGAAGACCCTACTGCCAATCCCATCACAGATGAGGATTGCAAAAATAATGAAGATTTACGAATCTTGATGAGATATAAAGTCCAATTTAGTATCATGGATGGGTTACTGGTCAGAACTTCTAAACATGGTATACAACAATGGGTAGTCCCAACTGTATACAGAGGGTTAATGCTCCAACACGCACATGATGCACCTACATCTGGGCATCGTGGTGATAAGATCACATATGAGATATTGCGTGATTATGCATATTGGCCACACATGTTAAGGGATGTTAAGACATACTGTCAGGGATGCTTGATTTGTCCGCAATATCAACCCCATGGTCCAACCCATCGTGCACCACTTCAGAAGAGGGGGGTGTCATTACCCTGGTCTGATATTCAAATTGACTTTATAGGTCCTGTAACAAGATCTTCAAGAGGTAACAAATACATGTTAACCGTTACATGTATGTACACAAAGTGGATAGAATGTTTGCCTTGTAAAGAGAACACGAGTACCGTGTGCGCCACTTTGTTGATTAACCATGTCTTTTCCAGGTTCGGTCTGCCTCAAAGAATTGAGTCAGACAGAGGTAGTCATTTTACCAGCGAAGTAATGGCTAAGATGTGGAACATTCTAGGTGTTAAACGAAAGCTACATATTGCATACCGCGCTGCGTCTAGCGGGGGGGTAGAGCGATATAACCAGTCTATCGTTAATATTCTGAAGAAATATGTTAAGGAGTCTGGTAAAGACTGGGACATTAAATTGCCCCTAGTTTTAATGGCGATTAGAGCTACACCTAGCACTGCTACCAAATTGTCACCTTTTGAATTGATGACAGGAAGAAAGATGGTTTTACCACAGCATTTACTATATCGTACTTCGGATCATAACTTGATCAATGCTGCCACTACGCATCAGTATATCGAAGATTTGCGCAAGCATTTACAGCATGCGTTTGCTTTTGCCCAAAAGAATCTAGAAAAAGCAGCGACAGGGGTTAAGACCTATTACGATCTAAAAACCACGAAAAAGGAATATGAGATAACAGATCAAGTCTATCTGTATAACTTTGCGCGAAATCAAGTAAGGAAAATAAATTTTTACCTTCTTGGAAAGGGCCATATGTCATCATTGACAAAATTTCCCCTGTAGCGTACAAGATAAAAATTCCTAAGGATGGTGATTTTATTGAAAAGTGGGTTCACATTAACCAGTTGCGTGCTTGTCATCCTAAATCTCAATTAAGGATTATAGGTGTGGATTCAGACGCAGAAGGGTGAACGACTAACCTGGATGAATGCTTGATTCACGTGGTATAGTATGATGTGAAATGTTGTGATGTGCCATGATCTCATGTACGTTCATGTCATTAACCATTTCCTTGCCATCCAATAACTACATTTTATAAGCAGGTTACTAGCTTGTTTAACTGCTATAGGCAAATTGCTGAAGAGTCAGTAATAAATGTAGTGAGGGATGAAGTTATAAAAATAGAATTAGACAGAATACATATGTTGATGAATCGTAATAATGTGTTATCCTAGGCCAAGTGATGTCACACTGTTATAAGTTTGTATGCTTAACAAACCTTGAATCATTAGTAGATAAGTCTGAAACGAGTTCCTGATCCGTGACTGTCGAAAGATGTCCAAGAAGGATGTGGCGTGTTTCTGGATCGTACTGCTCCTGTGCCAAGAGCTACGGACCGACCCGATCGCAGAGATGGGACCATCCTCCGGCATCCTGATTCAAGAGATACCAGGGTTCATCTTAACAGAGAAGAGGATCCTGACCCGACGTGTGTTCGTCAGCTTGGACCCCAAGAGTTCCATCGAGAAGGCATACAACATTTCATCGATGCAGCTTCCTGAGTTACAGACTTGGTACCAGATGCACCTCCAAAGAGCACAGGACCATGTGCAAAACATCTTGGAGCAAGCCCGGAAACCATTTGTATCCAGTTCTATTCCGATGAGCAACCGATCCAAAAGGTTCCTCACCGCTATAATTGTTGCATTAGTTTGTGCCACTGTCGGTGCAGTTGTCGCAGCTGGAAGGTCTGCAGCCAACTCTATTACTGTCCAAAAGCTGGATATGGAAATCTATGCGCTAAAGCAACACATTAACGATATTCATCAGGTGATAAACCAGCAAAGAACACTTCTCCAAGACGTGTTAACTATTGTGGAAGACACAGTTGTTACAACAAATTTGCATTCGGAATTAATTGCCAAATCCACTGAGTTGCACCAAAGTCATGACTTATTTAAGCGTGAACTTCTATTTCTGCATGACCCAATATTGTTCCACACACTTGCTTTTCTTGACGAAGTGCAAACTGGAATGATCGAATTGGCAGGGGGACGCATACCTCTGTACTTTGTATCCAAGGATATTGTTCATGCGATGCTTGCCAATATGGATGGAGAGACAATTGAGCCTATGCAATTAAATCTGGCCTTTGAGATGGGGAGCGCTATACCTCTCTTAATTGATCCGGAACGTATGGAGATTTGCTTTTTATTGACCATACCATATGTAACTCCCAAGAACATTTTTCAAATGAAAATAATGTACTATGATAATAATGATATTATGGTTGATTGTACTAAGTGTAAAGTTCAAAACTCTTACAGGTACAAATATAGACAAAAATGTTCATTCCACGCACGGGCCTATGTTAGAAATGATGTGATTGCACAATATGTCTGATAACTTCTATAGTGCTTATTCATAAGCTAAATTAATTTTGGCTATGAAATGCACTAAAGGGGGGTTATGTCAGAGTATTTATATCGGCAGACATTTTGTGCTAAGATAGAAACTAAAAGTGTATATTCTGAGTCACTCTGAACAGACCAGACTCCATTTTGTTATTTCAAATTAACAAAGAAGACACTAGATTTCTTTCTGTAAGACTGGCCTCTTTGCCAGAGCTAAGGAATGCATAGTATAAACAAGTGATAAGAAGAATATAATCAAATCTAAACCCAGACAATTGTGACAGAGAAGATTAAATTTAATATTTAACTGTCTATATATATAAGGTACCATTGTATGGAAAAGGGTAAACTTAGTTCATGATCTGTCATATCAGAAATTATGGCAGGAATTGCAGACACATAGTCTGGACAAAATTTAAGAAACCCTTTGATCTTTGAAGGATACGTAAGTTATAGTGGTCATTTGAGATAAGCAAAATGACGTCAAAATAGCCACCAGGAAAAGTTAACTCTTTCCTGGATAGGTATGTTTAGTGGGACAAGACTGCCCTCTATAGACCAAATACCTAATTTGCGATCTGGAAGATAACCACACCTCTAGTGCTTCTATTGGGTTATCAACTGATGACGTACAGAGAGTCTGGCCCTTTAAAAGTTAAGACAAAGGGAAGATAGAGATATACGAGAGGAGGCAGATGCAGGACATATGCAAAGGAGAGGAGAGAGGAATTGGAAGTTTGGGGACTCCAACTCGGACAACATCTGAGACTAACACTCTACTCCTAAAACTCTAACACTTAGAATTTACTGACTTTCTAACCAACACCTCCATGCAGAGAGACTACCAATCGGATGAAATATCTACTCAACTGGTAATTATACTGGTTTCATTTAATTAAATTAAATTAATTAAAATGCATTAATAGCATTATATATGACTGGATAAAGCACGGTCAGATTTCCATATTAAGAAATCTTAGTTAACTAAAGAATATATAGATATAAACATTCCATTCTGCAGGTGGAATTAAGAATAATTATATATTGATCACGTGTTAGCATACCGCTGTTTTTATCCAGGTGTATTGATTTGCTCTAAATTAAGATAGATATCTTTTAGACAAATTAAAAATCTGCTTATATAATATGTAGATTCTCTTATTGGATTGTTTTCAGGAAATGGCTAATGAACTGGTTAAATGTTATTTTATTTAAAATTACATAAGAATAGATCTTAACTACCTAGGAGATCTAGCCAGCATTGAAAGGGTTATTCTAACTGTCTGCTAAACTTTACGACCTTACGCTGCACTCTGAGGAATTCTGTTCTTCCCTGTGAAAAGTTTCACTTTCAGTCTGTGAAAGCTAGTCATAAATCGTAGAAGTCTTGACAGAAAATGCTAGTTTAGCCATTGAAACGTAATACCCATTTCTTTGTATTGCATATAATTTTGTACTGGATATTCATTGATTATTGTTATGCATGTTACATAATATTATTTGTTAATTATTGGTTATCATAAATAAAATCTATTTTTATACATTGTGATATTAATTATATGAAATACATTCCACTTAACACGATAAACGTTCTTTGGGATCTGAGAATTGAATTAGTGGGCAATTCTCACTGTTACTATTATTATCCCATAAATATCCCCACATCCTATACATCCACTCGAGAGGGTTATATTATTACAAGATATGTGTCTACGTGAATTTTGTGATGTCTATCTAGGGGAGTAAACCCCGTATTGTTCAATGCTACTAAGGGTGACGTATAGATGTTCGCATCCAGGGGAGGATGTGAGAATGTTTCCCTTAAGGGGAATTTAGTCCTGTCTCGTCTCTGGAGACAGTACCGTACGTAGAATGGGGTTGTGTGCGTTGGGTATATACCTAGGACCTGCGTCTTTTTGATCCTATTCACTTAGTTTACCTTTAGGAGAGAAGGTCAGGAGATCTATTTCTAGGGGCATATACGGCATGTGGGTACGGGGAAGCATAGCTAGGGGAGTCGGTCACCAAGCCGATTCCAGTTTGAGGAGAGTGTACCAGCTGCCCAGGAGCCCTCCTTTCGTGTTTGTGTTGTATCTCAACCTTATCATTACGTAGTGGTCACTTAGTTAACTATGTACAAAGTTTACGTTTTTTTTGTTTGTTTTTTTTGTTGCTTAACTAGTAGAGAGATCCTTTCTGATTGCTATCTTCTCTGCACTCTAAGACCTGGGGCAGTCTCTTGTGTCCAGATATTTTATTTCCTTTGGGATTGCCTGTGGTTTAACCTTATCTATCTTTGGTGGCTAACCCTGGCTACAAATGACAGCCCTATGGTTATGTCTCGGGGTTGCTTCTGATATCATAATATGCAGTAATCACTTTTAAGATCCCTGGACAAGGAGCATAACGGAGTCATCGCTTAGGTGCTAAGCTCGACCTGACAGCTCTCAGCATAGGAAATAGACAGTTATTTGAGACATAAGTAAAACCATGCTACGTGTGTCATTAGGCTTGAAAGGCTCAGTTCATTATCTACATTGTCTTTGAGTATACGACCTGCGAGTGAGATAGCAGTCTCTTTTCCGAGTTGGAATGTCAGACACCGTGTCTCCCCAGTCAACTCTTAACTTGCTGTGGTGGAAGCTGCCAGGGTCCTGGCATGTATGCCGGGTGAGGAGTCTCTTATGCTGGTTGACTCGGTGGAGGGAAGAGATTGAAGTTGCAGTGCCGCGTGATAGTGGACAAAACTCCTGGAGAAGCTGGCAACACCCTCTGTCACTTTAGGTGTCGGGATGCATGTAGGTAGTCAACTTGTGTAGCCGCTTTAGTTGGTAGGATTTGTTCTCTATTGGTTTTGGGCGACGTGATGTCTTTCCCGGCGGTGATGAGGTGAGAGGAGTCTGTTCTCCACCCTCCTTGTCTTCGCAGGGGTGGTCCATTTCTGCCTTTGGGAAGGTTGAGTGTTTTCATTGTTCGGTATGGGGTAGTTCCAATCCAATATAGCTGTATCTGGCAAGTCCAATGCCCTGAGGAAGGGGGGGACATCCAAGATTGAGGCAATTTGATGGATGTTACCCTTGTTATTCACTATTAGGGCGAATGGAAAACCCCATCTGTATCTGATATTTCTGTTTCGTAGAATCTCAGTGATTGGCTTTAGTGCCCTTCTCGCCTGTAATGTGTACCAGGAGAGGTCTGGGTAGATCTGAATTGGGTTCTCGTGAAAAAGGAGCGGTTGTGAGGTGTCTCTCAGTGCTCTCAACACCAGGTCTTTGGTTGTATAGTAGTGTAGCCTGCAAATGACATCTCTGGGGGATTCTTGCGGTAGCCCCTTAGATCGGAGTGAGCGATGAGCCCTGTCTATGAGCATTTGGCTGGTTCCAGAGACCCCTATTACAAGAGTAAAGAGCTCTGTTAGAGTGGCTGGTAAATCCTCATTTTGGGCCTCTGGGATCCCCCTTATGCGTAGGTTATTTCTTCTCCCGCGGTTATCTAGATCATCTATATGTCTTTGGGTGGCAGACATAAAGTGAATATGTGATTCTAAGGTAGATGAGATATTTAATATTTGTGCTTGCATTGCATCTTTCTCCTCTTCTAGGTCTGTGACCTTTAAATTCATTTGTTGAATTTCGGTGCCCATTTCTGTTAATTTTGTGTGGAGGGTTGCCTCTAATTTCCCCATCATAGTCTGGAGGTCAGCTTTGGATGGGAGATTCCTCAGCATTTCTTTTATGTCTAAATCCCCACTGTTTTCTAATGATTTTAGTGAGTAATCTGACATGTGGGGGCTTTGTGGCTGCATTTCCTCTGTGGGATCGGCATCCGCCATCTTGGAGGTCGCGGCCGCGGCCTCCAAATCCCTATCGATGTTATCTTTAAAATAACGGGTGAGGGAGCCCGATTTAGGTATGGGGGTTCTCCCCTGTTGCCCCTGTACCTGTGTTTGCCTCTTGGGATTGCCCATCGCGTTTGAGTTTCTCCGATGGCGGTGGATCGTGCCCGGGTCCGGAGGAGCTGAATCAGCAGACGTCCATCAGGCTTCCCGGCTAGCCACGCCCCGTATGTTCATATTTCAAGTATGCTGATTTATAAAATGTGGTTGTAAAGTTACAGTGTATGTGTAAAAACTGTATATTTTCTGCCTGTGATAATTAAGTTTAGTCTATTGTGTTAAGTAATGATATCACAGGCCGAGGGGAGGATTTTGTGGGAGTGAATGGTTGTGGTTTTACTGTATGCTATGTGCTTTATTGGTTATTTTATAAAACCCTGTGGGCCGTACTGTATCTGTAAAACCTGCATAAAAGAAGGCCCTTTGGTGCCAAGTAATACACAGATCTTCTTGACCCTCAATACGTAGCCTTGTCTCGTTATTGGAGGGAACTGCTATAATCACACTGGGGATTGTTATGCTCTGCATACTCCCTTGAGCTTTAAATCACCAAGCTCTTCTAAGAGCTTGTTCCTGATACGCTCTCCTGGAGGAGAGGTCTTTCCCCACACGGTCCTGGAGGACAGAAGCTGATCCAGGGTGGACAGAAGACGGCGAGACCCCATGTCGCCCACTGTCCCCTAGTGTTTGTATCCCCATGTCTCCCAGTGTCCCTTAGAGTCTGTGTCCCCATGTCTCCCAGTTTCCCGATGTCACTTGGACACTAGGGGACACTTAGAGACATTGGGACACTGTCAGACATGGGGACACTGAGACACTGGGAGAGACATGGGGACACTGAGATACATGGGGACACTGAGCGACTAGGGACACAGACACCAGGGACATTGGGAGATACCAGGGACACTGAGAGAAACCAGGGACAATGGGAGACATGGGGGCACTGAGACACTAGGGACACTGGCTGGGAGACATGAGGACACTGAGAGACTAGGGGCCACCGTGTCCCTAGTGTCTCAAGGTCCCCATGTTCCTCAGCGTCCCTATGTTTCCCAGTGTCACAAAGTCTCAGCATCCCCAAGTCTCTCACCGTCCCCATGTTTTGCAGGCTCTGAGCTGCTGTCTGGACTCTCTGTTTTTACAGAGACAGACATTTGTATTGCCGGTATTACTGCAATACCGGCACCGGATGGCAGCCTCAAATACCTGAGAAATACCTGGCAACCATAAGAAATACATGAGAAATACCTGGCAACCCTAAGAGTACTGTGTAAAAAGTCAATGGGCCTATTCCATGGGCCTGGAGCTGCAGCTCCATCAGCCCCTATGTTAATCCGGCCCTGCTTTTATGGATTCTTTACTTTTTTGTCTTTGGTGTTTTTCTCTCTGTGTTAATGTGCTGCTGTGGAGTTCTAGTAAACGCGCCTCCTGTCATTAATAAAATTAAGATTATAGTTACACTGAAGATAGTATAATCTACAATTATCTCCAGCATACAGAAAATAGCTCTATTCACAACAACAGTAAAAACACATAAAAATACATAATTCCTATCATACTGAACAGAACCCCCACATTCAACCTATCCCCAGATAACTTGGATCTGAGCGCTCAATGTATCCAAACAGCGCTCAGATCCCACAAACACAGTCAAATCGCCATGGGGTTTAAGTTTAGCATGGGCTGATGAAAGGGGCCATTGTCATGAGGCATGAAGCTTGCAATCAGGCTTCTCCATAACCCAGTGGCAAGGTTAGTTTTGCCACATCTCTCTCCTTTCCGCCATCTGACCTTCTGTCGGTCAGTGCCTTGGTTAGTCCAGCAACCCACCCACAAAACAGTCAGTAGTGCAGCTCACCCACAATGAATAGTGTGATGAGAGCAATCTCGCCACATTGCATTGGAGGAACCTGGTTGCCCGCCTGCTCCCTTTAGAATATGGACTTTTAAAATACTTTATTTTCCCTGCAGGAAGGCTTATTCATGCCTTTCTGCTGGGGCGTTCGGTAGATTTTACCTACCGAACAAAATACAGAAGGCGCGACTACCGGGAAACTGGCGTGTGCCTTCAATTCACCTCCCTGAATCTAGCGTGTGCCGTCAATTGACCACCCAGTAGCTGCGGTTAACCGCAGCTTAATTGACTGTTACTGGGTGGCCGCGGTTACACTTAGGGCCGCTAGGTGGCGGTGCTATGGAGCTCCCCGGACGGCCAGAGGTGCTCAGCCCGGAATCAGTGCATTAAAAGTGGACACTTTTACATGCAGGAACTGCTGAGCCTCCAGCCTTCCCTGCTTCTGTTCGTGGCTGTTTAGCTGAACGCTGAATCGATCGGGACTTTACTTCAGTGAATGTTTTAACCCAGATAGCTATGCCATGGAGCCTATTCGTGTAATTAAAGACTTTGGCTCCATGGCAATTGAACTGTGTATAGGATCTGAGCGCTATTCGGTAGTTATGTGCGCTCAGATCCCAGCTATCTGGAGATATATGACATGTATGGATTTTATGTATTAAATGTAACTTTTTATATTTTAAAGTATTTTACTATCTTTGTGTCCCCACGTGTATAATGGAGTTTTGCCTCTTTCCTTGGATTACTTCCCAGTTATCTCCAGGATAGAGGGAAGGAAATTAGGATGCATTGTGGGGATGTTTTACTTCTGTATGTCTGAATGTGATACATGTCTGTCTGTGTTACAGTCTTCCATCTGGTCCCCTAGGGGAGTGTCCACCAGATGCATAAATACTGGGCAGGTAGCCCTCAATAAATCAGACCACTGCTTGACCCTCAACACAGAGTTCTGTCTCGTCTTTGGGGGGATTTACTGTATGCTGTTAGAGACTGGTTGCCAGGAGTGTAAGCCGCTTGGGTGTTTTTCCTGTTCGTCTGCTAGCAGCTATTCATGAGGTTCCAGTTCGGGAGTTTGGAGTGCTACTTTGTATGCAGTTCGGGAGTTTGGAGCATTCCCTTGTATGCAGTTCGGGAGTTTGGAGAATTCCCTTGTATGCAGTTCGGGAGTTTGGAGAATTCCCTTGTATGCAGTTTGGGAGTTTGAAGCATTCCCTTGTATTCAGTTCAAGAGTTTGGTGTTCTGCAGTAGCTGTGCCTGTGTCTCTGGAAGGGAAGATCTACTAAATGGCGGTTTACCCCTTTTATGCCTGGGGGTGTTACCGGAGGAATAACAGGAACAAACCGCAGAAGCCACACATAGAGATATGGACACAAGTCTTCAGGAAGTAAGAGGCCTTTATTCACGTACCAATCGGGTCTCAGATGGACTAATGTTCCACAACAGATCTGAGCCCAGAACACAAGGAGTATATAGCAATATACTCCTCCCATAAATAGCTACACCCACACATACCCTTAACCAATCAATGAACAGAGTCTGGACTTGCTCATCCGGTCTGACCACATGGCTCATCCGAAACAAAGGAGAAAGGAGTGTGATTTCAGTTCCTATATTCCTGCACATGCTCAGTACATTGATGACAGTATCTTAGCTACATGTAACTAACTAACAGATACAACAAACACCTGTACTTGTATATGCCTCATGGAGATTTCAGGCCTACTAAATTTTGAACCATGTTGAAATCCCATCACATTCCCCCCTTTGATGCTTCTGATACAAAGTTATTCCAGATGCATCACTAATCATAATTTGCCAACACCACTCAAGTAGCCATGGACCAGAGCAGACCTTGTAAGCATCTTAGCATCATCACAAACTCCTCCAGCATTCCTCATCCTGAATATGTTCTCTCTCTGGGCTAGATGAGCAGCTGTCTTTCTTTCTATAGTACTCTCTATGATACTACTTTTAGATCTGACCACTAATGGAATTAGGCACGGCAGAAAGAGACATAAGAATATAATGAATATTACTCCTCCTACTAACGCCTTAATTCCTTCAAGATGCTCATACCAACTTCCAAACCAACTACTAGGATTATACCCATTCCAGACCTGAGTC
>OW240913.1:374485728-374496632 GCA_933207985.1 Pelobates cultripes | reverse complement strand
ACCTATCTCTACTGCTAACAAGTAGTCCAGAGCTAATCTATTTTGATAGATGGCTGATCTCATCCGAGTATTTTGCTTAGCTAGAAGATTAAGTGCTTGCGCTGTTTCATTGGTGATAATCTCAACCACCGCCTGTAGTCCTATAATACAGTTGAGCATATATATTGGGGTTCTATATCCGCCAAATCAGTACATAGGTTCTTAACATTATGGGGAATTTTATCCTCAACACTCATCTCCTCATAGAAAGAATGAAAAACCTGATGAGTTTGAGAAGCTGTCGTCTCAGTTTCAAGTTCTACATATATTATGGTCCCTGGAGATTCCCAAACTTGCACAGGGTTACACTCCATAGTTTTACAATGTGGTGTGGTAGGCAACCTTTGGATAATCATATCTTGATGTACTGTCTTTCCCCAGGTCACCCAACCTACACATGACCAATAGGGGCAGAAGTTAAAGTCTCTATTTGGGCAGTCAGGATCAGTAGATCTTTTACTGGGACATAAATATGTATCATTAAACCCATAAGTTCGTTCCTATTTAAGATTGCCACATACATTCCAAGGTTTTCCACTACCTGATATCGCCTTACATGCATCAAATAGTAGAATGCCCATAGAATGTATGGTATTGATCACAGTCCTATTTATCAAGGTACCCTGGGAGTTACTGTTCCGAATTACCAACCAAATTGTACGGGGTTGGAATTGGGGATCAAAACATTTAGGCTCTCCTACTGCTGGGTGACACACACTGTGATCAATATCTAAATATCTACATTTAGATACAGATCCCTTACATTCATACTGTGAGTGCCAAATAAGAGTTTGGGATATTTGGTTACCTGTTTTCGTAGTCTTAATACATCTAACACAGCTTGGAATATCCTTACCTTTACCCTCCTGAAAAATCATAAAAATACTAAAGCACATAAATAAACACATTATTCTTATGATCTTCATCTTAATTCTTCGACCGTGCGACGGCACCTCAGCTTCCCGCTTGTGAGGGCTGCAAGGATTGTAGTACTTCTGATCCTCACTTACCTTCACAGAGGTCCCTTCGAGATACTCTGACTATGAAACGTAGGCAGTTGGTCAGGCTTTATTATGGCCGTCAAAACACCTACTTGTTGATCTCTGCAACTTTCAACCACGATTCTT
The DNA here is from genome assembly GCA_933207985.1 of Pelobates cultripes. Lineage (NCBI taxonomy): Eukaryota > Metazoa > Chordata > Amphibia > Anura > Pelobatidae > Pelobates > Pelobates cultripes. Next base: position 374,495,466 of record OW240913.1, on the reverse strand, counting down.
CAAAAATCACCTCATACTTCTCAAGTCACGCTCAATTCGACTGGGTCATGCGCTTCAACCGGTTCTTGCAAGGATTCTCACGATCTGGAGTAGCTTGCCAGGAATCTGCCTCTGGTTTAACCCTAGAGTGATGAATCCACGGAGTCACTTCTGCCACCTTTACAGCTGTTGGGGTAGATAAAAGAACAACATACAAAGGCTAACAGGATACACCCCAAGCTTTAACTCAATATGTATCGGTGGGATATTACGAGCAAGTCCTGGAGGATTATTCTCTGCCCATACTCCTGGAATGTCAAATAAAGATCCATCACTCTTAGGGTTTGCATTTGTTATTACAGCTCCATTCTTCTTCTTTTGGTACCAATACTGCTATCATGCCTAGTGATTTATTAAACTTCAGAGAGACGTTGATCCATTAGGTTGAAAAGTTATCTGAGCTTGAAGCTTTGATAATAGATCTCGTCCTAGAAGTTGAATTGGACACTCTGGCATATATAGGAACTGGTGCTTCACAAAATGGCCTCCTAAAATGCAAGTGCGACTCCTGAGAACCGGTCTAGCAGCGCTTCTCCCAGTAGGTCCTATTACAGTTACAATCTTTCCAGAAGGAGGAACCACCAACTTAGTCACCACAGAATGTTCAGCACCTGTATCAATCATGAAAGGACTTCTCTTTTACCCCTATTGTTACATCGACCATAGGCTCCGCTCGGCCAAGGGGGATGGAGCCCGGTCGGTATCAATAGTCTTCCATGACAGTGTCAGCCAGATCTACAAATATCTCTATCTTCCCTATCCCTAGGTCTCTGTGTAGGGGGATAATATATATCCCCTTGAACACTTCCTCTATTATTCCCACTATTTCCTCCAAAACTTCCTCTACCTTGTCCTCTATAGCTACTACCTGTTATGCTACTTGGGTGATTTGGATTGGAACTCAACTGCAGCTTGTAAAACTCCCTAATTACAATAGTGAAGAAGTGGAGAATCTTTAAAGTATCAATACTGTATCTTTAAGAAAGGAGAGGATTGCTGGCACTTTGAGAATCAAACGAAGTTTTAATAAGTGTTAAACTTAATGAATTGCATTTAGGCAATAATCCAATAAGAGGAAGTGCAAGTAATCAACAACACAAAGTTCATTAATAAGTATTTCCTCAGAGATGCATTAAGTAACATTCTTTCGGTTAATGAGAATAATCTTCAATAATAACTTTAAGCAAGTAGCTGAGAATATTTGCAAAGCAGGAACAGTTCATAGTTAATAAGCATGATGGGAGTTGTCCTCCATATAATTAATATCTTGAAGCAGTGACGATTTAAGTAAGCAGTAAATAGTTAATCAATAAATGAGATAGCAGAGAATAGCTGAAAGGTATACTTAAGGTTAAGGTGAGATATCCTCCAAGAGTTCAAAGTTATAGTCCACTTGATAATTAACAAGTATCAGTTCTCCAGTAATCCTCCATGGCATGCAATATCATCCATGCATTAGCTCAAAGGCTAGGACGGCTTGTCAGAGTCTATGGAGCCGGCGTGTATACCAGGAAGTCGGTCCCACATTGTCAGAGCCTCGGGAGCCGGCGCGTACGACGGAAGTAGGTCACACAATCACCAAGCGTCCTCTCTCTGGCGCGGACTGCTTAAGTACAGTCAGAGCCGCGTCAGAGGGGGACGGGGTCAGCTCCGCATCGCAGAAGTGCCGAACCCGGAAGTGTTACCGCATGACACTACCATAACCACCTCTCCCTCTTTTCTCTACTTGTCTACCACCTGCAATATATCCCCTCTGTGGACAGTCACTCTTCCAATGCCCTTCCTCTCTACAATATGCATTTTGATTCCTACTTAAAGGTCCCTTACTCAGCCTATTCTCGACTCCTTTATTCACTTCCCTTCCCTGTCTTTCTACACTTGTGATAGGTACCGCTAGCATATCTGCCTTCTTCCTCATTTTACGTTCCTCCTCACACTTTGTCTCAGTTTCCCTATTCATATACACCTTATTTGCAACCTCCATTAGCTGTGATATGGATATCCCTGCAAATCCCTCCAATTTTTGTAGCTTTCTCTTAATATCGCTCTGCGCCTGGCTGACAAATGCTGAGTTAATCATTCGGAAGTTTTCAGGGGCTTCAGGATTGAAAGGAGTGTACAATCTATTTGACCCAAGCAGTCTCTCATAAAAAGCACTGGGTGATTCATTAGCTTTTTGTAACACTTCAGCCGTCATGGACATGTTAATTGCCTTTTTCCCTTCTGCCTTCATGCCAGCAATAATGGCTTGTTGATAGGTCTTTAGATGGAGCATGTCAGCGCCATTTACGTTCCAAAGATCAGTAATAATTGCTGACAATACAGAAATACAAGAGTTTGAAACAAAAGAACAGATAGGTATGTGGGTAGGCAGGGACAGTAGAGCAGGGGGAGTGCAAATACCAGCTACACCAGTTTTAGCTTGGGAGGAAGAGTGGGGGAATGGCTACTCCGGCTCTGGAGGATGAATAAGGGGGTTGGCAATCAGATGCAAGGGGGGGAGGTGTCCAAACTAGGTGGAATTAAGGCCTTAGTGGACAAACAGGTTCTGGCTACCATGGACTCCATTGTTCCTCTTAGCACAGCTTGTTCCATTTAGCAGTGTTTCAACAATCTGTATTCAGAAACTACTCGTATAGCCCCAGCATATTATTTATAACAATGTAAACCTGCTGTATTAAATCTGGATCAAGGATCCACAGGAACACTGGTTACCAGAGCAGGCCATCCTCTGCTACACAGAGTATTTTAATCTTTTGGGGGACAGTGTTACACCATAATCACAAACAGCATATTCCTTGGAAAAGTTTTTTTTTTTTTAAAACATACAAGACAAAGGACCATTTGTGAATCAGAAGCACCCATGATTCCAACAGAGCGTCTGATTCAAAGCAGTACAAATATACAAACAGTTTCAACAGTCACACCAGTTACCTTAGCAACAGCACCACGCGGCACGGTTACTAGGTCCAAACATACACATACACACACGCACAGGATCCTCAAACGCTCAACAATATCACGACGCTGCACACACAAAATAAAATCAAAAACCCACCAAGGATTATACACTTATCAATGTATTATTCAAACCATACAATAACCCACACTATTAAGCCACATAAACTAACCGATAGCATAACATTTCAACAATTTAGTCTCTACAGTCAGTGGTTATGGTACGGTTAGTAACTATTGTACAGTTTAGACAATTATGGTTTCAAAGTTACAATATCAGTTAGTACACATGCAAGGTTAAACAGTAATTTTAGTATTTTCCATGTAATATCAGTAGTTATGGTACAAGTCAGTGGTTATGGTACATGTCAGTGGTTATGGTACCGTGCACTATTTTACACTATACACACAATTTACACTCCCACTAGAAGGCAGAGCTCAAGCTTTCTAGCAGGACATACAATTTAACCAATTCCCCAGTTCACCAACTACAGTATATCTAACAATATTTACAATATTCCCAACTATTCTAATTGGCCAGCACCTTGAGAACTATCGAACTATTTACACCAGGATTCGGTTAGTCTACGCTGCCCAAGCACCACATATAGCGAACTAGTGAGCAGAATTTACAACAGGACTCATTTAGTCTATTTACTCTATCAATAGTCTAGTGGTTGAATTTACACTCCTCCCACTTAGCCAAGATAGGTTGAGATCTAGCAGACGGAATGTACACCTTCGCTTCTTCGCTTCTTCCTTCCAGTGGGAAGGGGCAGATTCCATACAACCACACCAATTCCAAGTACAAACCCCTTGTGGGCCTACCGCTCTAACGGTATTAATCTTACCTCTTCGTTCCTGGACCTGGGCTTCACACTCATCGACGAGGCACCCCGGTACTCATTGCGCAGAAGCCGATGATCTCCTGGACAAAAGGCCAGTGGCGCCGAGATGAAAGGAGGTCCACGCAAAAGTTCAGGGGTGCTGCCATGGAGAATGTTGGTAATAGTTTACCGTCTTATATCTCTGCGCCAGCTTCCGTGCGATGAGGTTCCCAGACCCAATGCACCAAAAATGTTACCGGAGGAATAACAGGAACAAACCGCAGAAGCCACACATAGAGATATGGACACAAGTCTTCAGGAAGTAAGAGGCCTTTATTCACGTACCGATCGGGTCTCAGATGGACTAATGTTCCACAACAAATCTAAGCCCAGAACACATGGAGTACATTCCTTATATAGCAATATAGATCCTCCCATAAATAGCTACACCCACACATACCCTTAACCAACCAATGAACAGAGTCTGGACTTGCTCATCCGGTCTGACCACATGACTCATCCGAAACAAAGGAGAAAGGAGTGTGATTTCAGCTCCTACATTCCTGCACATGCTCAGTACATTGATGACAGTATCTTAGCTACATGTAACTAACTAACAGATACAACAAACACCTGTACTTGTATATGCCACATGGAGATTTCAGGCCTACTATATTTTGAACCATGTTGAAATCCCATCACCCTGAATGGGTGAATGGGCACACCACGTACTGGGGAGCTAAGGAAGGCAGGCAGCACCCCCCCTCCCATACTGTGCTGCTCTAGGTCAGTGCTTTAGTAATTCAAATAAGAGAGTTACCTAGGCACTATCCCAAATCTCATTAGACAAATTGAGGTTTTTAGTATCACTCCAATGGTCATTCGATGTAAGCCCACCTGCCACGTCAAGATGGATTCTACACTAACAATTCACCTTGCTTCGTTCAGCTTCAGGAAAAGAAATCTCTGAGACAGAGAGGGTTTTTGTTTTTCTAAACCCCTACATGCTTATTAACCCTTAATAGGGAACACATGGCTGGGCAGCAGCATTGTAACCTAGCTGTGTGATACAAAAAGTGAATACAAATACAAAAAGATAAATCCTGCGTTCAAACTCTCGTGGTCGCTAGAGGTGGAGTCAATCTTGCAATGAAACATTGAACTTTCTCAATGAGGGGTTGGAGGACAGGGACACCGAGATAACTGATATCCTAACATATGTCTAAGGATTAGAGCAAAATAAGCCCACACACCTCCAAACTGCGTTACCTAACAATTCACTGTAACAAAGCATAACAGAACATAGTAAATAGGAGAATTCTGACACTCCCAGACAAAGCATTCCAAATAAAAATAACATGACTGTATCTAGTGCAGAAAGGGAAGGAATGTTACTAATAACAATGACGATTCTGGACAACTTAGGGTGCACAGACCCTGGCTATGGCCGAAGCCAGCGGTGATATAGAAAAATGTCCATCCAACCTTTACATCCACAGTTCCTTTATTTAAGGTGCCAAAGAAAAGGGATGAGCACAAACAGACCTCCAACGCACGTAAGGGGTGGAGAGTCAATTATCTTAATGAGCAAGCTTTAGCATAGTCAATGCATTTGGCCCTCCGTACACGTTGTTTTAAATGAACATTTTTTGTCTTTAACCTTGTGATATCTGACTATTAGGCGTAATGTCACTGAATTAAAGATGAAATCACAGTTTAATTGTTCTCTGACATTGCTGGTCTACTGGCAGGAAAATGGTTTGTGAAACTTGCATTGTTCTATCCCAGCTGAAAAATGTATTGGTCAGTTACCGATGCCAGATTGTAATGTTGGCCTTTATTTAACATACGTTTTACTCGTTATTCGCCCAAGCCTGCCCTTTCAGTTCTGAGCCACATTACCTCGTCTTGGCCAGACTGTGTCAGGACAATATTCTATGGTAATACAGAACAGCTGTTGTTTGATTCAGGCCCATCATTATCCCTCTGACACTGTTTCCTATGCGTTTCATGTCATTGTTAATGTGTGCTTTTTCCGTGTTAACTAGTTAACTAGTTGACTAGAGACTTCAGTTATTAGAGGGAGCACAAGGCAATCAATGGTTCTGTACTGATAATAGTTCTCTAAAATGTTCTCCTGACTGCGTTTACCCTACTTTGCATCGTGTGTTATTATCCCATCATGTGTTTGGCTCAATGTAACCACTAACAATATTCCTTGGGGATAATAGTCATTGGCAGTTTCTTGTTCTCCGGTCCACCCACACTATATTTATCCTTTTCTACGCTGCCCCCCATGACCTACACATAGAATTCTTGCATAAGATTTGTGTTTTCATGTTTCCCATCAGCTGAGGGGGAGGAATCCTGGGGAATAGGAGGTTGGCACTGTGTGCTTTATATACAGTTTTGCCAGAAATTTGTTTCAGATCATAAATCTGTTTTCACGTTCAGCAGATTAACACGTATCACTCCTACATTCTACAAATGTGTTTCATTTGTTATTTACATGTGTGCAAATATCAGAGACGCTCACTAAATCTGTAGCTTGTATTATGTTGTTACTATAGGTATGTAAATACTTGGATTAATAAATAAAGAGGATGGAATACAGAGAGGAGGGACAGAGTAAAAACAAAGGGAGGGATGGATGGATGGAAGAAAGGAAGAGATTGAATGAAAAAATAGACAGATGGAATGGAGATAGGGAAGGATGAATGAAGATAGAGAGATGAAATGAAGGTGGAGAGATGGAATGGAGAGATGGAATGAAGAGAGGGAGAGATGGAATGGAGAAATGGAATGGAGAGATGGAATGAAGAGAGGGAGAGATGGAATGAAGAGATGGAATGAAGAGAGGGAGAGATGGAATGAAGAGAGGGAGAGATGGAACGGAGAGATGGAATGGAGAGAGGGAATGAAGAGATGGACACATGGAGTGAAGAGAGGGTGAGCTAGAAGAAGGAGGAAGGAGAAATGTTGATAGAGATAGAGGAAGTTACGAGGAATAAAGCTGTGTCCAGTTGTCCTCTGAGCTCTGTGTGTGTGTCTGTATTTTTTGGTGGGGTCATTTTTGGGTAAATGTAAACTGTTGGAAATGGTAGTGGGCTGTATGTTATTCACCAGGAAAACAAGGCAATAAAACAGTATAATTACAATTAATCAGAGTACCGGATTTCTGCCATTCAGGGAAATATATGGAAAATGGATAAACTGACAAGAGATTTCTCCGATCCCAGAGATACCAGGAGAATGTCCGCTTTGGAGAATAGTGCGAGGCAGGAAGTTTTTATAATAAATACACAATAGAAGGTGTGGTGGATACTTCAGGTAAAGCAGGATTACAAGGGTCAGAGGAAGCCACAGTCCGTTATGGTGCCACATTGTCACGCAGTTTAGTATTATACAGGGAATGCCTGCACGGTGTCATTAATCAGGGAGAGTCTATGGAACCACCAAAATAGCTCAACTGGGAAAACAGCTATGCTCAAAACTTTCCCAGTTCATCTATTTTGACTTAAAATGTGTGTTCCCACAATTCTACACAGATCTCAGTTTAGCTATTCAAGTAACATGGTTATTTTTGACAATGATGGTTCGGTTTCTGGCAATAAGCCAAGAAAAAATCCCAACTGAATTCAAACAATCATCAGTCTCCGATGGCTTCAGCCAAGAGCAGCCAAACCCCCTCCATCCAGCAAATTGTAAGGACAATCCCCCATATTCTAATGTAATACAATGAGCTGTAATAATACAATAAGCTGTAATAATACAATGAGCTGATACAATTCATTGTCATAATACAATGAGCTGTGATACTACAATGAGCTTTAATAATACAATAAGCTGTAATAATACAATGAGCTGTAATAATACAATACGTTGTCATAATACAATGAGCTCTGATACTACAATGAGCTGTAATAATACAATAAGCTGTAATGGTACACTGAGCTGTAAAAATAGCTGATATTAAACACTATGCTGTAGTAATATATCTGACTCAGTGAGGAACTTGAACGTCCGATTTCCAAATCTGAGAATTGAGCCAGGAAAGCCCCACATCTCATGCACAAACTTTCAACACATTTCACCATAAGATCACTGCAGATCTTGCATTTTTTTCTTCTTCTTCTTATTATTATTATTCGTAATAGCCTGGCATTGTCCCCAGCAGTGCAGTCCCAGGGCCGTTCTTGACGAGGGGCTTGGCCGGTGAGTCTGATGTTGCACTACACTCTGACACATTGCTGAACACATTGCAGTCTCTGCTTAGTTCATTGGGGGTAGTCAGGGGTCTAGAGTGGGCCAGGTGTGGGCGCACAGGGCGGGGGTCGCGGAACTGGTGAGTGCTAACCGGGTGGCTAATAGTCTTCAGGTATCCTATGTGCGCATACAGGAGGGGCGACTTGTGCTTCATCTGGCTCGGTCCGAGACCGATGTCAGGGGGTGGAACGTGACACGGGGTGAGCTCTGCCGGGATCCACGTTATGCCCGGTGGCCGCGGTGTCAAGGTACCTGGCTAGGAGGCCAGCCGTTGGGGGGGTCGTTGCTGGTGCATGCAGATGGCTCTTCCTCGCTTTCAATTTACCAAGGTTTTTCTGTTAGGCCTGGCGAGACAAGGGTTACATGCTGGTAAGTTTGGGAATCATTCCTTCCGCATTGGGGCGGCAATGGAGGCCACACACCTGGGCTTGGGGGAGGTGTTAGTCAAGAGGATTGGGAGATGGGAGTCTGTCAGGTTCCGCTCGTATGTGCGTTTGGGTTTATTGGATTGAGACGGGGGGTCTGGGGGTACTGCATGGGAGTCGGTGTTGATGTTTTGTTTGTTTCCCTAGGTCAAGTCACCTGGATCGTTGGGCATTCATTCGTTTTCTGGCCCGAGAGGAGGGCTGCTGCTCGAGTTCAGGGTCAGCAGCTGGGCTTTCCGAAGGACCAGTTGGTGCTTCGTTGGTTCGGTTACAGGGGTTTTTGTTGGGGGGACGTATGTAATGCTGTGTTTAGGATGGTGGCGGGTGGGGGTAGGCCAGACAATTTTGACCCATATACCCTGGTGTCCGTATTTTATTGGGTTAGGTATATGTTTTTTTTTGTTCTGATTCCGCCTGCCCATATGGCGACTATGCACCTGTCATGTTTAATCACGTATTAAGAAGTGTTACATTTGGGAACCTCTTGATACCAAGCCAAGGTCAGGTAATCCAAGAAAGATTTCAGCCACAGCTGCCAGAAGAATTGTTCGGGATACAAAGAAAAACCCATGGGTAACCTCAGGAGAAATACAGGCTGCTCTGGGAAAAGACAGTGTGGTTGTTTCAAGGAGCCCAATACGACGATAATTGAACAACAGTGAGCTGCATGGTTGAATTGCCAGAAAGAAGCCTTTACTGCGCCAATGCCACAAAAAAGCCCGGTTACAATATGCCCAATAACACCTGGACACGCCTCACCGCTTCTGGCACACTGTGATTTTGAGTGAGGAGACCAAAATAGAGCTTTATGGTCACAACCATAAGTGCTATGTTTGAAGAGGGGTCAACAAGGCCTATAGTGAAAAGAATACCATCCCCACTGTGAAGCATGGTGGTGGCTCACTGATGTTTTGGGCTCTAATGATACAATGAGCTGTAATAATACATTGAGCTGTAATGATACATTGAGCTGTAATAATACAATAAGCTGTTGTAATACACCGAGCTGTAATAATACAATAAGCTGTAATGATACAATAAGCTGTAATGATACATTGAGCTCTAATGATACACCGAGCTGTAATAATACAATAAGCTGTAATGATACATTAAGCTGTAATGATACAATAACAGCTCATTGAGCTCTAATGATACAATGAGCTGTAATAATACATTGAGCTGTAATGATACATTGAGCTGTAATGATACATTGAGCTGTAATA
>OW240913.1:374450182-374485628 GCA_933207985.1 Pelobates cultripes | reverse complement strand
CGGTCCAACAAGCTAGTTAGTGCAGACAGTGATAATTAGAGCTAGTTAGTGCCGACAGTGATCATTAGAGCTAGTTAGTGCTGATGGTTAAGGTTACCGCTAGTTAGAAATCTACCGGATAAACATGATGTATTCACCCTGGATTACCCTATGGGAAAGCATTGCATTGGCTAACAATCTGCAATTCTGATGTCACTAAAGAGACGGATCAGGAGCAGGTCCAACACCGGTGGACCAGCGTGGCGCTGGAAATTAGGTATGTTTTAATTCCTTTTGAGGGGGCAAGCCACCTAAATGGTGGATTAAACACTATAGGGTCAGGAATACATGTTAGTGTTCCTGACCCTATAGTGTTCTTTTAAAAGTTTATCCAGAAATATTAAAATTAAGTGGTTGTAGTGCCCGGAGTCTCCTGGCACTGTCTCTCCATTTAGTAATGAACCATTTTCGAGGTGTTTAACAATAATTGGGGTGCTTGGCCGCCCACAGCCTGGCCCCCAGTGGAGGTGTGGCTAAGGCAGAGATTACACAATTCTTTGTAGCCATAAAAATTCACACCAGCATTGGGCACTGTAATAGGCTGTAACCGCTCAGCTGACACTCTAATCCATTACTGCTCAGTACAGAGGGGATGGGCTGTAGGGACTCTTGTTTCACATCCAAACATTAAACATGGTTTAACACTGAATGGAAGGACGGCAGCAGGAGACTCCAAACACTATATGGAGCAGTTACATAGTCGGCTTTGAGAGAAATTGCATTTTTCCACTGGAAGCGGGGGTCGTCACATGTACAGGGAAAACCGGGCTCTTGTAGAACATGTTATTCTGTTTATTTTCAGTTAGAGTTTTCCAATAAACGTGGAATGAGTGTATTTATTATTCTTTCCCCAAATCTCCGTCACTTTGTAGATTTGTATCTTCAAAATTTATCGTGTTGTTTTCTTTTTTTCCTGCCAAAAATAACCCTGAGTGCCTCCCCTGAACGTACAGCAGCAGCCTGTTGTGTAGGCAGATGTGCATTCTCTGTCTCAGTGTATGTAAAGGAACGCGATTATAAAAGTGCAGATTTCAGTAGGAATGGTAATGTTATAACTTACTGCTGTAATGCCTCTGTAACAGCACCCCCAGGCATACAAGGGGTTAAAAGCTGTTTAGTAGATATTCCCCTTCCAGATATACAGGCAGCTACCAAAGACACCAGTTACCCGAACAGGAAACCATATGAATGCCGTAAACAGCCGAATAGGAAAAACCATACGAAAAAGTTTACACTCCTAGCAGTCGAACTGGAACAGCATTTGAGAAGGCTCTGTGTTGAGGGTCAAACCGGAACAAACAAAGCTGTGTCTTTACTGGCCTTATATACACATTTTACAGACAAAGTCCCACCCACAGGGTTTTGTGGAACATCCAATCAAAACATACAACACAGATAAACACTCCCACAATTACATCACAATCCCTCCTCTCTATCCTGGAGATAATTGGGAAGTAATCTAATTATCTCCAAGGACAGAGTCAAAACTCAATTAAGCACATGGCAGTAAAAAGACAGTAAAATTCAATAAAATACACAAGGTTACATTTATTACATAAAATACAGACATGCAACATAGCCCCAGATAGCTTAGGTCTCAGCGCACATTATTACTGAATGGCGCTCAGACCACACACATACAGTTCATTTGCCATGGAGCCAAAGTCTTTTATTACACGAATAGTATATCCATGGCATAGCTATCTGGGTTAAATGAGTTAGTTCATTAAATCCGTGAATGAACCGGCCGCGTGTGAACTGCAGACTGCTGCCATCCAGTGTTCAGTATGCGTAGCCGCGGCCACCCGGTAAAGTCAATTAAGCTGCGGTTAACTGCAGCTACTGGGTGGTCAATTGGTGGCGCTCGCCGGCTTCTGGGCGGCCAATTAATGGCGCCTGCCAGCTAACCGCGGCTCCTGGGAGGCCAATAGACGGCTGTTTGTTCGGTAGATAGAATCTACCGAACGCCCGGGCAGAAATACATGAATAGACCTTTCTGCATAGGGAAAAAAAAAAGTATTTAAATGCCGGTCCATAGTCAAAAGGCAACCAGGCTCCTCCAGTGCAGTACAGTGGCAATATTGGTCTTGTCACAGCCTCCCTGGCTGTCAATCAGTGAGATGATATGTCTGCACTGTACAAAAAGCAGCAGCAGGCGACATTGAAAGTCTTACAGGTTAGGGCCTGCAGAAGCTGCAGATACTAGATCTGCAGCTATAGCAGGCTAATTGTTCATACACTCCAAAGACAACAACCAAAACCATGACGTTTCCTACACGACTAGAAGAACTGTGACTGCTTCATCTAATAAAAGTGGTTATAGTGTCTGGAGTCCCATGGCACCATCCTTCCATTCAGAGTTTAACTATTTTTAATGCGATAACCAGCAGCTCACCCCCTTCTGTGTTAAATGGACAAATGAAGAAGCATTAATCTGAGCAAAAATTGTTGGGTGACATTGTCAGCTGACTGCTTTCAACCTATCATAGCGCCCATTGCTGGTATGAATTAGTATGGCTAGAAGGAAGTGTGTAACCTCTGGATTAGCCACATCTCCGGTGGGGGCGTAGCTATGGGAAGCCAGGAATCCTCACTCACAGTTAAACTGTTCGAAACTGATTTAACATTAAATAGAGAGACAGTGCCAGGGGACTCCAGGCACTATAACCACTTAAATGAGGTTAGATTGCTCAATTTAGATATAAACCCAGCACAATGTGAGACTGTCCTGATAATGTGAGGTCATTACATTAGATATAAACCCAGCGCTGTCTGAGCCTGTCCTGATACCATGCGGTCATTACATTAGATATAATCCCAGCGCTGTCTGAGCCTGTCCTGGTAACGTGCAGTCATTACATTAGATATAAACCCAGCGCTGTCTGAGCCTGTGCTGATAACATGCAGTCATTACATTAGATATAAACCCAGCGCTGTCTGAGCCTGTGCTGATAACGTGCAGTCATTACATTAGATATAAACCCAGCGCTGTCTGAGCCTGTCCTGATAACGTGCAGTCATTACATTAGATATAAACCCAGCGCCGTCTGAGCCTGTCCTGATAACGTACTGTCATTACATTAGATATAAACCCAGCGCTGTCTGAGCCTGTCCTGATAACGTGCGGTCAGATCTCCTACATTAGATATAAACCCAGCGCTGTCTGAGCCTGTCCTGATAACGTGCTGTCATTACATTAGATACAAACCCAGCGCTGTCTGAGCCTATCCTGATAACGTGCTGTCATTACATTAGATATAAACCCAGCGCTGTCTGAGCCTGTCCTGATAACGTGCAGTCATTACATTAGATATAAACCCAGCCCTTTCTGAGCCTGTCCTGATAACGTGCAGTCAGTGTAAAGGTCACAGTTTTAGCAGCAATCTCTTTTGTTAACTGTCATGAAATATATACCCAGAGCTCACGGCCCTCCGGGGCCCTCATAGATTCTTGCCATTAATTAAGGCGAGGTAAGTTAAGTTATATTCTGTCACTAATTAACCCCTATTCCCTAAGGTCAAAACAGACTCATGTTACCTGGTGAGACAGAGATTGTATCATGTTAAGAAACAAAGCCAGTTATGTGTCCTGTGAGCTATTCCTCATCTATTTACAAGAAAGGAATGTAAGAATAGAGGGGTTTGGGGGAGGAGGGGATAAGTAAAGAATGCAAAGAAGTAGTATTTTTGGAGGATAATCTGGTAATGTGGGGGAGACATTAAACAGTAATGGAAGAAAGGCTGTTGCACATCCAAGGTTTATGTAATGTGAAATATAAAACGTGGGCTACAGAGTGAGCAAACTTGCAGTGCAGTGTATTGCAAAACTTACCGAGCCCCGAGCATCATGCGTGAAGTTTGTATTCTGTGTATTTCACGTCGTAGCATTTTTTCAATTTAAATAAACCTTGAGAAGCACTCTCTGCGGAATGTGTGCCCTCCTTCATTACTGATTAGTCACCCCAGATAAATTCATAATTTCATACCTCCCAAGTGTCCCAATTTATTTAATAATTTATAAAATATTTTACCAGGATGGATACATTGAGATTTCTCTTGTTTTTAAGTATGTCCTGGGTCCACAAACATTGCATTGTTACAATAGGGTACAATAAAATACAATATACTAACAATATATACAGGTACTCCTCACTTACCGACCGTACAACGAATTGGTGGGTAAGTGAGGAGTTGAGGAATTCCCTGCTCTGGTACGCTTGTTTATGTTCGGGGCTCGCACTTACCCCCATGCTAGAGAGCTGGTTGTAAGTGCGAGCTGTCGTAAAACAGGTAGGTCGTAAAATGAAGACCACCTGTAAATACCTACACACATATATAAATTTAACACACAATAGGTAATCAATATATTCAACCATGACAGGTGCATTCTCTCCCATAGATCTCTTAAAAGATTTTAGATTGAATGAAGATTTGACTGTGTCCCTGAGGCTATTCCATAATTGTGGTGCTCTGTAGGAAAAGGAGAATCGAGACACTTTATTTTTGTATTGCGGTATGCTAAATATCATGCTAGTACTGGATCGGAGGTTATAGGAAGTGGGAACAGCCGGGGAGAGCATTCTGCTCACGTAGGGTGGGAGCATAAACACAAGGCTGGAAAGATAAAGGGTGAGTCTGGATTCCAGAGTGCTCTTTTAACATTTAGGATGGACAGTCCCTCTTTCAGGCCCAAATCTCTCTGTCCCTCTATTCTAGGAGCTCCATATTCTTGGTGTGTATGAGTGTATAACAGAGCTCCACAGCAATAGTACTCCCAGTAATGTGTCTGAGTGTATAACAGAGCTCTACAGTAATAATACTCCCAGTAATGTGTCTGAGTGTATAACAGAGCTCCACAGCAATAATACTCCCAGTAATGTGTCTGAGTGTATAACATAGCTCCACATTAATAATACTCCCAGTAATGTGTCTGAGTGTATAACAGACCTCCACAGCAATAATACTCCCAGTAATGTGTCTGAGTGTATAACAGAGCTCTACAGTAATAATACTCCCAGTAATGTGTCTGAGTGTATAACAGAGCTCCACAGCAATAATACTCCCAGTAATGTGTCCGAGTGTATAACAGAGCTCCACATTAATAATACTCCCAGTAATGTGTCTGAGTGTATAACAGACCTCCACAGTAATAATACTCCCAGTAATGTGTCTGAGTGTATAACAGAGCTACATAGCAATAATACTCCCAGTAATGTGTCTGAGTGTATAACAGAGCTCCGCAGCAATAATACTCCCATTAATGTGTCTGAGTGTATAACAGACCTCCACAGCAATAATACTCCCAGTAATGTGTCTGAGTGTATAACAGAGCTACATAGCAATAATACTCCCAGTAATGTGTCTGAGTGTATAACAGAGCTCCACAGCAATAATACTCCCAGTAATGTGTCTGAGTGTATAACAGAGCTCCACAGCAATAATACTCCCAGTAGTGTGTCTGAGTGTATAACAGAGCTCCACAGCTATAATACTCCCAGTAATGTGTCGGAGTGTATAACAGAGCTCCACAGCAATAATACTCCCAGTAATGTGTCTGAATGTATAACAGAGCTCCACAGCTATAATACTCCCAGTAATGTGTCGGAGTGTATAACAGAGCTCCACAGCAATAATACTCCAAGTAATGTGTCTGGGTGTATAACAGAGCCCCACAGCAATAGTACTCCCAGTAATGTGTCTGAGTGTATAACAGAGCTCCACAGCAATAATACTCCCAGTAATGTGTCCGAGTGTATAACAGAGCTCCACAGCAATAATACTTCCAGTAATGTGTCCGGGTGTATAACAGAGCTCCACAGCAATAATACTCCCAGTAATGTGTCTGAGTGTATAACAGAGCTCCACAGCAATAATACTCCCAGTAATGTGTCTGAGTGTATAACAGAGCCCCACAACAATAATACTCCCAGTAATGTGTCTGAGTGTATAACAGAGCTCCACATTAATAATACTCCCAGTAATGTGTCTGAGTGTATAACAGACCTCCACAGCAATAATACTCCCAGTAATGTGTCTGAGTGTATAACAGAGCTCTACAGTAATAATACTCCCAGTAATGTGTCTGAGTGTATAACAGAGCTCCACAGCAATAATACTCCCAGTAATGTGTCTGAGTGTATAACAGAGCTCCACAGCGATAATACTCCCAGTAATGTGTCTGAGTGTATAACAGAGCTCCACAGCAATAATACTCACAGTAATGTGTCTGAGTGTATACAGAGCTCCACAGCAATAACACTCCCAGTAATGTGTCTGAGTGTATAACAGAGCTCCACAGCAATAATACTCCCAGTAATGTGTCTGAGTGTATAACAGAGCTCCGCAACAATAATACTCCCAGTAATGTGTCTGAGTGTATAACAGAGCTCCACGGTAATAATACTCCCAGAAATGTGTCTGAGTGTATAACAGAGCTCCACAGCAACAATACTCCCAGTAATGTGTCTGAGTGTATAACAGAGCTCCACAGCAATAATACTCCCAGTAATGTGTCTGAGTGTATAACAGAGCTACATAGCAAAAATACTCCCAGTAATGTGTCCGAGTGTATAACAGAGCTCCGCAGCAATAATACTCTCAGTAATGTGTCTGAGTATATAACAGAGCTCCACAGCAATAATACTCCCAGTAACGTGTCTGAGTGTATAACAGAGCTCCACAGCAATAATACTCCCAGTAATGTGTCTGAGTGTATAACAGAGCACTACAGTAATAATACTCCCAGTAATGTGTCTGAGTGTATAACAGAGCTCTACAGTAATAATACTCCCAGTAATGTGTCTGAGTGTATAACAGACCTCCACAGCCATAATACTCCCAGTAATGTGTCTGAGTGTATAACAGAGCTACATAGCAATAATACTCCCAGTAATGTGTCTGAGTGTATAACAGAGCTCCACAGCAATAATACTCCCAGTAATGTGTCTGAGTGTATAACAGAGCTCCGCAGCAATAATACTCCTAGTAATGTGTCTGAGTTTATAACAGAGCTCCACAGCAATAATACTCCCAGTAATGTGTCTGAGTGTATAACAGAGCTCTACAGTAATAATACTCCCAGTAATGTGTCTGAGTGTATAACAGACCTCCACAGCAATAATACTCCCAGTAATGTGTCTGAGTGTATAACAGAGCTACATAGCAAAAATACTCCCAGTAATGTGTCCGAGTGTATAACAGAGCTCCGCAGCAATAATACTCTCAGTAATGTGTCTGAGTGTATAACAGAGCTCCACAGCAATAATACTCCCAGTAACGTGTCTGAGTGTATAACAGAGCTCCACAGCAATAATACTCCCAGTAATGTGTCTGAGTGTATAACAGAGCTCTACAGTAATAATACTCCCAGTAATGTGTCTGAGTGTATAACAGAGCTCCACAGCAATAATACTCCCAGTAATGTGTCTGGGTGTATAACAGAGCTCCACAGCAATAATACTCCCAGTAATGTGTCTGAGTGTATAACAGAGCTCCACAGCAATAATACTCCCAGTAATATGTCTGAGTGTATAACAGAGCTCCACAGCAATAATACTCCCAGTAATGTGTCTGGGTGTATAACCGAGCTTCACAGCAATAATACTCCCAGTAATGTGTCTGAGTGTATAACAGAGCTCCACAGCAATAATACTCCCAGTAATGTGTCAGAGTGTATAACAGAGCTCCACAGCAATAATACTCCCAGTAATGTGTCTGAGTGTATCACAGAGCTCCACAGCAACAATACTCCCAGTAATGTGTCAGTGTATAACAGAGCTCCACAGCAATAATACTCCCAGTAATGTGTCTGAGTGTATAACAGAGCTCCACAGCAATAATACTCCCAGTAATGTGTCAGTGTATAACAGAGCTCCACAGCAATATACTCCCAGTAATGTGTCTAGGTGTATAACAAACTCCACAGCAATAATACTCCCAATGTGTGTCTGTGTGGCATAACAGTGCTCCACAGCAATACTCCCAGCCAATGTGTCTGTGTGTATAACAGAAGCTCCCACAGCAATAATACTCCCAATGTAATGTGTCTGAGTGTATAACAGAGCTCCACGGCAATCATACTCCCAGTAATGTGTCTGAGTGTATAACAGAGCCCCACGGCAATAATACTCCCAGTAATGTGTCTGACTGTATAACAAAGCTCCACAGCAATAATACTCCCAGTAATGTGTCTGAGTGTATAACAGAGCTCCACAGCAATAATACTCCCAGTAATGTGTAGGAGTGTATAACAGAGCTCCACAGCAATAATACTCCCAGTAATGTGTCTGAGTGTATAACAGAGCTCCACAGCAATAATACTCCCAGTAATGCGTCTCAGTGTATAACAGAGCTCCACAGCAATAATACTCCCAGTAATGTGTCTGTGTGTATAACAGTGCTCCACAGCAATAATACTCCCAGTAATGTGTCTGAGTGTATAACAGTGCTCCACAGCAATAATACTCCCAGTAATGTGTCTGAGTGTATAACAGAGCTCCACAGCAATAATACTCCCAGTAATGTGTCTGAGTGTATAACAGAGCTCCACAGCAATAATACTCCCAGTAATGTGTCTGAGTGTATAACAGAGCTCCACAGCAATAATACTCCCAGTAATGTGTCTGGGTGTATAACAGAGCTCCACAGCAATAGTACTCCCAGTAATGTGTCTGAGTGTATGTCAGTAATGTGAGTGTATAACAGAGCTCCACAGCAATAATACTCCCAGTAATGTGTCTGAGTGTATAACAGAGCTCCACAGCAATAATACTCCCAGTAATGTGTCTGAGTGTATAACAGAGCTCCACAGCAATAATACTCCCAGTAATGTGTCTGAGTGTATAACAGAGCTCCACAGCAATAATACTCCCAGTAATGTGTCTGAGTGTATAACAGAGCTCCACAGCAATAATACTCCCAGTAATGTGTCTGAGTGTATAACAGAGCTCCACAGCAATAATACTCCCAGTAATGTGTCTGAGTGTATAACAGAGCTCCACAGCAATAATACTCCCAGTAATGTGTCTGAATGTATAACAGAGCTCCACAGTAATAATACTCCCAGTAATGTGTCTGAGTGTATAACAGACCACCACAGCAATAATACTCCCAGTAATGTGTCTGAGTGTATAACAGAGCCACACAGCAATAATACTCCCAGTAATGTGTCTGAGTTTATAGCAGAGCTCCACAGCAATAATACTCCCAGTAATGTGTCTGAGTGAATAACAGAGCTCCACAGCAATAATACTCCCAGTAATGTGTCTGAGTGTATAACAGAGCTACACAGCAATAATACTCCCAGTAATGTGTCTAAATATTCTTGTTTATTTGGGCATATCCTACCTCATACTCACCAGGGTGTTTTTCCATTACTGTGTTACGCTAAGTATTGTTTGTAATTTCCTCTAGATGCCATTATATTTTAGGTGGAATATTCTACATACATTTTTCCATGTTGTTACAATTTTATTTTTTTTCCTTCTGATACGTGTTATTGTGTTTCCCACATTCATTATTTATTTTATTTTGTTGGATGTTTTTGTGAGGTACATCTGGGTTATTACTCTTCACATATTATTTATTTATTCACTCGCATATTAGTGTTTATTTAGTGTTTGTTCTACAGTGGTTAGAATAAGGTTAGGATTAGGGAAGGTTAGAATAAAGTTAGAATTATAGGAGGTTAGAATAAGTTTAGGATTAGGGGAGGTTAGGATTATAGGAGGTTAGAATAAGGTTAGGATTAGGGAAGGTTAGAATAAAGTTAGAATTATAGGAGGTTAGAATAAGGTTAGGATTAGGGGAGGTTAGAATAAGGTTAGGATTAGGGGAGGTTAAAATAAGGTTAGGATCAGGGGAGGTTAGAATAAAGTTAGGATTATAGGAGGTTAGAATAAGGTTAGGATTAGTAAAGGTTAGAATAAGGTTAGGATTAAGGGATTTTAGAATAAGGTTAGGATTAGAAGGAGTTAGAATAAGGTTAGGATTATAGAAGGTTATAATAAGGTTAGGATTATAGGAGGTTAGAATAAGGTTAGAATTAGGGGATTTTAGAATAAAGTTAGATTTGGGTAAATTAGAATCAGGTAAGGTGTATAGGAGGTTAGGATCTGTGGAGGTTAGAATGAGGTTAGGATTAGGGGAGGTTAGAATAAAGTCAGGATTATAGGAGGTTGGAATATGGTTAGGATTAGGGAAGATTGGAATAAGGTTTGGTTTATAGGAGGTTAGAATAAGGCTAGGATTAGGGGTGGTTAGAATAAGGTTAGGATCAGTGGAGTTTAGAATAAGGTTAGTATTAGGGGAGGTTAGAATCAGGTAAGGAGTATAGGAGGTTAGAATAAGGTTAGGATTAGGGGATGTTAGAATAAAGTTAGGATTATAGGAGGTTAGAATAAGGTCAGGATTATAGGAAGTTAGAATAAGGTAAGGATTATATGAGATTAGCATAAGGTTAGGATTATAGGAGGTTGGGATATGTCGCGTACCTGAGTAGAAAACTATTGCCCAGGCAAGTGAGCTACGCGGCAGTGGAAAATGAGTGTCTAGCCCTGGTCTGGGCTCTAAAGAAGCTCACACCATACCTGTACGGGCAGGAATTCACCCTGATTACAGACCATAACCCACTAGTATTTCTGAACTGAGTAGCAGGGGACAATGGACGATTGCTGAGATGGAGCTTGGCCCTACAACCGTACAACTTCTCCATTCAATACCGCCCTGGCCGGTTCAATGGGAACGCAGACGGACTGTCCAGGCAAACTGAACTTTTACCTTACCAGCAGACCGGACAGCCCCAAATTGACCCGAAAAGGATCAATCCGGGTCTGCCGGAGTGTTCCACAAAAGGGGAGCAGTGTAACAGAACTATGCTTGTGCCTGGACTTATTTATCAATACAGTTGGATTTACTAAAAACCGAATAACTATTTCATGGAAAATACCATTACCGGCGAATGCAGCTCAAACTACCGAACATCGGACCACCCAGGGGCACAGTTAAGTGGTATTTTACCTCCCAGTGCTTTTGGAGCCGTTTGCATGGTTTCACACGAATCCTTTGTGCTCAGAATAGATGGCCGCCATTTCGGCACTTTACACGTGTTCGCGGCCATCTTACGCACGAACAGCAGTGTTTGCCCGTGAACGCATGGAACTAAAAACGGACACGCAAACAGGCGAACACCGCTGAGACCTCCATGAGCTCATAACTTCGTGCTGGAACTACCGAACGACCGGCCGTTCGGTAGTTATGCTTAAACTCACATAGGGATTCCAGCGAACACCAGGGTGACTGTGGATGGCAAGGGGTTCGTGGGGTTTTAATGCACAAACAGAGACCGACCGCAAGGCCAAAACGTATGGAACTCTTTTCGACTAGAGAATCTGTGTGGTCGGTCAAAACTTCAAAGACCCATAACTCCCGAACCCCTCAACCGAATGAGCTGGAAGTTGGATATGTTGTTCCCCTGAATGAGAGCTATCAAGATTTAAAGGTGTACCCCCTGTTTTTGGGGTACATCCAGAACTTGAGTAAAATTGTGTATGTTTTAATTGTTACATGTTTATCTGAGGGGAGGAGACTTGGGGGTTGTACCATGTATATGATTGGTTATTGTGATAATTATGTGGGTGTAACCTTTTTCAGGGCACCATTGCATAAAAGGAGACCCCTGTCAATAAACATCAGTTCTACTTGACCCTTCAAAACGTAGCCTCGTCTCGTTCTTGGAGGGGATTTCTTGTACAGTTACTCTGCCTCATTTTACAGCGATGCCTGATTGTACTCTTGGATATCGTGGATGGGAATAAGAACTCCATTACTTCACAGCAGCTTGCCTAGAAAAGGACGTCTCCAACGGCAGATACCCCTTACCAGCTGGGTAGCCGTTACAGTATGGCTCGAGGGTCGCTCCACCGAGGGGCTACGGGACACTGGTGCTACCATTACACTGGTCCAGAGCCATTTGGTGCCGGAACATAAACGATTAGGACAGACTGTGGCTGTTAGAGTGGCGGGGGGGGGATGTCTATAAGATTCCTACCGCTAAGGTACATCTTGATTGGGGAGCGGGGAAAGGGGCTGTGAACGTGGGAATAATGGATAATTTGCCTGCGGAAGTATTACTGGGAAACGATTTGGGCCCCATGACTTCTGCCTATGCTCCAGCATACAACAATGAAGTAAATCCGGTGACTACTCGAGCACAATCTCAGACACAGCGAGAACCCGTGCGGGAGACACAGATAAGACTTACCCCGAGCTGGACTGACCCCTTAGGTCCCATCCCCTGGGACACCCCAACTACTTTTGAGACCGAGTCTAAGACCGACCCAACCTTGAAAAAATACAGAGAAAGGGCAGAGACTGGAGGGGGCGGGCTAGATAATGAAACATTCTTATGGGAAAAAGGGAAGCTGTATCGCTTGACTGAGAAACGGGGACAGAATAGACGACAGCTGGTAGTGCCCCACAAACACCGCCAAGAAATACTGAGGGTATGACACGACATTCCGTTAGCAGGCCACCTAGCTGTGACCCGCACACTTCACCGCATCACCCACACGTTTTTTTGGCCAGGGGTAAACGCAGATGTCCGAACCTATTGTAGTACATGCAATGTGTATCAGAGAGTAGGGAGGAGAGGTGACCACCATAAGGCACACTTGGTGAATATGCCCATTGTAGAGGAGCCATTCAGCAGGGTTGCCATAGACTTAGTAGGGCCACTGGCTACACCTAGTTCCTCCGGTAAGCGATACATCCTTACCGTAGTAGACTACGCGACCAGGTACCCAGAGGCGGTAGCCCTATCTAACATTCAAGCGGATACGGTAGCTAATGCGCTGGTTCAGGTTTTCTCTCGGGTAGGATTCCCAAAGGAAATCCTGTCTGACCGAGGCACCCAGTTTACAGCCGAATTGACACAGCAACTCTGGCAAGTCTGCAAGATTAAGTCTCTCCTGAGCTCTCCCTACCACCCACAGACAAATGGGCTTTGTGAGAGGTTCAATGGGACCCTCAAACAAATGCTCAAAATGTTCACCCAGGAGTACAGAGACTGGGAACGGTTTCTGCGGCACCTCCTATTTGCTTATCAGGAGGTGCCCCAGGAAATGACAGGGTTCTCTCCCTTCGAGTTGCTATATGGACGCAAGGTAAGGGGACCCCTAAACCTGATCCGAGAGCACTGGGAGGGAGAGATATAGACTGAAGGTGTCCCCACTGTACCATACATGCTAGAACTCCGGGACCGAATGGAGCAATTAGCCAAATCCGTTCAGGCTAACCTCCAGTCAGCCCAGAGGAGACAGAAGGTATGGTATGATCTGGGGGGCACGGAAGAGAATCTTTACCATAGGACAAAAGGTATTGGTACTTAAGCCGGTTAAGACAGACAAACTCCAAGCCTCCTGGCAGGGGCCCTACCAAGTAGTAGAAAAGAGGGGAGACACCACTTACGTGATAGCTAGCTGCCAAGACAACAACCTTAGAAAGACATTCCATGTAAATATGCTCAAAGAATATTTAGAGCGACCTGAGAACGTGACAGCGGTATGCTGTCCCCCCACGAAGACCCCGACAGCCTACCCATACCGGACTTATTAGAAAAGAGCCCCCGCACAGACATAGTGTCCCAGGTCAAGATAGGAGAACGACTTAACCCCACTGAAAGGGAGCAGCTTAACCAGCTACTTCAAGCCAAAAGCCCCACTTTTTCTTAGAAACCTGGATACACTACCTTGACCACCCACCAGGTGGATACCCCAGGGCAAACCCCCATTACGGCAGGCACCCTACCGAATCCCAGAGGCAGTTCGGACAGAGATGAAAAAGGATGCTCCAACTAAGGGTCTGATAGGCTTCCCCAGTGGTCCTAGTGCCCAAGAAAGACGGGACTACCCGGTTTTGTGTGGACTATCGGAAACTTAATGAGAAAACCGTGACAGACGCCTACCCTATGCCCAGAGTAGACGAGCTACTTGATCGAATAGCCAGGGGAAATTATCTAACTACCATTGACCTCTGCAAGGGTTATTGGCAAATTCCCCTGGCCCAGGAGGCTATCCCCAAGTCGGCATTCATCACCCCGTTCGGATTATACCATTTTAAGGTAATGCCGTTCGGTATGAAGAATGCCCCAGCTACATTCCAGCGCTTGGTGGATAGGCTCCTGGATGGATTCCAGAGTTTTGCTTGCGCATATCTGGATGATATAGCGATCCACAGTGAGTCCTGGGAGGACCACTTAGCTCATGTAGTAATGGTTCTGGATCAGATTCGGGCCGCCGGCCTGACCCTGAAGCCAGAAAAATGACACTTTGGGATGGCCGAGGTACAGTGTGGGGTGTGGGAAACAACAACCAGAACCAGCTAAGATAGAAGCCGTCGCCAACTGGCCCACTCCCACCACTAAGACACAGGTTCTAGCCTTCCTGGGCACGGCAGGGTACTACAGACGGTTTGTACCGGACTACAGCACACTTGCCAAACCATTGACTGACCTGACCAAGAAAAACTTACCCAGACAGGTCCTGTGGTCTCCCCACTGTGAAGCGGCTTTTCAGGCTCTCAAACATGCACTTGTTAACGCTCCTGTCTTGGCGGCCCCAGCCCTTAACAAACATTTTGTCGTCCATACAGACGCTTCCATGTTCGGGCTGGGAGCTGTCCTCAGTCAAGTAGGCAAAGACAGAGGGGAGCACCCGGTTGCCTACATCAGCCCTAAGCTCCTTCCACGCGAAGTCAGCTATGCCGCAGTAGAGAAGGAGTGGGCACTGAAGAAACTGACTCCCTATTTGTACGGACAAGAGTTCACTCTGGTTACAGACCATAACCTGTTGGTATGTCTAAACCGGGTCTCTGGGGATAATGGCAGACTTTTACGGTGGAGTTTGTCACTGCAACCTTTTAACTTCACCATTACCTACAGACCTGGAAAACAGAATGGCAATGCCGACGTGTTGTCCAGACAAACAGACCTCAGCCCAACATAACCGTCAGTCTGGTCAGCCTTAGTCTGCCCCGAAAAGGGGTCAGACTGTGTCTGCCAGAGTGTTCCACAAGAAGGGAGCACTGTTACAAACTCATTACAGACCAGCATTTTGTTGTTTCGTTGTTATAATATTGCTTCGGTACGTGAATCCTGTACCCAACTCACGAACGGATTACTCACACCAATTCGTTACACGAATAACGGACCACCCAGTCCCTGGCGTGTGCCGCCACTTAACCCCGGTCACCCTTCAAACAACCGAGCAAACCGACCACCCGGCAAGGGAAGTGTGTTACCCCTTGATCGCTCAGAGAGTTGCGGTCTGCGGTTAACCGCAGGTTAATTGACGGTCCTGGGCATCCGCGTTCGTGCCTTATCTCCCGATGGTCTAACTACCGAAAGGGGCACGAACGGGGACCACCTACAGCCTGGCATGTGGCCTCAATTAGAATGTTGAGTGTTGCGGTTAACCGCAGGTTAAGTACCCCCTTCACGGCGGTCTACGTTCGTCTCCCGAACAGCTGAAACATCCAGCCAGAGAGCGGGGATTCGTGCACAACTCTGGCCGTTAATTGTTCCAATAGTTTGATGCCGAGGTCCCGCTGCCTATTGACTCACTCAAAAACATAGCTGTTGGGTTCATTATCTCCAAGCTGGGCGGTAACAAATTCAAACGATGCATTTCATTCTGATTGGTTGGTCCCCTGTATTATTCCTGTATCCCATCAGGTCCAGAGGGGGCTGTCCCTGGACCTGAGATTTTGCATAAATGGCCCTCTGTGCCATTAAATTCAGTTCTTGTTTGACCTTCAAATCGCAGCCTCGACTCGTTTTGTGGGGAAAAGAGTATCCTAGCTGTACTATAGCTAGTGGGATTTTTCTACATTTGCAGGATCCTTTTGGTCGACTAGTCGAAGCGGCTTCTCCCTCTCTCCACACCGGGATCCAGATCATCCAAGCGATCCAGCGTCCAGCAAGCCTGGGGGTAACCGTAACAGACACCAATCACCCGAACAGGAAACAGTATGAATGCCGTAAACAGCCGAACCGGAACAATACAAAACAGCCAAATAGGAAAAACCATATGAAAGGTTTACACTCCTAGCAGTCGAACTGGAACAGCATACAATAAATCCCCCCAAGAACAAGACAAGGCTCTGTGTTGAGGGTCAAGCAGGAACAGACAGAGCTGTGTCTTTATTGGCCTTATATGCACATTCTTAAACATTAGTACCACCCACAGGGTTTTGTAAAACAACCAATAAACATGTAATACACACTCCCATTCATTCCAACAGAATCCCCCCCCTGCCTGTGATATAATCACTGAACACTATGGGCTAACATAATTATCACAGGCAGGAAAATACACAGTTTTACGCATCTATTAAAATGACGATACTTCCAAAAATTTTATAAATTTTTTTTAAAAATCCCACCCCATTATCATTTTTTAATAAAGTTCACTCGACAACCCCCAGTTCATCTGGGGGAACAAGCCTGCCCGAGTAAGGCTCACTTCCCTGCAGCACCATAAATCGAATGGCGGTATCAGTGTCCCCGATATCCGCAAATACTATTCGCCACTAACGCTGCAGTGGCTGTGAGCTTTAATAACCAGGTTGATAAACCCAGATGGATGGAAACAGAAGAATCAAAAATTTTACAGGTTAGATTGTCAGAATTACCTTGGTTAAATCCTAAGAAAAGACCTGGAATTACAAAATTATTTTTATCTACCAAGACTACGCTTAAAGGACCACTATAGTGCCAGGAAAACATACTAGTTTTCCTGGCACTATAGTGCCCTGAGGGTGCCCCCACCCTCAGAGACCCCCTCCCGTCCGGCTCTGGAAGGGGGAAAGGGGTAAAACTTACCTTTTTCCAGCGCTGGGCGGGGAGCTCTCCTCCTCCGATCCTCCTCCGTTCCTCCTCCTGGGCTGAATGCGCACGTGCGGCAAGAGCTGCGTGCGCATTCAGCCCGTCACATAGGAAAGCATTTACAATGCTTTCCTATGGATGCTTGCGTGCTCTTACTGTGAAAATCACAGGAGAAGCACGCAAGCGCCTCTAGTGGCTGTCAATGAGACAGCCACTAGAGGAAATAGGGGAAGGTTTAACCCATTCATAAACATAGCAGTTTCTCTGAAACTGCCTTGTTTATTAAAAAATGGGTTAACCCTAGAAGGACCTGGCACCCAGACCACTTCATTAAGCTGTCTACTGGGATGTCTACTGGGCTCCCGAAACAGTGTCCCACCATGGTACTCTCACCCTTGTACATAGGTTCTCCACCCCCCCCCCAACTGACTACCCAGACACAGGGGCGCCCATTAGTACGCAATGAGGACGATAAAAATAGTCAATAGAGGGCACCCCACCCTACCACAAAACGGTTAACGAGACGAACCGCAAATCCCATACGGCCACCAATACAGACTTGTCCAAACGAATCGGGCAAAGGGAATAAGTCCAAAACAGAAATCCCTGAACCCCGCACTATTGCACGATAAACGCCTAACCAACGGACCGCACCAAGACACAGCTACTTGTTCGCAACACCCTAAGGCGCAAAGACAAGTAAAATATTGTGCTCCTGTACCATTGTGGCTGTATCACCCCCTCCCTCTTTCATTTCTGTACCCTAATGTTTTCTTTTTCCACACCGGAAAACAATAAATAAAGAATGTTTAAAAAAAAAAAGCTACGACAGGAAATTCAAGATGGCGGGAATAGGTGCCGTAAGTGGATTGAGGATCCGTTCCATGCACCAAGAGGACCAGGAGGTCCAAGCAGAGAGGTAGCATAATCTCGTCCCCGGTGCCCATGAATCCCATAAGAGGTCCCTAGCAGTCTGCAATAGTTCGGGACTTGCCAGGTACCCCGGAAAGAGTCCAAGCCACCAGGGAGAGTCTCTCTTCCAGCATTAGCGGGTGAGGGTTCCCCTTCGGGTCCGTGAGGAGAGTCTGGTGGGATGGTAGCAAGAGCGGGTCTGCGTAAGATAGTGCTAGAAGATCCGGGAACAACTGTTGACTCTGCCATAGGGGGGTAATCAGAAGCAGATAAATCTGGTGTACCTTCAGATAATGGAGAGTCCTCGCTATCATAGCGGATGGGGGAAATGCGTAGGCGCCGAAGAGCGGCCAAGTTTGTAGGAAGGCGTCCACCGCTTTGCATTCCAGATCCGGGAGCCAGCTTAAGAAGTCTGGGGTTTGTCTGTTGTTGCAGGACGTGAAGAGATCCAGATGGAAGGGTCCTTTCATTCGACGGTGAATATCTCTGGGTCCAGCATCCAATCGCTGCCGTCTCTCCAATGGCAAGAGATCCAGTCGGCTGTGAGATTCGTCTCCCCTGGTAGGTACTCTGCCTTGAGGGAGATGTTGCGTGGAAGGCAGAAGTCGAACACTTCCTTTGTGAGTTCGGATAGGAGTCGTGAGCGAGCTCCACCTAGGCGATTGACATAGCGGACGGCCGAGATGTTGTCCATCCTGAGGAGAATGCAACAATCGGATTTGTCCCTTGCCAGGCTGCGTATGGCGAAGGAACCCGCCAGGAGTTCGAGACAGTTGATATGTAGGTTGAGTTCCTGTGAAGTCCAGGCTCCCCGTGTCGATACTCCCTCGCTCGTGTCTCCCCAGCCCCAAAGGCTGGCATCCGATTCCAGCACGAAATCTGGGCTTTCGCCGAATATAGCTCGGCCGTTCCAGGCCTGCATGCTGTCTAGCCACCATTGAAGTCCCTCCCTGACCTCTGCCGTAATCGGTACTGGTTGGTCGTAGGTGAGATTTTGGCGGAGGAATGATGCCTTGAGGCGTTGCATTGCCCTGTAGTGGAGTGGTCCCAGGGAGATGGCTTGGATGGATGCCGATAGGAGGCCCACAATCTGAGCGAGATTGCGTAGAGGGACCGATCGGCACCGGAGTGTCTTGCAGATTTCCTTCTGAATAGCAGCGATCTTGGCTGTCAGGAGGCGTAGCGTGCTGGAGACTGAGTCGATCTCGAATCCCAGGAATTGTATGGTTTGGGACGGAGTTGTAGCCAATTTCTGATCGTTTACCGTAAACCCTAGGGACGCTAGGAGATCCAGGGCAAAACATGTGTGTAGTCTGAGTCTTGACTTGACGGAGCAGAAGAGCAGGAGGTCGTCCAGGTATATAATGCAGCGAATTCCTCTTGTGCACAGATGAGTAACCACCGGCTCCAGTAGTTTGGTGAAACACCATGGGGCCGAACTGAGGCCGAAAGGGAGGCAGGTGAATTGCCATGGTTGATCGTACCACATAAAGCGGAGAAAACTTCTGCTGTTGGCATGAACCGGTACTGCTGTTGGCGTGAACCGGTACTGAGGTCCAATCTCGTGAACCAATCGCCGTCCTGCAGGAGGTCCCGTAAGAGGTGAATTCCCTCCATTTTGAAGTGGTGGTAGACCAAGTGGGTGTTGAGTGTACGGAGGTTTATGACCGGCCGAAGGTCTCCTGTTTTCTTTTTTACTAAGAAGATGTTGCTGAAGAACCCTCCGGAGTCCAGGGTGAGTTCTATCGCGCCCTTGTTGCGGAGTTCCCGAAGTTCGACTTGGATGAGTCTGGTGTCCTCTGCTGAGCGGTTGAGCGGTCGCGGTGGGAATTCTTGATAAGGTGTGGTGATGAAATCTATGACGTATCCCCATACCGTCTGAAGGATCCAAGCGTCTGATGAAATGGTCGTCCAGTTCTGAAAGAAAAGGGAGAGACGACCTGCATGCAAGGTGGTCGGAGGTAGATGGTAGCTTACCTGGTGCGAAGCGGGATCTGCCACATCCTCTGTCCTCTGTCCGAACTTCTTGAGTAGGTGAAAGGTTGGCAGTATCCGCGTCCTCTGTCCGTACTGCATCCTCTGTCCGAACTTCTTGAGTAGGTGGAAGGTTGGCAGTATTCCACTTCCGGGTAGAAGGGTTGGGTCTTGAGGATCGGGGCCTGATGGCCAGAAACGGCTGGCAGCACGGCCCCTGTGGCAGTCAGCCCGTCCAAAAACACCCCTAGTGGGGTATTGTCTGAAGACCCTCCTCATTGACGTTTGAGCTTTACTTAGTGAGGTAAAAACGTTCACATGGCGATTCAATTCCTTTAGGAATGGGTCCGAGTTCTTTGGTGCCCAACTCCACCAACTTCCCGTCTATGCGGAGAAGTGCTGCCTTACGCCTCTCAGATGAGAGGGCCACATTTGCGTTTCCAAGGAAACAGAAACCGTGTTGAGCCCATTTGTGGATATCGTGAGCCCATTCCCTGACCTGAACTGGTCTGCTCGTTGGACGGCATCGTCTGTCAGGTACATGATGTGGGAGAGGGGTCCGGAGGTATCTAGTAGCTTGTCTTGGACTCCTTTGAATCCCCTCTCCACCCCGCGGCGGGAGTTGTGACCACCTCTACTCATGAAGGTAGTGATAACCTGGTCAAATTCAGGTGTCAGGGCTACTTGATCTGGTAGGGAAAGGCAGGGGCATTCCGACTTCAGTCGGTTGCGGACTACCTTGTCCATAGGTTTACGTAGCCATAGGTGCATAAACTTAGCGAGGTGTTCCGGAGGTGTCCAGTCTGTCGTGCGAGGGTGTCTGATGTTATGTGGGTCAAAGAGCGTCTGGCCCATAGGGTCCAGAATAGCCTCGTCTTGTGGCAGGGAGGTGTCCCCCGTCCCTTGCCATTCGGCAACGAATGAATCTGAATTCAGAGGAGAACACTTGGAGTGGGGCAGGGGTGATGGCGGCCGCCGTTTTGCTTTTCTTAGCGGGGTGTTTGCCCTTGCTCAGTTTGGGGTCCTTTTCCCCTTTCCAGTGGCGTTTGCTAACCCGGGAGTCGTCCTTGGTCTGGGTTTCAGAGTCCTCAGACTCAGTATCTTGGCGTGTGCGGCGTGGATTGGATGGCCTGGAGTGTTCAGGTTGAATAGTCATCATGTGGGATAGGGCCTTCTCCACAGAAGCGGCCACTGCTGCATTAACCATGGACTGAAAGTCCACTGGAGTAGGCTGAGATTCTTCCATAATGTAGGTAAGGAAACATAGAAACATAGAATGTGACGGCAGATAAGAACCATTCGGCCCATCTAGTCTGCCCAATTTTCTAAATACTTTCATTAGTCCCTGACCTTATCTTATAGTTAGGATAGCCTTATGCCTATCCCACGCATGCTTAAACTCCTTTACTGTGTTAACCTCTACCACTTCAGCTGGAAGGCTATTCCATGCATCCACCACCCTCTCAGTAAAGTAATACTTCCTGATATTATTTTTAAACCTTTGTCCCTCTAATTTAAGACTATGTCCTCTTGTTGTGGTAGTTTTTCTTCTTTTAAATATAGTCTCCTCCTTTACTGTGTTGATTCCCTTTATATATTTCAATGTTTCTATCATATCCCCCCTGTCTCGTCTTTCCTCCAAGCTATACATGTTAAGATCCTTTAACCTTTCCTGGTAAGTTTTATCCCGCAATCCATGAACCAGTTTAGTAGCCCTTCTCTGAACTCTCTAAGGTATCAATATCCTTCTGAAGATACGGTCTCCATTATTGTGTACAATACTCCAAGTGAGGTCTCACCAGTGTTCTGTACAATGGCATGAGCACTTCGCTCTTTCTACTGGTAATACCTCTCCTTATACAACCAAGCATTCTGCTAGCATTTCCTGCTGCTCTATTACATTGTCTGGACTTGGCACTGATAAGAGGGCAGTTGAGGCAGGGGTTAATAGTAGGAGAGGATCCTACAGTAGTTATGGTACCAGCAGTACCAGATATAACTCCAGCAGGGTAATGTTCCGAAAATAGTACCAGCAGTACTAATGACCCCAGCAGGGTAGAATAGCTCAGGAACAATAAGTACCAGCAGTACTGTATATATATATATATATATATATATATATGTATATATATATATATATATCACCCCAGCAGGGTGTAAATGATGTATTGGGATTCTACTCTGGGCAGCACCCAGTATGCAGAGATTACAACAGTAGAGCTCTGATAGGCGGCACCTTTATGGGGCCTCACCCCAGAGTGCACAGGGTATTGAGCCCTATAGTGCACATATACCACAGTAGTAGCAGAGACTTTCTGTGGGGACCCCTGCCTGGATGAGGATAATGGGAGTGAAAGTTGAACCTGAAACAGTAAGGGGATATAAGTGACCAACTGATTGTGTACAGATAAATAAACATAAGGTAGATATGCAAAGGATATAAAGAAGAAATTCTTACCTTGGTGGTTGTAATGACTGTAGTATCAAAAAGGCACTGTGCATAGGAGAGATGTGGCTGTAGACCTCCAGAACTGAGGCAGACCAAGTGGGTGATGTCACAAGATGGCGGCCGCGGGTCTCGCGAGCCGCGAGATCCAAGATGGCCTCCGGCACACTGAAATTGTGGGAGATAGATCCGGCTGTCGGCCGGTGCGTGTAAACAAGCTGTTAGGCGGCCGGGATGGCATAGAGCCCTGCAGGGAGTAAATCCCAAGCGGGAGGGGGGGAAAAAAACGGCGAAATCGCCAGTCGGAAAGCAAACCGGAGGGGAGAAGGTAGAGTGTCCAGTGCACAGTCTGAGGAAGGCTGTGGTGAAGGAAGCCCCAGAAAGTATCCAGAGTAGGATAGAGATATAAGGGGCAGGAAAGGAGTGAAAGATGAACAATAAAAGCTTAATAAAAAACACACAATATAATACAAGGAATAAGATTTAATAAATGCCAGAAAACATGAATAAATGTAAGGAGCTCAATATTCTGACCTGTCTGCTGATGGAGCAGTAAAGAAAGAGGGAATACTATACCTCCTACTGTTTTTTGGATTGGTTCTTACTATCCCTTTCTTTACTGCTATGGAGTTTAGTAAAGAGAGTAATGCAAAATACGAAGCCTTCTGTCATGTGATAAAATTGAAGCTTAAGTATGGATTAACAAATGTATGTGAACTGGAATGTATGCTAATCATTGACAAATTGAAAGAACTATACCAGGTACCTGAAACAGATAAAAACTATAAATCACTTGAGTTATCTCCTTTAGAGAAAGTTTTTATACTGCCCACTAGCAAAGTTATTCATTTATAATGCCAAGCCCCTAGTTAAATTAAAACATATGCTGTCATGGGAGATGGAGTTGGGTGCCCAGTACGATTTAGAAGAATGGTTCGGTTTTTTTAAAGCTTTAAAAGGTATTTCGTATTGCACCGACCATTTTGAAAATCATTGTAAAATTTTATATCGCTGGTACCTGGCTCCGTCTAGATTGCACAACATGAACAATATGTATTCTGACCGGTGTTGGAGAGACTGTGGGGGAGTGGGCAATATGGGGCCCTAAATTAGAGAGAAACAAAAATGAAGCCTTAGGGGTCAATCAAAGCTTGACCCCCAAGTCATTAACCCTAAATTGTTTGAATACGAAAAAGATTGCCTCAGAGGATTAAAGAGTGAAGGGCTACTTGCCTTTCCTCTAAACACTCTCCCCAGGTATACCCACAATGATAAAAAATAACTCATGGGGCACATATGAAATAAGATTTACAACTTAAACATATCTTTATTAGATTCTATTTAAAAATGTCCATAGGGACAAAACGCGGTGAAGTACGTGGAACACACAGTGCTAGTGAATTTAAAAAGGAAAGGCTTAATACAGCCTATATAGTCTCCCGTGTATATTTATATATCGCTGACTGTAAGTCGCTACTAATAAAATTAATCTATGTGAACAACATAATGATCAGATATCTACTTGGGGGATTGAAGTCAAAAGCTAGTAGCTGGCAATATATTGCAATTAGTTAAATAGTCTCTCTTTCTAGGTACATAATGGGAGCTCCAAATATTGTAACCTATATATAGAGATACAACTTCAGGTACATAAATGGGACTAGATTCAGATAACCTCTATCTTATATTTATTGAACTTGTGTTAAATAGATGAAACTGTATTAACACAATCTTTCTCGTGCCGTGTTGTTATCAGTAGTGGTATAAAGTTTAGCTGAATCAAATAAATGAAAGTGGAAAATCATAGTGATAGTAAGCTAAACTTCTTTCTACTAATTAATAACAGGTAGTGCTATTAATAGTAAGCTAAACTTGCTTTAAGAGAATATGTTGAATCCCTTAGGTAAATAAAGAAAAGAAATGGTGTAGCAGTCAAACCCAGTCTGTCTATGTAGACAGACACTATAAGTGCAGTTGTTAAGAGAAGGTGGACTGCCCAAATAGATGCTGAAACAATCCTTAGGTACACACTATCTAGCTACTTAGATATGATGGAAAATATAGCAACCACCCCATCTAAGTAAATACTCATGTGAATACAAATGCCAGTAAGTGACAGCTCTAAACCAAGTTGCTGATCAAAGTAAAGTGACCAAATTTCGATAGCTGATGGATCAGAACCTGAAGCCCAAGTAACTAGCTAGAATCATACCCAGGACCTACAGGAGACTAAAAGGCTGCATCAGAAACCTAACCTAATAGAAAAGAAAAAAATGTCTAACTCGACGCGCGTTTCAGTGCTCTAAGGCGCCTTTTTCAAGAGTGTTTCCATGCCGGGTACTCGTCCGGTCTTTTAAAGGGGGGTGGATCTGCCTCAGAAACTGTATTTGGTTATAGCCATGCCTAGTCCTGTGACGTCAGGCGGACGGAGGCTGAATAGGTACAAATAAGGGAACTCAAAGTAAAAAGAGCTCGGAGCCGAAAAACCTGGACTGCCCAAGGTAAAAATAGTTTGTGTTTGAAATTAGCATCCAGTTAGCCCTTGGGGGGACAGAAGGTCTAAACCTTGGATCCAATATATTAATAAAATGGAAACATCAATATAGAGTGATAGATGGTATATAAGGATACAAAATTACCATATTACCAGTAAACTTTGTAAAGGGTATAAGATGATACATAGTGTCCGATGTCTAAAGGATATATGCTAATAACATACAGTGGTTACTGTTAAAGGTTAACTAAATATTGGAAAATGATTCATGATCTAATTATTAAAGTGGACAGAGCCATTAGCATTTTAACTTTGGAACTAGCCTTATTTAAAAAACTCCCGGAGTCCGTTAATAGACCAGACAAAATAATCATAGGCCACATGACAGGCGCACAGTCGGATTTGCCGGCATATGCGCTAACCTTACCCAAACCCCCATTAAGACACGGACACAGGTTATACTGTTGGAAATAATTCGTCCACAGCTTTATTAAATTATTAGTAAAATAATTAAGGAATAACAAATGGGGTCATTGCCAACAAATCTTAATAATGTTAACCTCCCCCATATACATAACATACCCCTAGCAATGACCCCACAATAATAACAATAGATAACAATCTAAATAACATGTTAACACAGAAACTGGCCGCCCAATTTGACCACATTTCCACCAGGTTAAATTGTAGGGGTGTACCGAGACACCGCTACCCACCATATCGATTGTAGGGGTGTACCAAGACACCGCTACCCACCATATCCATTGTAGGGGTGTACCAAGACACCGCTACCCACCAGTTCCAGTGTAGGGTGTACCAAGACACCACCACACCCCCAGGTTCGGAGCCACCGACGGGCTCGAACCTACCAACCACGTGCAACACTGCCCAATCCACACTAAACCTCAGGATGCCCACTTTCTCTCCATCTACCCTCCGATTTAACCAGGCCATTCCCCGCCGCTGTGAAAAAACGGGAAATCAACTAACCTAACCAAATACAGGGAGGGTGGGAGGGACAACTGACAGGTAAGCTTAGGTTCAGTTAAAATGGCCACTTCATATAATGGCTGGTATAAATACTCCCCTTATGGCTCCGCCCTACCCAGCATGCTAGCTGTCACTAAATTCCTGTGGCTGCTATGCCTACCTCCTGGCTCTGTCAAGGCCTCTTAGCTGCGCTGATCCATGGGCTACATGACAGGTGCACAGTCGGATTTGCCGGCATATGCGCTAACCTTACCCAAACCCCCATTAAAACACGGACACAGGTTATACTGTTGGAAATAATTCATCCACAGCTTTATTAAATTATTAATAAAATAATTAAGGAATAACAAATGGGGTCATTGCCAACAAATCTTAATAATGTTAACCTCCCCCATATACATAACATACCCCTAGCAATGACCCCACAATAATAACAATAGATAACAATCTAAATAACATGTTAACACAGAAACTGGCCGCCCAATTTGACCACATTTCCACCAGGTTAAATTGTAGGGGTGTACCGAGACACCGCTACCCACCATATCGATTGTAGGGGTGTACCAAGACACCGCTACCCACCATATCCATTGTAGGGGTGTACCAAGACACCGCTACCCACCAGTTCCAGTGTAGGGTGTACCAAGACACCACCACACCCCCAGGTTCGGAGCCACCGACGGGCTCGAACCTACCAACCACGTGCAACACTGCCCAATCCACACTAAACCTCAGGATGCCCACTTTCTCCTCCATCTACCCTCCGATTTAACCAGGCCATTCCCCGCCACAGCTCAGGACTTGACACCTAAAGCTCCTGAGCGACCCCCACCACACCGGAATAAGGCCTGTTGAATGCCTTCCTGAAGGCCCAATTTAAACAGATCACACCTTACATCCGAAAATGTACCCCATCCCACTTGGAGTACCCAGGGAGCTTTCCTCCCAATTCGTTGTTACACCGCCCCCACATCTGATAAATACCGCCATCAATTTTTTATTAAGTCGTCCTCGACACCGAGCTACCACGGCCGGGTACGTAGTATGTCTCCAATGTAACCGAGGAACCATCTCAGACCGCACCACCACCACACCCGTGGCCAGCTCCCATAGCCGGTCCACCTCCCTCTGCCTCCACCTGATCAATTCCTTTTCCGGGACCATGCCAATATCCAGAATGTCCTGGACAGTACCCCTTGTTACCTCCCGGAAAATTTTCTCCCCTAATGTCTTGCCACCAAAATCCCCGAAAACCAAAACCACTCCTGCTCCACCAATTCCAAAGGAAAGCCCAGTTGTGTTTGAACCGAAACGCGGCTCCCACCAACCATGTCACCAAACCTGAAACGAAAGTAATTAGCGACAAGGCATAGCCCCAAACACAAACCCATACGTCCATAGCCATGAAACCAAAAAGACTGGCCTGAAACAGGACTTAAACCGTACTGACTCCCACCTGCCTAAACGTTTCCCTAGGTCCTCACTTAAAACCAGACGGGGCGCCTCTGTTACCGCCATGATCCGCGAAGAATGGGTCCCAAAGTGCCCGGGATCCAAACCCAACATTGTCAAACCCCTCCGAACAAACACCTGCGGGAATTGAATTGTGACAGCACCAATCTGTCCCCTTTTACCAATAAGCCCCCGGGATGTCCTGGCAAAGCTCCAAGTAGCATGATGCGCTTAACACCAGGCGTACCCCTGACCCTGGCAGGGAATATAGCTTTACCAAACCTCCTTTACCAGACACATCCGTTCTTGAACAACCCTACTGAATCATTACCTTAACCGACTGAGGTTCGACAACCAAGTGTAGAACCCCCCAACACCTGCCCGAAGGCACTCACCAGTCCCCCAATCCAAACTGCCCCAAGCCCCCGAGAAGGCCACCGCAAGCAAACTCACTGCAAAAGTAGAGTAATACACCACCAGGCGTTGCGTTATCCAAGGAAACCCGCCGCCCGGCACCGACATATTTCATACCTCTCCGTAAGACCCGCGATGCCTGACGGACGTCACTTCCTCCCAATCGGTCAGTTTGAACCCTAACAACAATGCCGCCATGCTCCTGTCCATTGCCGATGGAGCTAACGCTGAATGAACAAACGGCTTAGGGACCACAGCAAGGTATCCCTTCGCCCCTCCTTTGACTGGGCCCCCACAGTGAAACCAACCGCCTTGTCCCACATATCTCAAACGTTCACATAGGCAGTCCCTGTGCCCGGTGCCATAGGATTCTGTATAGATCCTCCAAGCATGGCGTCTCGAGCTGCCACATTTCCTCCAGACCGGACTGTCCCTCCTCCCGCACCCCCTGGGGCCGCCATTCGCAGCTTGTCCCCTTGTGCGCGAGCCAAGTAACCAGCACCTACCTTCCGCCAACCAGGCACGTGGCCTGCCTGCACCCGATACCTGAAGAGTGATACGAATCGACGCCATCGGCGTACCTCCTGAACCGAGGACCCGGCTGGATGGTAAACCACATGAACCCCGCCGTATTGTGCGCGAATTATCACTTTTCATCCCTTAATACTTCAACTTTTAGAGCCACAGCCACTCCCAATGGAAATTACTCAAAAGATGCCAACTTCGAATAAGAGGACTTACCTTTCATGCCTCCCACCACCGCTCTGCGCACCACCTGCCTTCCAGGTATGCCCCGGAATCTATGTTCCCAGAGATATCCGTGAACAACTCGATACCACCCGCAAAGGCTCCACAAGTAGCCTTCACCATGAAATGGCTACCGACCCAGTCCTCGCGACTAACCCGACATGCAACTTGAAACTGCCTTATGAACAACTGCGATTTCTCAGTGACCTTCTTGGACCTGCGAACCTTCAGCCTGAACTCCCGAAGTGCAGTCAACT
The DNA here is from genome assembly GCA_933207985.1 of Pelobates cultripes. Classification (NCBI taxonomy): domain Eukaryota; kingdom Metazoa; phylum Chordata; class Amphibia; order Anura; family Pelobatidae; genus Pelobates; species Pelobates cultripes. The sequence continues at coordinate 374,457,025 of OW240913.1, read as the reverse complement.
GAACCCCAGGCAATCGGCACTCTCCTACCACCGAAACAATTTCCAGCCCAAGCAAAGACGTGCGGTAGGATTCCCGCGACCGTAAGGTATGTCCACAACGGCCCGGCCCAGCCGAGCCCACACAGCAAGCTATCTTACAGGTAATGTACTAAGGAACCACTTTCTGATTCCTCTTTCACCTCCCACTCCCAGACGGATCCAACTTCCCGAAGTAGGAACATGAATTCCTTGCTGCCCCTTGGCAAGTAGAGGTTACCAATAGGAACCTGCAAACATGCAACCCAAAAGATGGAAGGGTCGCCAATAATCGAACGCATCTTGTTCCCCCAAACCAACTCGACGGCAAGGCCGAATGATGCCAACGATACAGAACAGTTCCGCGGCGATGTCCTCATTTACCGATGCCCCTTTCGGGTGCGATAAGTTTTGTATCGGACGGAATTTGCCCGCCCATTTCTAGGGGACCACCCCCCATGGAGACACCCACAGGTCCGCTAATGGCGCGGAAGTTCCCCCATGGACTTGATATTCGCCCACCACTTTTCCTGGTCCCTCGACTTTGAATCGAATAGCGTAAACCCCCTCAACAATCCCAGCCATAAAACTAGCGCATTCATGGGAGGCTTACTGCCTTAGCCACAGCAGCAATGTACTGATCATCACTGGTGCCGCTCCGAGCCGCAACCACGGGGCTGAAGCCCTGCCGAGTACCCTTCCTGCCTTAGGTTTTCCTTTCTTGACGCGTCAGTTGACATCGTGACTCCCACCACCTCCGGAACACCCGTATCGAAGCCTACCCGATGGTCCCCAGTTGCACTGACCTTTCTTCTGTCCAGCCAGCACCGCACCTCCTGGGGGTGTGCCGGCAGCCCCCGGAAAGAGCGCATTTCCTGCACCATCATTAGGAACCACCCCTTTTAAATCAATGAACTCCTCGAGCGGAAGACAGGAGATTTTTTTTTTCAAATCCCCTTATCCTCTGCCTTCAAGTGCCCCCCCAATGTCCCCTCGAAGGACACGTACCCATTTTGTTGCGCCGCGCCTGGAATATTGCCACACATCTAACTGTTCTCCTGCCCCGTCAGATGTCCCCGGTACGGTACACCGTATTCCCTTTCCCTTACCCGTCACGCCGTCACCACCACCCTTACTTCGGCCTCCCGACTGCGCTCTGGTGACCCCACCCTTCCGCACCGCGGGGACGGCCCCTTTTTTCCTTGACTCTAAAATGATTTTTGCAATTTAAAAAAGTGTGGTGTGTTTATTGACTCACCGCCCGAACCCCCGTCTGCGCTGTCCTTCCAGCCACCTTGCCAGGCTCTGGAGTATCTGGTGGATGCCAACTCCTGTCCGCGCTGGTCCAGCCTCAAGCCCGTAGAAGTAACACTCCTCGATCTGCTCCTCCATCCCTCATCCGACCTCCCGCTGCTGCTGTGCCTGTCATTGTCGTTGCGCTGCTCCCTCCCGTACTCACTCCCGCTTGCCTCTGTGCCTTACGTCCATGTCAGCCGCCCTCCAACTCCTGCCTGCTTTCCGACCTCATTTTCAGCCTTCCCCTTGCCGCCTCCTGACAGGCTCACGGGCTGCCGAACTAACAATGTCACTCACAGGCTGCCGCTGGGGCGTCCTCGCTCTCCTTGCTGGCCTCTGTTCCACCGCCGCGTGGGGGAGGGGGGGTAGCAGACGTGCTCGGGCCCCCCAGCTGCTCCTGCAGCCACCAGCCACGATTCTGCCACAACCTTTGTGACCAGGATGGTGGCTTGCTTGGAGTTCTGTCTGAGGCTGATGGGAGTGAGCATGCAGCAGCAGCAGCTCACTCCAGCCTCTCCTGTACCTCCATGCTGCCTCCTGTCTCAATACTGCTCTGTTCTTCATGCTGCTAATGGGAGTGAGCATGCAGCAGCAGCAGCTCACTCCAGCCTCTCCTGTACCTCCATGCTGCCTCCTGTCTCAGTACTGCCTGTTCTCCATGCTGCTGATGGGAGTGATCATGCAGCTCACTCCAGCCTCTCCTGTATCTCCATGCTGCCTCCTGTCTCAGTACTGCCTGTTCTACATGCTGCCTCCATGCTGCCTGTTCTTCTACCCTGTTTCCCCGAAAATAAACCCTACCCCGAAAATAAGCCCTAGTCGGATTTTCGGGGTGGGCTGCAATATAAGCCCTACCCCGAAAATAAGACCTAGGCATTGCACCTTTGCGGCGAGACTTCCTTCTTCTACTGTAGGAGGAGCGTTGCGGGCCGTGGCATTGCGCAACATGATGACGACATTTCGCAGTGCCGTCAGTCTGCCTTCACGGATCTTCAGCGGAAGGATCCATTTCCGGGCGGTGAGGCACCCAGTGGTCGGACTCGGCAAGGAATCTTTGAAATGTGAGTACCGGTAGATATTTTATGTCTGGGACTGAATTAAAGGGGGCGGGGGGTGAATTAATTAAAGGGGGGGGTGAATTAAAGGGTGGGCTGGATTAATTAGAGGGGGGTGAATTAATTAAAGGGGTGGTGAATTAATTAAAGGGTGGGCTGGATTAATTAGAGGGGGGTGAATTAATTAAAGGGGTGGTGAATTAATTAAAGGGTGGGCTGGATTAATTAGAGGGGGGTGAATTAATTAAAGGGGTGGTGAATTAATTAAAGGGTGGGCTGGATTAATTAGAGGGGGGTGAATTAATTAAAGGGGGGTGAATTAATTAAATGTGGGCTGGATTAATTAGAGGGGGGTGAATTAATTAAAGGGGTGGTGAATTAATTAAAGGGTGGGCTGGATTAATTAGAGGGGGTGAATTAATTAAAGGGGTGGTGAATTAATTAAAGGGTGGGCTGGATTAATTAGAGGGGGGTGAATTAAAGGGGTGGTGAATTAATTAAAGGGTGGGCTGGATTAATTAGAGGGGGGTGAATTAATTAAAGGGGGTGAATTAATTAAAGGGTGGGCTGTATTAATTAGAGGGGGTGAATTAATTAAAGGGTTGGTGAATTAATTAAATGGGTGGTGAATTAATTAAAGGGTGGGCTGGATTAATTAGAGGGGGTGAATTAATTAAAGGGGTGGATTAATTAGAGGGGGTGGATTAAAGGGGGGTGGATTAATTAAAGGGGGTTGAATTAAGGGGGGTGGATTAATTAAAGGGGGGTGGATTTATTAAAGGGGGTGGATTTATTAAAGGGGGTAGATTTATTAAAGAGGGGTGGATTAATTAAAGGGGGTGGATTAATTAAAGGGTGGGCTGGATTAATGAAAGGGTGGGCTGGATTAATTAGAGGGGGTGGATTAATTAAAGGGGGTGGATTAATTAGAGGGGGTGGATTTATTAAAGGGGGGGTGGATTAATTAGACAGTATGGTATTTTGATCCCCAGACAAGATGAGTGCAAAGAGAAAGAGCTGTACATACTGGTAACGTAAATAAATAAGCCCTACCCTGAAAATAAGCCCTAGTGTGTTTTTTGTGACTAAAATTAATATAAGACCCGGTCTTATTTTCGGAGAAACACGGTATGCTGCCTCCATGCTGCTGCCTTCTCCCTCCAGGGCAGGCAGCTTTCACAACTGACAGGTAAGCTTAGGTTCAGTTAAAATGGCCACTTCACATAATGGCTGGTATAAATACTCCCCTTATGGCTCCGTCCTACCCAGCATGCTAGCTGTCACTAACTCCCTGTGGCTGCTATGCCTACCTCCTGGCTCTGTCAAGGCCTATTCCTCTTAGCTGTGCTGATCCATGGGTTACAATCTGATCGCTGCTACCTCCTGTTTACCTAGACATTGGAAGTCCCAAAATGTGCCATCTCTCAGAGACGTTTTTAATTTGATTCTAGAAAACAAGGCACATGAATTATCACACAGAGCCAATATGCATGGTTTCCCAATATTGAAATATAATTGGGATAAATGGGAAGAAAAAATCAAAACAGTTTATGGTCTTTGATATATTTATTGTTAAAGTGCATTGATGTACAAATTTTTTTGCCATATACATTGTTATGCCTATTTCAATGATGGATGGCTACCCCTTCCCATTTCCAAGTTACCCTTCCTTCCCTACTCCTAATACATTGTTTGTATTATTATTACTTGTTATAAAAAATTTGAAAACTATAATAAAAATTATTTGAAAAGAAAAAAACACAGTTTTACACAATATTCATAACTTTAAAAGTATGCATCACATTCACATAAAACTTACATTTTCAGAATCAGCATACTCCAAATACAAACATATGTCAAAAATATATTCATATTTGCTTAAGTCTCTCTTTGCTAGAACTCCACAGCAGCACATTAACAGAGAGAAAAACACCAAAGACAAAAAAGTAAGGAATCCGTAAAAGGCTCCTCCCAACCAACTACTTCCTCTTTCTTTGCTGCTCCGCAGTCAGTACAGGTCAGAGTATCACTGCCTCCTGTTATATATGGGTGGTTGTGGGATATACTTTTTACTTGTATTTGATTTTATGGTTACATTTTATGATTTGATCTTATGATTACATTTTAGGATTTGATTTTATGATGTGAGGTAATGTATTGTGCCTTATGCAGGTGTCTTCTTCTTGCCTGCTCTGTCTACATCCCCCCTTTCTATGGGGTCTGTAAGGGTGCATTCCTCCACCTTTCTCCCTCTGCTTTCCCTACTCTCCCTTGCATGTCATTCTACTTTCTTTCTGTCTTCTTTCTGTTTCACTAGCGGCCGGCGGGGTGCGGTTCAGTACCGCCTCCCGTTCTGTTCCGGGTACTGCCCGTCTGCCTGTCTCCCTCCCACGCTCCCTGAACCGCTGGGAAGCCGTTAAGCTTTCGCGACCACGAGTGGCGTGGGAGGGATGACCGGCCACGTGGGAGCGATGGCTCCCGGCCACGTGGGAGCAACGACTCCCGACCTCGTTTGGCCTCCCCACACCGCAGGGCCCCTCCGTCTGGGCGCCGGTGGGGAGGCAGGTTACAGATTACACTGTGAGCCTTCATGATGTACAGTTACACAGAAGAATGTTATGTACAGTTACACAGAAGAGCGTTATGTACGGTTACACAAAAGAATGCTATGTACAGTTACACAGAAGAATGTTATGTACAGTTACACAGAAGAGCGTTATGTACGGTTACACAGAAGAATGTTATGTACGGTTACACAGAAGAGCGTTATGTACGGTTATACAGAAGAGCGTTAGGTATGGTTACACAGAAGAATATTATGTACAGTTACACAGAAGAGCATTATGTACGGTTACACAGAAGAGCGTTAGGTACGGTTACACAGAAGAATGCTATGTACAGTTACACAGAAGAGCGTTATGTACGGTTACACAGAAGAGCGTTAGGTACGGTTACACAGAAGAATGCTATGTACAGTTACACAGAAGAGCGTTATGTACGGTTACACAGAAGAGCATTTTGTATGGTTACACAGAAGAATGCTATGTACAGTTACACAGAAGAGCGTTAGGTACGGTTACACAGAAGAGCGTTAGGTACGGTTACACAGAAGAGCATTTTGTATGGTTACACAGAAGAATGTTATGTACGGTTACACAGAAGAGCGTTAGGTACGGTTACACAGAAGAATGCTATGTACAGTTACACAGAAGAGCGTTAGGTACGGTTACACAGAAGAATGCTATGTACAGTTACACAGAAGAATGCTATGTATGGTTACACAGAAGAGCGTTAGGTACGGTTACACAGAAGAATGTTATGTACAGTTACACAGAAGAGCGTTATGTACAGTTACACAGAAGAATGTTAATTACAGTTACCCAGAAGAGTGTTATGTGCCATTAATCTGAGGAAGTGTTAGGTACATCTTATCCAAAGAGTGAAATGTAAATACAATTAATCAGAAGAATGGAACGGGCAGTTTATTGCCTGTGCATCACTGAAGGGCCTGACTTGTCTGTGCCCCAGGATTTGGCCGGCTTTGTCCGAGCCTAATGGATTGGCCTGCTTTGTCTGTGCTCCATTGATTGGCCTGCTTTGTCTGTGCCCCATTGATCTGAAGAGGTCGTCTCGTGGGTCGCCTTAAACGAACCCCTGTGCAACCCTCAACCCATTGCTCACCTAGTTTCTTTGGAAGGGTCTCTGCCCGAGCACCTAGTACCATCGGTGCGTTTCTGGGGCTGTAGACCGCTGGCTTGAGAAGCCCGCAGGATACTTGGAGCGGGATACCCAGCCGGGCTCCTGAACAAGGTAGCCTCGTACTCAGACTTAGACCTCGATGGGGCGCTGTGGCTCTCCTGGTTAAAGCGCCTGTCTAGTATACAGGAGATCCTGAGTACGGCCCGCTGCAGTGCCTATACTCTACTTTTAAGTCTACACTGGCAAGCCGATTGTTCTCCTCTACACGAGTGAGTTGTGCTAGCGGGACATACGAGGAAGTATATTAGGTGTCCAGTTTTTATATGAAAAATCTTTACGGAGACATATCTAAAGCAGTACCTGTTACAGGGGATTGAACCCTTGGTCCCGGAATTTCACATTTGCCTCCACCTTTGGATGACATACCAGATGGCGACCCTATCTTAATCAATTTGGACCGCTGGACATGCTTGGGATCCCCCACACGAGACTACACTTGAACGTAGACGCGGTCCTCAGGGAACTTCTAAGGACCGCGGGGTCCATTCCTGGTAAGGCAGGCTCAATTTTCTCCCTGGCGAGATAAGTATCTGGGGCATCATTCATTTGGAAGATAATACAGCCTGGCTGGCAGGTTTGGGGGAATTTAGGACATTCATGAATACCAGAACTATCTGAAGAGATCCTTCTCATTTTTCCACGAGGACGTTTCGCTGTACGGTCTATCCGGACAGGCTTGCTGGACCCTCTGTGAGGTTCCTCTCAGACTGATGGGTCA